>JARQZK010002174.1:847500-1426167 GCA_030704885.1 Cynegetis impunctata | reverse complement strand
TAAGTTTATTGGTTTGGCCAATATAAATGATTAAAGCAATATGTAATGCTTCAATTTCATTTTGGAGGACTAGGTACTATTATATGTTTATAATTATCGGATATCTTTATTTCTAATATTTTAGACGGTTTTATTCACAACAATCGTGGACAGGAGAAGAGATATTCGCGTCAACCTTTTGTGTGTGTTTTCTTAGAAATATTATCCACGTCGAATATCTAATGTCAGGGGTGGATTTCTTACGAATTTTGGTCTAAATTTGTAAATTCTCACGACCATCAATCATTAGTTAATACGGTCCCGAACACCTGGTCTAACAATAGGAACAAAAGACCTGTCACCCGCTTTTGTGAAGAGATATTTACGTCAACCTTTTGTGTGTTTTCTTAGAAATATTACCCACGTCGAATGTCAGGGGGTGGATTTCATACGAATTTTGGTCTAAATTTGAAAATTCTCACGACCATCAATCATTAGTTAATACGGTCCCGAACACCTGGTCTAACAAAAGACTGCACCGCACAATAGGAACAATAGACCGGCTCGAACAATAGGAACAATAGACCGGCCCTAACAAAAGAAACACCTGGCTGCACACCTGCACCCCAAACAATAGGAACAATAGACGACTTCCTGGAACTGTCATCATCAATCATTTTTAATGGCTTTGGGTGCCGCCCACCTGTCCCCAAACAATAGACCGGCCATGATTTATGACCTTGAGCTGTCATCATCAATCATTTTTAATGGCTTCAAGTGCATCATTTCTACTCTTATGCATCACATCTCATCGAACATAATCATATTTTTAATATTGAATTTGAAATATTACATATAGAAAAGAAAGGCTATAAACTCAATTTATTAGAAGCTCTTGAAATTAATAGAATGAAACAATCCAATAATTTGTTAAATGACCAATTAGATATGAATATTTCACCGTTGTTAAATTTTTTCTAGATCTAATATTGAATATTTGTGCCAGTTGTGTTTTCCCAAGTCATTAACAGTTTGTACATTATTAGGCTCTTGCACCGTATATTATTAAACTAAGTTTAATGATAAACCGAGTTCAATTTGACATTTTCGTTTACACCAAAATATAAACGGCGTTTAAGACTCCCTAAACCACGCATAAATTAAACGCCCAATTTTCGGCGTCTAATTTGAAGTTTTAGTACATTTTGAGGTTATTTGTAGAAGAAACAGTATATTTTTTCCTTGAAACGTTCTAGAATTCCTGGAATATGGTAGCCTGTAACAGTAGACACATATTTATTTCAAAAATGTTTGCTTGGCAATCGTCAAGCTATTCAAAAGTGTTGTTTTCGTAAGTAATTGCACAAGTGCATCAAAATAACCGATAATTTTGCATGACAGCGTGTTGTCAAAAAACTGCATGAGTTCATTTTCATTTTTGGAGAGCCCGACACCGAAGGTGTCGGGCTCTTTCTCCAGAATATGAAAATGACCGAATACAGTTTTTTAAAGACAACACGCTGGAATGCGAAATTATCCGGTTATTTTGATGCACGAGTGTAATTTTGGGAAATATTTCCCGAATAAACTTTCAACTTGTCAAACTGACGTTAGTAATTCATAAATTCTCGTCTTGTCATCGTAATATGAACTATGCTACTATGCAATTATCGGTCTACAATGCAATTATCGCAGGGCTCTTTCGCTTTCTACAATGCAATTATCGTAAGTAATTGCACAAGTGCATCAAAATTACCGATAATTTTGCATGACAGCGTGTTGTCAAAAAACTGCATGAGTTCATTTTCATTTTGGAGAAGAGTTTGATATCTATAACGACAGCTTGGACGTTCTAGAATTCCTGGAATATGGTAGCCTGTAACAGTAGACACATATTTATTTCAAAAATGTTTGCTTGGCAATCGTCAAGCTATTCAAAAGTGTTGTTTTCGTAAGTAATTGCACAAGTGCATCAAAATAACCGATAATTTTGCATGACAGCGTGTTGTCAAAAAACTGCATGAGTTCATTTTCATTTTTGGAGAGCCCGACACCTTCGGTGTCGGGCTCTTTCTCCAAAATATGAAAATGACCGAATGCAGTTTTTAAAAGACAACATGCTGGAATGCGAAATTATCCGGTTATTTTGATGCACGAGTGCAATTTTGGGGAATATTTCCCGAATAAACTTTCAACTTGTCAAACTGACGTTAATAATTCATAAATTCTCAGCTTGTCATCAATAACCGTAATATGAACTATGCTACTATGCAATTATCGGTCTACAATGCAATTATCGCAGGGCTCTTTCGCTTTCTACAATGCAATTATCGCTGTAATTTTCGATAATTGCATTCCATTTACAAGGGATTTTTGACAGGAGGGAAATATTCGCTGTAATTTTCGATAATTGCATTCCATTTACAAGGGATTTTTGACAGGAGGGAAATATTCCGATTAATTTGTATTATTGTTATAGATTTTTTTGTTCAATCAACAATAATCATCTTACAGGTATTTTGCCATCTCTAGGTGGTAAAAAATATGGCCATCAGAACTGAAGACGTGGATTTATAGTTTATCTATACTAATGAACAATCCACTCATTCAACTCATAAATGCAAATTTACTCTCCATAATTAAAAATACACACACAAAAAAATTTATTTATATATCACAGGTAGAGTGCCCATTAAACCTATCTAACTTTGTAGGAATGACAGCTTGTCCCCCATGGATCAGCTACTTTTTAGCATTAAAATTGTATGCCCATGGAGAACATTTGCACAGTATTGCCCATTTTTTGGAGTTCATACATCCACAGTTTACCGCTCTATCTGGAAAGTATCAGTGCGGTACCCTTTTCCTTTTATTATTATCTTCCATTTTATGCATATTTAATACAAATCACAAAAAAAAACAACTTCTTTACTATTAAAACTAGGTTAGAAAAGTAGAAAAATAAATTCTGTTTCTTCTTTTCACTTCATGTACATCGCTGTTTCATCCAAAATACTACAAAAACACAGTTTAGCAATGTGTCGGTTATAATTCCTTGGTGCAACGACCAGAAAAATAAACGTAGTTTTAAAATTAAACCAAGTTTAGTTAAACGACGTTTTATAATAAAACGGTGCAAGAGCCTATATACCTGCCAAGAAATAACGTTTAGGTTTTTCCCATTTTTATTGTATACTCCCTTCCTTCATCTTTCAATATTCTTTTTGTGAAAGTTAGTATGTAATATACTTACATCTGAAGAAGTAACTGTGTTTGGCGACAACAATATTAACAAAATATACTGAAAATCGAAAACTGTGAAGTTTTATTTACAATATATATATATATATATATATATATATATATATATATATATATATATATATATATATATATATATATATATATATATATATATATATATATATATATATATATATATATATATATATATATATATATATATATATATATATATATATATATATATATATATATATATATATATACATCAGACAAAAAAAATATTTCGAAAATCGTGATCTGGGAAACGGTTGTGAAAAATATTCCCGCTCCGCTCCTGACTGCTTTCCTTCGATACTGCACTAGTAGGTACGACTAAAAACAAAGAAAATATCTGTTCAAGTCACTATTGAATCTAGAAAACTTCGTTTCACATTAAATGCTATGAATTGAAACGAATAATTCATCTTCTTGCAGATTAGGAATTTTTCTTTACGATTACTTCGAAAGTATTTCCCAAGTTCGCATAACAAGCCCTCAATGTTTCTTCGGCCAAGTGAGTTCCTTTGTGGGGTGGAAGAGATATTCTGCAAAACACGGATATTGAAATATCAGAACACTTCATGTTAATATCTTACTCACTCGTGAAAAGTATCCAATGCTTCATTGAGTATTTCAATTCCTTCAGAGGGTTTCATTTCATCCATTTTTTCTAGTCCTACAATGTACTGATCTTCACACCATTTAAGTTTATCCATATTATTTTTTAAATTTACTTGTCGTTTACATTGTGTACAATTCAATATTTGAACTTTTGAATGCGACAAAGTGAAGACGTGCTCACACCCCTTCGTGGGACATCTGGAAAACATATTTTCATATGGAAAATGAATTATTGATTAATATTTGGTGAAAATTAATATTTATGATAAAAAAAGCCGGCCAAGTGCAAGTCGGACTCGCGCACCGAGGGTTTCGAACAAAATTTTTTTTTATTATATGATGTACTTAACTGAAAATTTACGGGTTTCGCAATTTTTCCTTTATCTGTGCTATAAGATGTTGCTTCGTACCAAATTTCAAGATTCTGAGTTCACGGGAAGTACCTTGTAGGTTTTGATTCCCATGCAAGCAGGGCCGGATTAACCCTGTCCAGGCCACTAGGCAAGAGCCCTGTCCGGGCCCCAGGTCTTTTCAAGTTGATAAAGGGATGTAAGTAACAAAAGATGATCGACTTCAGGTATTCTGTTACTTTAAAGTCTTATATGATATTGCAACAACATGGATACTTTGACTTGATGCTGCAGCATCACCTTACCTCACTCGTTAGCTTTATTGAAATGGTCTTAACGAATAGGTTATTGATCATTTTCAAACACCTGATTTTGACAGGTTCGCCATTTTGGCTGGAGGACAAACAGTTGTAAAATAACCATTTACGACTATCAGTGTTCTGAGTTGTTTGCTTACGTTTATTGAAAGTAAAAGTATTAAAAAAACTTTGAATCATAAATTTATATTGAAAATGGAAAGAAGTACTTATTATCAATCACTTCCTGCCGATATTAAGAGCCGCTACGATCAGAAAATCAGAATTATTGATGATATAGACCCCTGTCTGTTGGAGTCCAGCTCTCAAGATTTGATATCATTGTCATCAATTCCAGTAATATCCATCATCGATATGGTTAATTATTTTATCCTCACCCACAGTTTTTATACTGGACAGCAAATGAAAGCATATAAAAGCTTGCAGGGTTTCAAATTGTATGAAGCAGGACTAGTCCAAGAAATTTATGGGAAAAGAGTGAACGAAACAGCTTTTGTAGTTATTGGCAAGGTAAGATGTATTTTAATGATATTCATTTGGTTTATTCTCATACTAATCAGTGTTCTTAATTGTTATAACTAAAAGTAAACCTTATATTTCAGGTGAAACATTCACAACGTCTTAAGGAAAAACCTCTGAATTCATGGGTTATTATCCTAACTGACGGTAGTATTTCCAGTGGACATTGCACTTGTATGGCAGGCTTAGGAGAAATGTGCAGTCATATAGCAGCAATTGTTTTTCTCCTTCACACCCGCTCTCAGTCTAAGGATGAAGAAGCGTGTACCTCAAAGCTGGCAATGTGACCTGTCTATATCTATATGATATGTCTATATCTTCATATTGTTCCTCCAGAAAAAATAAATATACTTTCATGAAGGTCCTAATTTGCTGTCATATAACAATTACAGCAAAATCACTAGATACCTGCTCTACTTGCTTTTTTCGTTTAACCGAACGTTTAAACTTGCTGACTTGAGTTTTACCAACAGGATTGGCAATTGTGTACCCCATATTTTGGGTTGGAATCCAGTCAGGGTTGTCCTTATCCAATAACTCTGCAGGAGTCCCTGAAAAATATTTTAAATAAAGAGTTCATATTTTTTCACTTATTCAAGTAAACTTACCTGTTATAAAATGTTTAGAAAAGACTCGTGCATATTTCAATTGATTTTCACTAAAAGGTTCCCTTTTCAATGCTTTAATCCATCTCTCTTGCCTTTCTCGTGATACAGCATTTGAATAATCACCAGCATTCTTGAGGACAGCAGGGATTCTATAAAATCTCACTTTGTCTCGGTTTGCTCTCATACCACAATTAACCACGGCACAAAACGATGGCATTTTCTCTAATAAACTCCAACAATAATGAAATAATCAGAAGAAAACTTTAAATTCGACAAACAACTCAAAAAGTTATGAAACTTAAATGACAATTCAGCACAACTGTTTGCATAACAATGGTTTGTTTGTCCTCCAGGCAAAATGGCCGACATCGCGTGACGTCATATGAAAATGGTCAATAGATCAGTGATGAATGATGATCCAGGTTGCATGATGGGTTAGAAAAGAGAAATAAGACGGGATGCGGTTGTTTCAAATTTAATCTTGTTAAACGCAATAACATAGAGGAAGGTTGTCTAAATCGTACCACTTTTTACATTTTATTTTTTTTCTACCTTATATGAAAAACCTGTGCAAAAGTACCATAACCCTGAGAAGTATTGGTTATTTAGACAAGTGAATCTAAATTTTAATCACTACTATGGTGATATTTTGTGCACGGTAAAACAATTTTTGTAAAGTGATGTAATCGGTACGATTTAGAAAACCAATTGCCTAAATCGTACCTCACACTTCCTAAATCGTACCACCTTGGTTAAATTTGAAACTAAAATGAATCAATGACTGAAACGGCAAGAATAACAATTGAAGAAACTTTTTCTTTAATAGGTACAGTATTTTTTTATACTTCAGGATACAATACTTGGTAATTTTTTTGAAAGCTAGAGAGTTTATCCTGGTCTGCGTTTGTATTAAGAACTACAATTTGAGCAAACAAACTTCTTGATTTTTGCCTTTGAGCCAGCACAACTTTCATGAACTCATTTACTGCAATGCAAGCACTGCACCATGTCCTCGATTGAATTTTCCTCGCAAACCAAGCAAAACCACTCTTCAGATTCGATTTCAATGATGACGTCACTCTGGACAAACGTTCCAACTTGGTTAAGGATTGCCAGATTTGGATCCGTCTTTAAAATGACAGCCTCCTGTGGTTGTTTTTTTCTTGTCGATGTCTTGGTGGTCGACTTCTTTGTAAGAATATGTGACAGATCTGCAACAACTTGACTGGATTTTGTCACTTTAATTTTCTCAGATAAAGGCCTAATTTTCATTTGGAGCTCTCTAACCTTCTCTTTAGCCAGTTTAAGCTCCTGAGCTAGTTGAATTTCATTTTTGTATGGGCTACTGGTTAATATAACTGCTTTTTGCTATTTTGAATTAGTTCCAAGTTGAGATCCATTTCTTTTCTTGGTTGGTTTTGGAAGTGGAGAGATTATTTCAATCGGAACATTCAGATTTGAATTATAACGTCCGTTATTGTAAGCCCAAAAAAACACGCTTCTACTTTTTTTAGATGGTCTACAAGCTGTTGCACCACATCGGGTGGTAATGTAGGGTGACGCCCCATTGCTTTGGTACCTTCATTCGCCTTTACATTTTTACTTTCTAAATGACGCTTAAGGGTCGGTTTTGGAATTCCGTATTGCCTAGAGCACTGGTTTAAACCCATATCTCCATTCCTATAAGCTGCTAGACCTCTCTCCATATCCTCTTCATTCCACGCTCCATACTTTCTTTTTGCCATTCTGAAACACAAAAATTGTGTTACGAACAAGTCCACTATTTTATATATTTGAAAAACAATCTAAAATTATTCATACATAAAAATGACAAATATGGAACATGTAATGTAAAGGACTCCCAAATCGTACCGGTACGATTTGAGAAACCATTAGAAGTACGATTTAGGCAACTGTGACTCTCGGAAAACAAAGCCTTATTTCTAACCTCACACACACATAGAAGCACAAACCGGTCCATCGAAACACTCTATATTAACGCTAGTTTTGCAAACTAATAATAAACTACATTAGTACGTACCTTGATAGTCACTACGTTCTTACGAAAAAGGTTCCAAAACACTATCAACTAGCTCGCAAACAGAAAATCGTTCACCACTATTTAGAGAGTAATCGCATGCGCACCAAACTTTGTCTCGCCACTACAACCAAGCTCTAGTTGCTAGTAGAGCCGCACGAGCGCTGTAGTCACTTTATTTCTTATTAAAATTAAGGTGGTACGATTTAGGAGGCGGTACGATTTTGGCTTCTCTCCTCTACAATAAACGAAAGAAAACAGTTTTCTGGAGTACAAATTGGAAAAAGTCAAATTCCAAGATATTTATTGTTTTTGTACAGTACAGTAGGTTTAAATATTAACTTTTCTAACTTATTTTGAAACAAAATCGTTTAAAACATTTTCGAAGTTGACCCTTTATAATACATCATTTGCAATGGTCATTATCGACAATGAATTCAAACGGTTCTGAGACATTGTTGAACGAAGACAGTTTATTAATTCTACTACTCGATACTAGATGGTTCTGTATGTATGAAGTATTTTATTAATTGACAACATTCGTCGAAAGAAAGCAAGAATGTTGTTGGGGAATATCATACAAATTTTCAAATAAAATTTTCATTCAATGAAATTTTTTTTTCTTGGTGCGTGCAAGGGTCCCTAATCGATGCGGGGTCCCTAGGCAGTTGCCTACTCTGCCTAATGGTTAATCCGACCCTGCTTGCAATTGTCGAAAATTTGCGGCATAAACGGCTGTATCTTTTGATTGCGATGGCTTAGAATTTTTTCACATCTCCAAGAGACAGTAGACCTGAGTATTTGTAAAATACAGCTTGATACCTCCACGCTTTGAGACATACAAACAGACGGACGGATGGACAACAAAGTGATCCTATAAGTGTTCCGTTTTTTCCTGTCGAGGTTCGGAACCCTTAAAAATATTTTGACAATTTTTATATAGGTAATATATCATATATTCATTAGGCAAATCGTAATGAACAATAAATATAAATCAACTACAGAAGAAAAAACGAAATCACTTCTTTCGCGAAATAATTTCAATGCAGAACCGGGAATTTCATTGGAAAATATAGGTACTAAGAATAATAAATCAAAGATACCTACATAAAAACAAAAAGTCCGGAGTATATAAAATGAGTTGTGATTGTTGTGCAAAATTTTAAATTAGATTGGTTGAACATAACCTTATTTTCGATTATCAATTAGAAGTGAGGATTCTACCTTAATCGTGTTGTACTTTCGTCACAGTTGTTGAGCATCGGCCAGTTTTGGGAGCAAGCGATACAGTCACATTTGAACCAGTATCTTGAAAACAGGGATTTTTGTCGTGCCATCAGTGGCTTTTTGGTAAAAATGGGGCCGTAATTTTCTGCTACTATATCACCAGGATGAATTGTTTTGATGGCGTTCACCACAATATTTTTTCCTATGAAATATCTGAAAAATTAACAGCGCCATTCCATAATTATGATAATATTAATGTTTATTTAGCACTATGTGCAAAATATGTGATTATCAATTATAAATAACATATCCCAAATTGTATTGGCTTCTTGAGGAGTGCATAGCAGGGGCGTAGCTAGTGGGAGGGCCAGGGGGGCTGGACGATTCGAGCTCGAGAACGTAGACTTGTAGAAAAATTGTACTTGCCAATAGTAAGAGCAATATTGTGCTGAACAAATTGAGATACCTCTAATCAGTAATAAACATTGCGATTAATTGTTGATAATAAATTACATAATTACATAATAAAACATTTGAATTTATGTCCGGAGAATACCGGCCGTCTATTAAAACATTGACCTGTAGAACTACGTAGACAAGCAGTAATCATTCATTTAATAATGAAATATATATATATATATATATATATATATATATATATATATATATATATATATATATATATATATATATATATAAATTCGATGGACGATGAATCAACTCTGTGGTAGTTCATATTTATATTAAAAAAATTGAATAATAAGAAAACAACTTGTCCAAAAACCACAAAATGAAAATAACTTTTTATTCGACTAGTTTCGCCTGTTACAGCATTATCAAGACTGAATACATAATTGCAAAGACATCGCTTGAAAATATAAGTATTTCGGTTCGGTACCTGGGGGTGGTAAAATGTAATCGATGGGTCCAAGTTATCAGAGATTTAACAGTGGGGAGTGGTTTAAGTCTAACTGGTCATTGAGAAGAATGTAATTATGGGATTTTTGGATCTTGTTTATTTCCATGGCTTCCAGGAAGTTCATTATCATACCTTTATCACAGTAATGAAGAATTTTTGGTTTGAAGGAGGATGAGATGTTATGCTTTTTTGACTCTAGATGTTCCCTAAATGCTGATTGTCCGTTTTTTAGATGTTCTTTTAGCCTGGTTTCAAAACATCTCCCGGTCTGACCTATATATGTTGAATTACATTCTTCACAGTCCATTCTATAAATTCCTGTTCTCTTCATTGGATCGACTTTTGACATTTTGTTATTAAAAATCATTCTATCCAATCTGCTGTGACTCGAAAAAGCAGTATTCAAATTATTATTTTTAAAGAATTGAATGATCTTCGAAGAGGGGATGTGCGTATAAGGGATGCTCACAAACTTTTGTACATTTTTGTTATTGCAGTATGGTCCATATAATTTCAAATTGATAAAATGTTTCCCTTTTTTCGAAATTAAACTATTTATTATTTTAAGTGGAAAATCATTGTTAATACCTATCGCGCGGATCACGTCAAGTTCTACCATTTACCGATTACATTTTACCACCCCCAGGTACCGAACCGAAATACTTATATTTTCAAGCGATGTCTTTGCAATTATGTATTCAGTCTTGATAATGCTGTAACAGGCGAAACTAGTCGAATAAAAAGTTATTTTCATTTTGTGGTTTTTAGACAAGTTGTTTTCTTATTATTTAATTTTTAATATAAATATGAACTACCACAGAGTTGATTCATCGTCCATCGAATTTATATATTATAATTGCAAAAAAAAAATCTTGAGTGTTCAAGGATAATTTTCGTACTTTGGCAACCCTGTCCTTTTCGAAGTAAATATCACAGGAAAAGGGGGCGAACAGAACATAATGTATCTTAATACTCTCAACATTTGTAATCCAATTACCTAATTGCAATTAGTAAATTTGAGCGTGGACTCTCTCTTGAAAATGAAGCAATTAACTCTCTTATTTTTATCAACAGAAACAAACAATTATAATTTGTGTATTTCATAGATCAGGGGTTTCCAATCTATTATGATCTAGATTCTTTTTTTCGGTCTATTATTTCGGCGACTGAATAATAATATTAATAATAAAAATTAATTCAGAGTATTGGCAATTGATACTTCATCTCTCTGTTTACTCATATCATTTCATCTTAGAGTTAGTTGAACAATTGGAAGATTATATTTTTGGGCAGTTAATCCATTAAATGAGCAAGCAGTACAAAATGCTGAATATTCGTCTTAAGATGAACTGCTAGAGTTGCCTAGTGTCAACAATGCTTGTGCCTGCTATAAATTTTGGATAAGTATTAGAAAGGAATAGGTACCAACAACTTTACGGAGCGTCGTTGAAAAAAATTTTGTTACCATTTCCATTTGCCACATCCTACAACTATGAACAAGGATTTTCCACAATAGTTAATTTGAAAACTGTATCAAGAAATTGTTTGATACTGGAAAATTATATATCTCGGGCTTTGAGCGCGGCGACCGAATCAAGAAATTCCGTAACGAAAATAAAACCTAACACTCCCCATTCCGCCTACCATGTAGCTCGGCCGAGCGTTCGCTTAACGTGTATGTATATGGCAGTGTTGCCAACTCGAAATTTGTCTTGGAGGTAGATATGATTTGAGAAGTTGGTAGTTTCCTATCAATCCTACTTTGGAAAGTAGGTAGATCTACCACCCATTTTTTAAAAGTTTTCTAGAAACCTCACAATAATAATATGATACACATAATTAATGTTTCTATTGGGCAACAAATATTTCACCTCTTAAGTAATATGGAGTTATGTCCAGAGTAACCGATTCTGATGATATTTTGAATTCTTGCTTATTTTGGACTGAAAAAGCCGAATATAAACTCAGATTTTGTCGCTTCATCACCTTTTTATTCCAAAAAATTAAGCTAACGCACATAGGCTCTTGCACCGTTTTATTATAAAACGTCGTTGAACTCAACATGGATTATGCGAGGTTTAAGACGGCTTAAACGCCGTTTATATTGTGGTGCAAGCGAAAATGTCAAATTAAACTCGGTTTATCATTATTAAATAATATGCGGTGCAAGAGCCTAATAACCTATTTTAAACTCATTAACCTTACCTCCGAGTCCAAGAAAGTATCAAATTCATGAAATAGATAAACTTTTTAATATTGAAAAGACGATTCTTATTAACGCATGCGTGCAGCGCGCAATTCAAATTTCGCATATGCATAAAAGGTAAATAAAATGTCAGAGCATAGCCTCTCTCTATTTATTTATTATATTTAATGAACCCGTTGAGGGTTTAGGTAAATAAAAAGATAGATTGATGAAAAAAAATTAAGCCATTAGTATATTAGTATCATTTTTCAAAAATTTTAAAAGTTGTTAGATTTTTTGTCCAAAGTGGTAGATAGGAGTTAGATACTAAAAGTTGGTAGATCTACCTAAAAGTAGGTAGAGTTGGTAACACTGGTATATGGTAAGACTCACTGTACGAAGCTCGCACGGATCGAGACGAGCTGCTCCGAAATCAGACGAATACGTAAGCAGCTGTTTGTGAGAAAGTAATAAAGTATATAGTATAGTATAGGTGTATAGATATCTTTATAATGCCACACTACGCACGTGCGCCGCGTACGTATACATGTGAGTATATATGTATACATGAGTGAGTGCTTATGAAAACTTAGAAATTGCCTACACATAGTCATGGTAGCAATTCACATTTCTCCGAATCCAAAATTGGACGAGAATATATGATATGTTCTTATTTCAGTTACCATAAACCTATAGTTTCAATGATAAAAATTCCTAAATAACCTACATGTATTAATTGTAAGATAATAAAAATATTTTAGACTATATTAACTTCTCATTTATTCGACAAAAAAAAATTGTTTTCTTATCGGTCACCACGCTCAAAAAGTGTAACTCTAATAATATCAAAGAAAAAACTTGAATTAATATCAAAGAAAAAGTAAAAAAAAATACTGCATAAATAAAAAATAAATAAATAATTATAATTTCATCAGTCGATAAAAAATGCTATGCAATAGCTTTACCGCGGCAGTCCCAGAGTGCCACACGTTTTTTTGTTTCACTTTGTATCCGAAGACCCCCCAGACATGTCCTGCGAACCCCCAATGGATCGCGACCCATAGTTTGAGAACCCCTGTATAGATGGTAAATAATTTCACCTGGTGACAGATGGGTAACATTCGTGATTGAAAAGGGCCACGGTTGGATAAACTCCGACTCCGATGTAGTTTATTTTAGCTCCTTTGAATCTGTGGTTGGGAGGGTGAATTTTCTCATATATTTCGTGTGCGTTGAACTGGAGCATTTGGAGATTGAACAATAGTAAGGTTCCAATTTTCAGCTCGTTTTCTGTTGGAATCACTGGAATAAGAAATGAAACTAAATTGGTTTAGAGGAAAATAAATTAGCTATCATTACCTAGTAGTCTAGTCAACAAGTGCTTTTTCGTTCAATTCTTTTCAACAGTCGGAAAAACATGAACGATATGTCATTCGATTCGGAATAGAATGTAGATGTTTTTTGAAAAAATTACAGTTCCGCTCGCGAAATTTGTAAAAGTTATAAACAATTTACCGAAAGAGAAGAAGAGGGGATTGGTTTTCTGCGAATAATTCAAAAACTAATGAATATTTTTGATATCTCGAAAAAGATTCGAAAAGAGGAGGAAATTTCCTATAATAAAATCTCAACTCTCGAAATTGTAGGATCAATATTTATAATTTTCTCTGAGGGGTAAAAATACGGCTTGCTCAAGCCACGCCCATTTTGGACACTTCAACAATAAACATTATTTAACCATATTAAATAGGAAAAATAATGAATCAAAAAATTCAGGCACTTACTGGATAGGCGAATGAACAATAATCCGGTGGCAATTATCGCGATTTTTCAATTAGTTATGCAATAGTTAATTTATAATTTTTTGCTTCTCGAACATGAACATTGCAAGTGTGGTAACTGTTACTCTACAGATCTGATTTTTTTCTTTCTTGGAGCTAGTTTCGAAAGGTTTCAAAATAGATGTTGAAAAACTTCAGAAAATTTCATTTTTAAGTTTTTTATTGATAATTCACGTAGTTTCAAAATAAAAGAAATTAAATAATCATAAATTTTTTTTTTCAATTATCTTATTAACAAAGCATTTGTTTATAATAATTTTTCATATAATAAGAGTTGAAAAAACTTCATTCATGCAGCTTGCGATGATAAAAAGCGGATTTATTGAAATTATTATAAAAAAATTTGTTTTTATTTTGCAACTACGTAAATTGCTGATAAAAAACTGAAAAATTGAAATTTTCAAATTTTTTCAAGAAGGATCTATTCTGAAGCTTTTCAAAAATAGCCCCAAGAAAGAAAAAAAATCTCAGATCTATAGTTGAACAGTTATAAGACTTACAATTTTAATTGTTCAAGCCCAAAAAAATTGATAATTAACTACCGCATAACTAATTGAAAAATCGTGATAAAATGTTTTTGCCACCGGGTTATAGCACTCACCTATTCAGTAAGTGCTTGAAATTTTTAATTCATTAATTTTCCTATTTAATATGGTGAAATAATGTTTATTGTTGAAGTGTCCAAAATGGGCGTGGCTTGCGCAAGCCAGATTACCCGTTTTCGGTCGTATTTTTACCCCTCTGAGGAAGTTTATTATTAGGTTTATAGGGCCGTAGCCAGGATTTCTTTTCGTGAGGGGTTCAGTCAGAGCACCAAAGATCTCAAGTTAAAGATATAAATCTTTTAGATCCTTATCTTATTTTGGTTCACTAACAGAGAAAATTTCTAACAGCATACCTAAATGTAATATCAAAATTGCTTTCAAGCCTAAAACAAACCTAAAAACAAAGTTGACATTTTAAAATTTGAAAATTCAGCTTTTTACAAGTTGATATGTCAAAGAGTGCATATGGGTCAGACTGGTCGATCGTTTAAAATAAGATTTAAAGAATACCGAAAATATTTTTGAAAAATGAAACAGATTGACTTGATTTATTTCCCTATATTTGATATATTCAATCCATAATGTATTTCAATAACTTTTAATTTATCATGATGAAAATCCCATTTCAATATCCTTCCCTTAATGCATATTATTAATCTGGAAGGTTCTTTAAGTCGTTGTTCTATCATCTTTTTGAAAATAAAAACTCCCGGAATATCAAAACATCAACAATTTTAAATGATCTAATTTCACCTTGTTCAGAACACAACTTTAATAATAGTTACAGTTAAAACTTACCTGAATCATTACTGAAGTTGAAATAGCCAGTTTTCTGTAAACATCTCAACAAAAAAGCTGCCATTGTTGTCCTCATAAAAAAATCTTTCGCTCCTCTTTTATCACTGTTAGTACATAATTTGAAAATTTGTTCTTTCATCCTTTTTTCATATATTCTTAGGTGCTCTTCTAACTCCTTCTGTGTGATCATTCTTAACGCCAAAAAAGACAGTACACTTATTCCAGAACCAAGAAGTAGTTCTAGAATTTTGCATTCATATTTGTGGTACGTTCTGAGAGCCACATCTTTACATGGTATACTGCAGAACGCAATGTTCGAACAAGTTGGGCACCAAATTGGAGCAATCAACCTACAAATTTAATAAGTAGAATCATATGAGTAAAACGTGTATTGCTAAAAGCCAAGTTTGATATTGAGTATTGAATCTATCAAGCGAGAAACTGATTTTCAATCAAACTGATAGAGTAGATATTTCCATTGAAAGTTGACTGAAAAATAACTATAACAAACTAATCCCTCGTACTCTGAATATAAAAATAAAATGTTGAAATAGGTTGAATAAAAATAGAACAATCGCGTAAGCAGCAGAGCTCCTTCACTAAGGTCGTAGTTTCCACTAATTTTTATTCTTTATTATATCTAATTCTCAAGTCAATTTGGAGGGGTTGTGGAGGAGAGGAAAAACATTAACCTTCTTTATTTAAATGATGGCCGCTAAGAAAAATAGTTAAAACCTTCAAAGAATTGTACCTTAAATCATTCCTCTAAGTAAATCTACAAATGGCGGAAAAAGGCACTTCATCAATGCCAAATAAATTCAGGTACCTACAAATTTTCAAAGATCTCACTCAATGGAACCACATTGAGTGAGATCTTACACACTCCAAAGAGCCATAAAAGGCTAAATTTCGGATATGCTGTTTTTAATTGATTTTTACATGTCTTGCCACCGGTTTGAATAACCACCCATGCACGTCCTTGCCATTTACTTCCGCGAAGGTTGGAAACACCTAAATTTGGACTGAATTCATTAAAATTTGTAAAGTTTTGTTCTGCTTCGAAAACAGCCACAAATACCAAATTTAAAGCTCAATTGGTATGATGCAAACCGCAGGGGATACCAATATGAACCGTTAAAAACTACTCGCGCACCTTTTTGCAGACTTTCAATACATCATTCTCTATTATTTTTTTGGGAGAATACGACTAAAAAGGAGACCAAAAGAAAGACAATTCAAAAACATTTTCAGAAACAAGGAAGAGCTCAATGAAGCAAATAATCGATCAAATTTACACTCACCTTTCTAAGCAGTTTTGACAATGACTTCCAAACATTTCTGGTATCAAACAAGCAGCTTCTGGAGCTTCCACAACCAAAGTATCTCCAGTTTTAATCGTTTCTTTAGACACAACATGTCTTCCCAATTGTGGGGTACTCATAACACTCAGTTTATCTATTGCATTAGGAAAAATTGGATGTGATTTCCCTGATAACTTTGGCAGTTCTGGAAAGCAAAATATATTCAAAACAATGAAATTTTTGTTGGAAAACATCGCCTGCAAGTTTCAAAATCTAGGTGAAAGCAATCAATAAGTTACATAGAAAAATACGTACAGAAAAGTCTAAAAGGGTAAATATCAAAGTAATTAATTAATTTCTATACTTATCTCAAGGAGGAAAAGATGAAAGCGAGATTTTGAACACTCTCATTCAATTAACATGTAACAGCAAAAATTTAATGATACTAAATAGGGTTTAAACTTCTTGTTCAGATATTGTAAAATTCAAACTTTTCATAAATTAGTCAAGAAAATCAAATGATGACACTGTTGTGATTCTTAGTTTTTATGATTTGAGTCATTGCTTCACAAATAAATTGAAATTCATTGATATGTTGCTAGTTGGTTTGAAATCTCATTTATACACTCACCGACTTAAAATTCGGGACAGCCAACATTTTGATGAAATTTAATGTATGATAACTTTTTTCTCCATAGTCCGATTTGAATGTTTTTTTCTGCAGAATGTGGATAAATTTTTTTAGTTTGAGTAAAGCTATTCAATTTTGAAAAAAAAAGTTCAAATGTAGAAATATAAAGGAAAATGGCTATGAACTATTTTTCCCTAAAGTTTGTAACACCCTGTAGAGTAATTCTGGTAGTTAAACTCCATTGTATATATTTTTCAGCAGAATCTGATTCATTTTTAATATTTTGCTTTTTAATTCGTTCCAATATCGTTCTCGGTTGAAGAGATACGAATTTTTTAAGAAAACATTACACATTTTGCAATGTAAAAGTCTTAGAGAGAAAAGTCTATTCACTCGATGCTGTCTGAGGAGCTGAGGTCCTGTTGCCGGTCTTCTGGCCCTTAAATTCGCTTCAGTGAGTCTTCTTCTTATTGTTATTTCATTGATATTAACTTGACGGACTATTTCAAGTTCATTCCTTATCTCTACCGCAATGGTATGTCGATTTCTTAAAACTGAGACCCTTATAAAGCGATCATCAACGACAGAAGTAGCACGATTTCTTCCAGATCCATGTCTTCTACCATAACTTCCGGTCTCTCAAAATCTTGCTACGGCTCTTTCCACGCTAGATTTTGTGAAACCCATCATATTCGCCACTTCGCTGTAGAACCAACATCATGAAGAGCAACAGCTCTAGCTGAACCTTCGGATGACAAAGGCATCGCGAAAAACGGAGTTCACAAGCCAAATGTTTCAAATGTTCAAAATGTCAGATAAAACTATTTAATGAATACGGAGTAGGTTTCTATGTAAACCGAAAGAATCCAAAAGAAACCATCATTGTTGCAAAATGTGTAATTGTTTTCTTAAAAAATTCGTATCTCTTCAACCGAGAACGATATCAAGACGAATTAAAAAGCAAAATATTAAGAATGAATCAGATTCTGCAGAAAAATATATACACTGGAATTTAACTTGCAGAATTGCTCTACAGTAGTGTTGAGTAGGACATACAAGAGGCAGTACATTTGTCCCGTACATGACGTCAAAATATAAGAGCGGCTCAAAATTTTATATTGTACTGCTTCAAATTTTATGACGCGGTTGTCGCGCTAGGCGCTACTTTCTTTCCGTCTCCGTAAAACTGTAGGATGAAGACAAAGAGGAAGTGAGACGCATGCTACAAATTTATTGCATTATTGCTTTTCGAGTCTCGTCGAGCGATAAGGAAATATCCTATGAGGCACGTATTGAAGCGACTGTTTTGCTTTTGAATATCCTAACCCTTCGAAATATTAATTGTTCATATTTTTATTTACCTACTTACAAACAATATTCACTATGCTAATCGTTTCATATCACTTTGCGATACTGATTATTAATATCATTCAGAGTTCAGACTGTAACTATTGTACTGCAATAAAATCAAATGTCATATTCGTACTCGTAACTTCAAACGTATCGCCGAGCTTCAGTACGCCTCACGTCATTTGAAGTGGGACATTGTACTGGCTCAGTACAAAAAAGAGGCTACTCTTACAAACTCATTTTCATGTCGTGTCCTACCCAACACTACTCTACAGGGTGTTACAAACTTTAGGGAAAAATAGTTATCAGCCATTTTCCTCTATATTTCTACATGTGAACTTTTTTTTTCAAAATTGAATAACATTACTCAAACTAGATAAATTTATCTACATTTTGAAGAAAAAAAACATTCAAATCGAAATATGGAGAAAAAAGTTATCATACATTAAATTTCATCAAAATTTTGGCTGTCCCGAATTTTAAGTCGGTGAGTGTATAAATGAAAAAAATGTATTTCAAATGGTACACAGGTCAGTTATTCGGTTGATGTCAAAAATATCTACAATAAGTATTAATTGTATCCATATCATACCTTTTTTGATTACTCCTTTTCTGAATTTCGCTGTTGAACTTATTTCGTTGCGATATCTTCGGTTTAATTGTTCCTCATTTTCATTAAGCAATTTTTTCGCTAATCCAAATGCAACATCTGCCTTCTTATCTTCATTTAAAGCTTTGTAACAAATTGCAAGCTTGAAATATGCTTCGCCTTTGAAAATGTCTGGTATACCTTCTTTGAGAGCTAGTTGGATGTCAGTGCAAGCATAATTGAATTTGTTAATTTCCATGAGCACTTTTGATCTTCCTAATAATGCAAGACAAAGAGAATTTCCATTGTCTGTAATTTTATTTTCGCCTGAAAAATCACAAGTAATAGAAATAAGATCTTTGCTGCCAGTGCCGGATTAAGCTAGCGCGGGGCCTGTAGCAAATTCGGCCAAGAGGCCCTTGGTCAGTGGCGTAGATAGGTTTTTGCGATGGGGGGGGTTCTATTCTTGTTGTTAAAAATAATCTTTCATGTAGATAGTACAAAATAAGCAGAAAAATTGAATTAAATTGCAAAAAATTCAAATTATTTGAATTGGAAAAAAATTATCAAGAATAAGTGAAAAATTGAATTATATTAAATTGGATATATAAATCATTGAACATATCCTTGGGAAAATTAGAGAAGAAAATCTAGTTTTCGGCGTTTTTCGACATTCATGACTTCGTCAGCTGTGATTCCAATGTCGCGATGAATAATTGCCAGAGCAGTCAAACCTGTCAAAAACAAAAAATTAGACAAACATAAGTTTTTAATTTGCAATGAATTTTATATATTCAGAAGGGTCCTTACAAGTCCACTTCTTTTATCGTGCAACTTTGAATCGTTTCTATTCGCTTCAAACGTCGATACCGGCAGCATAGCTAATATTCTGAACAACATATTGATATTCGAAAAAAAAATTTCTAGGCAATCATCAAGCTCTATTATTGAATTTTTAGGCTCAACATCGCCTTTACGAATTAAATATTTCTTCCACACTTCCAAGTTACGAGAACAGCAGGTGTGGCAGTAAAAAATTTTTGATAAAACTCATCAGTTTTGATGAATTTATGAACTGCTTTGTCAATTTCGTATAAATCATGCTTGAAAAACATCGAAAATCTTTCTAACATATTTAGTCTAGTCAAAAAGTGCAGTTTTGTTCAACTTTTTTCAGCAGTCTCGGAAAAATATGAGCAAGGTGTCACTCGATTTGGAATAGCATATAGACGTTTTTTGAGAAAAATAAAAATTCGCTCGCGAAAATTGTGAAAGTAAACAATATACAGAAAAAAATGGGGTTTGGTTCTTTGTCAATATGTCAAAAATTAATAGAGATTCTTGATATCTGAAGAAAGATTCGAAAAGAAGAGGAAATTTCCCAAAAAAAAGACCCAACTACTGGAACTGTAGGATCAATATTCATAGTTTTCTCAGATAGGTAAAAATATGGCCGAAAACGGGTAATTTGGTTTGGGCAAGTCACGCCCATTTAGGACATTTCAAAAATTATTTTTCCATATTAAATATGAAAATTAAGGAATGAAAAATTCAGACAGTTACTAAATCGGTGAATGAGCAATAATCCAGCGATAATAGCGATTTTTGAATTAGTTATGCAATAGTTAATTAACAATTTTTTGGTACTTGAACATGAAAATTGTAAGTGTGATAACTATTCACTATGGATCTGAAATTATTTTTCATTCTTGGAGCTATTATTATAAGGCTTCAGAGTAAATCCCCATTGAAAAAATTTCGATTTTTCAGTTGTTTATTGACAATTTACGTAGGTATAGTTTTGCAAAATCAAAATTAATTTTTTTTTATAATTTTAATGATCCGTTTTTTATTATCGGAAGCTATGGAAATGGTTTTTTCAATATTCATCTCCTACTGTTTAAAAAATTGTTATAAACAAATGCGTTGTTTATAAGAGAATCAAGAAAAAAAAGTTATGATCAATTAAATTGCGTAAATTGTTAATAAAAAACTGGAAAATTAAATTTTTTTTAACAGGAATCTATTCTGCATTTTCTTGAAACTAGCTCTAAGAAAGGAAAAAGTATCAGATCTATAGTTTAACAGTTATTACACTTGCACAATGTTCTTGTTCAAGCAGCAAAAAACTATTGCATAACCAATTGAAAATTCTGGTCTCCTATTGAATAGACAAATCGATCATACTTCAAGCCCCCTTCTTAATCTTTTCAAAATTACCGAACTACCTGACTAGCAGTTCAGAATTGGTTTTTCCTTTTCTAATAATTATTTGTAACTATCTTTGTATTTACCCCTTCTACATAATTTGTCATTTCTTGTTTTCTATATAACAGAGAATCATAGTTAGTTTGACGTTAGCATCTGAAGAAGGTGAAGTTCCACCGAAACGTGCGTCATGCGTTATTTCTTTTAATAAATGTGTAAATTGTTATTATTAAGCATTGTTTTAATATGTTTATTAATTTACACCAAGTATCGGCCCAATCAATCCAAAAATCAGAATATATATAACTGAATAAATTGAATGAATAACGTTAATATATTTACAAAAATAATTAGCCCATAATATCACCTGAATAGGAAAAAGCTGGAACCCACATTTTTCAACAATTTTTGATTATAGAATTTTAAGAAGTTTTTTCTAGATAACAACAAAATAACAAATTTATTTTAAAAAACGTTTGTTTGAGTGAACGTAAACAAACAATTGAGAAAACTGTTATTTGTTCGTCCTGTAAAATTCACAAATTTAGGGTTACGCCCTTTTCCCTTTTAAGTAACGATTATATATTAGGCGGCATACGTTTCACCTTCTGTAGGATATCATCGGTCTATCATAGTGTCTAGGTATTGGAAGAGGTTCGAATTAAATCCTTTTGTACCGAGCTATAAATTATAAACAATTATTTGAATTATCATTAAACTAACAGAGTTCATTTCAGATTAAGTAGTTTATACTGTGTAACAAAAACTCGATATCTGAATTTTTTAAATATTTTAAATGAAACAGTCTAAAGTAAGAAGAATAAGATATCGGAGATTTATTTCAAGATTACTGTAGAATGTATAAGCAATTTGTCTCTAGTTCCTGTTCCATATTTCAAAATGTTTTTTCTCGATAACATACGTAATATTGATCTATCTTCAATCACCTGTTTTTTCAGCCCTCAAAATACTTTGACTGTAAAGGGATAAGGCTCTCACAATATTATCTTCACTAAGCAATTTCTCTGCCTCTTTCCTACATCTCAATGCTACTGTTGAAGATTTTTTTCTGTATAATTCTTGAATATTAGAAAATACTTCCTTCAACACTGTTCTGACCTAAAACATCCAGTTGATGTTAAATACTGAGTAAATTATAGCTTTCGATTATTTCTATTACAAAATTTATTTAAATAAAATAGTTATTAGTCTTTTTTCTCAAAAGTTAATAAGTGCGTGAATGGTTTTTGAATCCGTGTTATACCTCCTGGACAACGATTATATATATATATATATATATATATATATATATATATATATATATATATATATATATATATATATATATAATCTATATATATATATATATATATATATATATATATATATATATATATATATATATGTATATATATTATATATATATATATATATATATATATATATATATATATATATATATAAATATATATATATATATATATATACATTAATATTTTTCCCAATATATTTTGGCCTCTCCATAAGACCAAATAAACTGAAATTTTGTGTTGTTAGACAAGGGGGAGTAAAACTACCTACCAACATTTGTTCAAATAATATTGATATGCATACAGTGAGAAAGAATAAGAATAAAAAAGAAAAAAAGAGTTAATTTTCAATTTTCCTAAAGTATAGGTATACCTACCTACAAAAGTAAATATAATTAATACATGTATGATTATGAAGGTTTTGCTTTGAATTTCGTTAATGTTAGAAAACATATATCAGTTAGTCGTTCAGATTATTTTCCATATAACCAATAAACATGAGAATAATAAAATTTCAACTATTCATTTATATTCATTTCGTTGTGGAGTCGAATTTCAAATTTTTTTCTGGAGGAGGTTCTTGGTAGATATATTTTAATAGTAACTACTATTTTCCTTTCATCTCAATTTATGTAGGTACAATTTTCAACAAAATATTGTCACAAATTAATAGTTATTGAAAATGTTTCCATTGAAAATTATCCATATCAAAAAAATATACAAATAATTGAATAAATTTCTAGTGAATACTTACTGGTTCATATTCATATAACATTTTCAATCTTTCTGTATCATCTTTCAGCTTTCCAAATCGTCTCTCAGTCCAATTTTTACCAGCGATTTCTAATAGATTATCAGCAAAATTCAGGAAGAAACCTTTACTGTCTGATTGTAGAGTTTTTTCGTTACATCTCGTAATATGGTTGATATCACTAAATGCTTCAGACATTTCAGACGAAAAATCAACAGATTTACTATATAGATTAACTGTAGGTACCTAATTGTGAAATTCACCTAACTATTCTGAATGTGGTAAAAATAGAACTGGAGTAATGGAAATAGCTCTCAGGTATGTCAACACAGGAGAAAACATACAATCAATGGAATTCAGTAAGTTTTATCTATGTTTATCAACTTATTCTCATTGCACCAGCCTAGAAAATTTAATATATTATATGTAGAAAAGGCGTATATATATATATATATATATATATATATATATATATATATATATATATATATATATATATATATATATATATATATATATATACTAGCTGACCCAGCAGACGTTGTTCTGCCATATAAATTATTTTTATCTATTTATCTAACTATCTATCTAGATAGTTATCTATCTTTTTATCTATCTATCTATCTATCTATCTACATATATATCTATCAATCTATCTGACCCGGCAAACGTTGTTCTGCCATATAAATTATTTTTATCTATCTATCTTTTTATCTATTATTCATCTATCTGCCGATGTATCACTATCTATCTAACTATCTATCTATCAATCTATCTGACCCGGCAAACGTTGTTTAAATTATAAAAATGGCTATTAAAAAATATGGGTTGTTGATAGAAGGGTGAAAATTTAGAGTTGTTTGTATTTTTTAATGCAACATCATAAAAAAATTAAAATGAAAATTTTTTCCAAAAAATTTATAAAAATGTTTGTGGTGAACTACTCTAATCACGTAGGGGTATGAAAAATATATTACGACCTATTCTCAGACAGACTATTGTTATTTTCGACTGCCAACTTGCAACCCTATTGCGGATCTGTGGATAAAATTTAAAAGAATGAAAATCGCAACGGAAAAATAGAGGTTGATCGTAGAAGGTAAAAAATTGAGAGTTATATGAATTTTTTATTCTTGACAAAATAAAAATCTTGCCAAAAAAATTGAAGTATATTATCAACAAATAAAAAATAGGGATTGATCGTAGAGGGGTGAAAATTTAGGGTTGTATGTATTTTAGATACATTCATAAAACAAATTAACATTAAGTGTTGCCTAAAAAAAAAATCAAGAGGTGGACTACTCTTAATATTTAGGGCGATGAAAAATAGATGTTGGCCGATTCTCAGATCTACTCGATATGCACACAAAATTTCATAACAATCGGTCGGGCCATTTCGGAGGAGTTTAACAAATAAAAAATAGGGGTTGATCGTAGAAGGGTGAAAATTGAGAGTTGTATGTAAAATAGAACAGAAAATTTTGTCTGAAAAATAATAGTTATTTTTGTATCTAGTGCGCGAAATGCTACTTTGGTGATCGAGAACTGATTTTCTTTAACGAGGCGCAGCCGAGTTAAAAAAAATAGTCGAGTTCACCAAAGTATTTCGCGCATGAGATGCAAACAAAATTTTTTCTACAAACTTCAAAAATATTGTTCTAAAATAAGTAACATGCTTAACTTAATATGAAAAATAGTATTGAACTGGCTTAAACTGTTTTTCCAAATTAAGTAATTACTGAAACTATGGAAATAAAATGGCATTTGTTGACAATTATTTCAAAGTGACAGTTCTTGATAATTGTTTTGGAGTGACTTTTTATTCGGTCAATTTCGTGCGTGATATTTATAACTGTAAAATAATGGAAATTTAGAGCGACGATGGAGTAAAGCAGTACCCCACCTAACTTGACAGATGCGGCCAATTCAGTAATTTCAAATTTTTTACCGGAGTAATCGAGGCGTCTGTATGAAAATGCATATCAGCAATTTAAAGAGTGGTGTGAAGCAAATAAAGCCAGAAAAATATCCGGAAATGTGCTGTTGGCATATTTTGCAGAGAAGTCTAAGAAGCTGAAGTCTTCCACGTTATGGGCAATATATTATATGTTGAAAGCAACACTCAATGTTAAAGAAAACGTGGATTTTCAGAAATTTACCAAGTTGGTTCCATATTTGAAAAAATTGTCAGTTGGAAACCATCTTAAGAAATCTAAGGTATTGACTAGAGAGGAAGTTGAACAATTCATAAGAGAGGCAGATGATGAAACCTATTAGTTGGTTAAGATTTTTGATGATTAGGATACGTGGAAGATTCTATCAAGAATAAAATTCAAATATCAAATAAAATTTTAGACTGTGAAATTTCAGGATCAAGTGCTGTCACCTCTACGGCAGTTACTTGCAAATCAAAAATGGATAGTCTTCCAACTCCCAGAACTACGATATCACGAGCTGAATCTGATTTATCTGGTTTAGGAATAAATATTGGTTCGTGCACTGGCTGCACCATTAATGTTAACATTGTAAATAATAAATAAAATTAGGTAGTGTTAAATTTTCTCACAATTTGAAAGCCTCAATTATTGTTATAAATTAATAAATAAATGATTTCTTGGATTTTTGCTTGATTGAGGAACATAAAGGTTAAAATATAAAAATCCCATATAGTTTACATGCAGTGTTGGGAATGATAGTTTTGCTGTTCCACGGCCTTTTATATTATTTAGAAATATACGAATCACCATGTCAACAAACAATGTGGTAAAAACAGTTGTCAATGTAAAATAGTAGAAATAAAAACGTTTGTCAGAATTCATCAAATAAAAGTATCTTTTCCATATATATATATATATATATATATATATATATATATATATATATATATATATATATATATATATATATATATATATATATATATATATATATATATATATATATATATATATTATTATTTTCCATCATATTCAACATTTGTGGCGACCGTGACAGGACTGAGTAACGATGGAAAACTTGAAAATGGAAAGAGATCACATCCGAAGACTTTTCAATAAAACATGCAAGGAACTGAATTTAGCACTCGCAGATGAGTCAGTAAGAAAAGAACAAGTGCTAGCTTCAATGAGAAAGTTGGAGGATAAGAGCGATAGATTGTTTTCACTAGATGAGCATATAAGAGAAAATTTATTTTCATCCGATCTTAGTGAAGAAGATATCGTGAAAGAATTTGATGAAGTAGAAATGTTCAGGGACGAAATAATCACATGTAGATCAAGATTCGAAGTGTTCATGAACGAGAAGACGAAACAAGACGAGATGACTCAATCGCAGAGTTCCACATCCGACAAGAAGAGGAGGAAATTCAGATTACCGAAACTCGAGTTAAAGAAATTTGATGGCAACGTTAGAAATTGGATAGGGTTCTGGGGCCACTTCAAGAAGATCCATGATGATATAGAAATTGAATTGAAGGACAAGTTTCAATATTTGGTGCAAGCAACTGAAGAAGGTACTGTAGCCAGGGAATTGATTGAGAACTTTCCGCCCTCCGGATCCAACTATTTGAAAGCCATTGATCAGATGAAATTACGTTTCGCTAGGGATGAATTTCTAATAGAAGTTTATGTTCGAGAATTGTTAGATCTCGTACTGAAGCAGGCAACTAAAGCGAAGACAGGTATGACATTGAGTAGTTTATATGATAGAATAGAAACACAACTGAGAGCATTAGAATCATTGGGTGTCACCAGTGATAAATACGCAGCAATGTTGTTTCCACTAGTTGAGTCTGCTTTACCAGATGAATTACTAAGAATTTGGGAAAGAACCCGTAGCACGTATGTCGTGAATACGAGTAAATCAGGAGAACAGGGTGAATCAAGTACAGGTAATTCTAAAAATACTTATCCTTTGACGATGTTATTAGATTTCATGAGAAGAGAAGTGGAATCGGAAGAACGCATTAATCTAGCTCAGACCAGTTTTTCTGAAGAAAAGAGCCAGAACAAAAATACACGATTTTTTAAAGGAAAACAGCAGAGACCTGGAGAGCCAGAAGTATATACTGCATCTGCCCTGTTTTTAGCCAGTGGAAGTCCCCATTTGAGATCAATTAATGGAGATTTATGGAATTTGGATATTTTAGGAACCAAAGATCCAGCTGAAGTGAAATACAAAGATACTCTAGAGGAGGAAACCATCAAACACTTCAATAAAAATATCGAAACCAATGACGAAGGAACATATGAGATTCACCTCCCATGGGTTAAAGGACATTTAGAACTTTCCACAAATGAAAATTTGACTCAAACACGAGGAACGAATAATCTACTTAAAAAAGATGACTGGAAGGAAATTATCGAATATTTCTCAGTTAGGCAGATTAAATGGATCTTTAATTCTCCCACAGCTGCTTGGTGGAGAGGATGGTGGAAAAGATTGGTCAGAGTAGTTAAGGAAAAAGAATATCTAGCGGAACTGGTACATTCTGGGCACAAAAGGTCGAGTACCTTGAGAGTCGGAGACATCGTATATGTTTTTTAGATAACAAGAAACGTGACAAAAACCAATTGATTTTAAATAAACACGAAGAAGAGAAGAAGAGTGAAACCAAATCGAGAGATAAAGACAAGTGGAAAGAACAAGAAACTTCGGAGAAGGTTGTAACAAGGAGTGGATGGACTAGTAAAATACCAAAACGTTTCAGTTTTCTCATAGTTATGCTTTGGTATATAATTGATTTTGCAATTTTTTCCAATTTTATTTCTCTATAATAAAAGGTGGGAGGATGTTGGGAATGATAGTTTTGCTTTTCCACGGCCTTTTATATTATTTAGAAATATACGAATCACCATGTCAACAAACAATGTGGTAAAAACAGTTGTCAATGTAAAATAGTAGAAATAAAAACGTTTGTCAGAATTCATCAAATAAAAGTATCTTTTCCATATATATATATATATATATATATATATATATATATATATATATATATATATATATATATATATATATATATATATTATTATTATTTTCCATCATATTCAACATGCAGTGTGCGAAGTAAGTATTTCGCACACTACTTCGCGCACGGTGTCATGGTAACGAAGGAGAATGAAAAAAAGGGTCACTTCGCATATTGTTGTCAATGCGCGAACCTTGTCATTTTTTGACGTTTGTAGAAAAAAAAATTGAATTGAGTGGTGGGCCACCCTTAACATTTAGGGGGATGAAAAATATATGTTATCCGATTCTCAGACCTACCCGATATGCACACAAAATTTCATGAGATTCGGTCGAGCTATTTCGGAGGAGTTTAACTTCTAACACCGCGACACGAGAATTTTATATATTAGATATATATATATATATATATATATATATATATATATATATATATATATATATATATATATATTTATATATATATATATATATATATATATATATATATACATACATATAAGTACCTTTTTTTATTAGGGAAAAAATCATAACTAAAAATGTTTACACGTGAAAGAAAAAAAATATTCAAGATACGAATCCTTAAACTTTAGTAATTAAAAATTAATTGATTTAATTAATAGCAATACATGAGCATCATCACAAAATATATACGTATGTACATTTTACTAACATACATTTAATTCACAAGTTCATTCAGTTACGTTAGTTTAAGTTGTGTGTTTTTCATTTAGATAGAAATTTTTATATAGAGCTATTCAGACATGTTGGGCAATCCAAATGCATTTGCGGAAAATGTATAAGCTTTAATTTCTCCCAAGAGATGCTCATAAAAAAAACCTAGTAAAATAATTAAACATAACGAAATGTTAAAGACTACATAAATAAGGAATTATTTTATTAAACTTTCGACGTTTCCAAAAACTTGAAAGATCTAATGTATAGCTGTCACTAATGACAGATAGGTACAACATAATTAATAACAAAAATTTCGTATGAGGCACGCTTGATGACGATAATTATATTTGTTTCAATCGTAGTTAATGGCCACCTATTCATATACTGATCTTCCTCAGAGATAATTCAAATTCAAATAATGATTTTTTCAGGTTATATTGCCATCAGTATAACACATCCATTCCATTCGAATGTTTGTTACATAAATATGGACATGTTCTAAACACTTTTTAGTGAAATAATTTTGAAAGGCGCATAAACCAGAAGTTTCAACTTCATCTAGCATTTCTTTATACAGAGTAAATTGCTGTCCAATTTCAAATAATAAATATATTTTTAGAATAATTCAAATTATTATTGTCTAGACAAGTTTACTTAAATGTCTGTTTTCTGTGGTATCTTTTGTAGTAAAAATTCAAAACAGTGACAGCTGACAGCTTAAAACAGCTGATTCGATTTGACGTTTTGTTTGGCAACTTGTAACATGTCATTTTTGAATTGATTGTGGAAGTTTTTGATATGTTTAGAAAAGTAAAATCAACTTTTTTACGAAAATGTTTAAAACTTCAGAGCTGGAGCAATTTGCAGATAGAGTCTTGGAATTCACGACAAGATATAACAATCGGAATCATTATTCGTATGCACCAGGTAATTTGAGTGGAAAATACACTAAATATCCTACCTATGGAGATTTTCCAGAGACTTATACATTGGTAAGACTTTCAAATACATGCTGTTTACTCTTCAATAGTTATTATTCAATAAACAAAATCTGCTGATAATGGTTATTCATTGGCTTAAAAACAAATAATGTTAAGGTAGCATATTTAATGTTAGTGTATAGGTATTCATTTTACAGAGAGAATATGGACAGTGGTGGAAATTGAGCGAGGCTAATTACCAAAAACCATATGCAGCTAACGATATAGATTATTTGGGTGCAGAAGACTTCATTACAGTTCAGTAAGTGAACAAGAAATATTATATTAGATAGAATAATAATTTTTTTAATTTAAAACTGGTTTCACAAGAAATATATCCATTACATTTGTACATCAATTTTCCAGTTACAACCATGCTGTAATACCCAAAAAAATATTTATATATGAAACCTACACTCCTGGATCAATTGTTCGTATATGGGGCCGAAGAGAGAAAGAAAAATGGATTCAATTATGGGAAGGTCCACCTCAAAATTGTCCCCCTCAAGCTAGAAAATTTCAACCACAACTGCGTAATGTTTCATGTTTTGTTGATACCATCAAATTAGAACTGAATTGTTCAAAACTGGATCACCACACCTGTCTAGATGCTATTCTTTTAGTAGGAATTCCAGCTCCAGAATCAAAATTTCAGTTGAGGTGCTTTGAGGCATTTGGTTTGCCCCAAATGGCTACAGTAACAACTATCTGTGATAGCAGTAATGCATATACTACAAAAAGAAAAAAGAGAAAGGATTATTTTAAGAACTTACCAGTAAGGATTTGTTATATAAATATTAAAATGCATGAATCGTGAAGATGGAGAAAAGTGTTTTAGGATTGATATTATTTTATTTTAATCTAATTGCAATAAATGTACATGTTTTTCTTCAAAAATATGTACATTCGGAAGAATTAAAGATATTAAAATTACCTTCAGTAACTGAAAACCTCTTGCAATTTGTTGAACCACATGAAGTAGGTATGTTTTTCCTTTCAGGATGAAGTTATACTACATATATTCCAGTTTTTGGATTTGAAATCATTGTTAAGATGTTCTAGTGTTTGTGAACAATGGTATGAAATATCTAAAGATTCTTCACTTTATCAAAATATCAGTTTAAAAGTGAGTTAAATTTTGAATATATTCATTTCTGTTTTGCAAAATCGGACAAATTATTTCATTCATGTTTTCACAGAAATATTGGTATACAGTAGACAGCCGAGCATTAGAGTTTCTCCAGAGAAGATGTCAACATTTGAAAAAATTAGATCTTTCATGGTGTGGCAATGATGATTCAAATTTTGCTAGGAAATTTTATCAGTGAGTAAGCGCACTCAAGATTTTATCATTCTAATAGCTGAATATATCATATTTTTTCATTGTAATAAATCCTTTCAATTTTTGAAATGTTCACAATATTTTGTGTTTGTTAGATTTTTTACCACAGTTTCTCACAATTTGACCCATCTTTCATTGGGGAACGCCACTTATTTCAATGGGAGTCACTTGGCAGCTCTCAGCAAGTGTCCAGAGCTTGTAGGTGAGTTCCTAGGATTTTTTATGACAGCAGCCTATTGTTACTTGTTTTCAGAACTCCGATTAAGAAATGTCATAGTTACCGATATAGAATTTTGCCACATTGAACGTTTAGCGGCATTGAAGAAGCTAGTAACTCTAGACTTTTATGCCACAAATATGACAAATAATTGGTTAATTCCTCTTCTGAAGGCTAATCCTAATCTGAAATATTTAAATTTGGGTGAGTTAATGTACTTACTTCTCACAATTATTAACTAATATTTCTAAAATATTTTTTCCAAAATCTAACTCTTATTAAAATACACAAGATGGAATAATTATTTAGAAGTTTACTTCATTTTTAAATGTGATGAGCTGTAGGTGCATATAATATTTTGGATATTTGCTTAACCCTCTCGCTCACCTTGTCCTCAGTTGAGGACAACCTACTTTGGATTTTTTCCTATGAAGTACCGCTTGCTCTTACTCCTCTGTCACATTGTCCTCAGTCGTGGACATCATATTCTTCCAAATGATGTGCTGCCATCTTCAAGCTGATCAAAAAAATAATCATGCATTTGAAATATGGGATTCCGTAGGGTAGCTATGACAGCAGTGTAACGCTCTACTGTTTATTTTTTTGTTGGCTATATTCGTTAGACCATTTGTTTGAAAACTGTTTGTTTACGTTCAAAATAAGTGTGGACTTGTTCCAAAGCAATTGCGTTAGGTGATTTTTGTGCATACTGTAATCAGCGATTTTTGAAAGTGTGGCGTACTAGTTTGAGGACATTGTAAACTAGCGGTAAAGGCAACATCTAGGTGAATATAACAGCACTTTTATTTTAATTCTGCAAAAGTTAAATTTAATACACTTCAGTACTTCGACAATGGGCGCAAAAATAATATAAATACATTTAATAAAATAAATAATGGAACATATTGATATTTTACCACCTAAAAATATCAGCTCATGTCCTCAATTAGGGACATGTCATAGTGCCCAAACGGAGAATTTTGAGAATCTGAATTTAACATCAAAAATTTTCAAAAAATCATAAGTTGCATTACAGTAAATTCAAGATTTTTCGCTCCAATAGTTTTCATTCGTGACCGAAAGGGTTAACTAGGTGATTATTATGTATTCTGAAAATGAGGATGAATTGGAGAAGCACTAAAAAATTATTTTAAACATAAATTTGGTGAAGAGAATGTAAATTACAATTAAGATATTATTTCTATTTGGGAAATTTAAATTCATTTAACATATTTCATTGTTACAAAATCAAAATACCTATCTAGCACAAAAATTAGGCATTGTTCAAGTATATGGATAATTAAGATTTGAAATTCTGTTTTTTGACTATTTTATCCGGGTCTACTTTTAATAAATATGGCATTAAGGAATCTTACATTATTTTGACCTTTTCGTATAGAAATGTATTCCTAATCAAAATTGTACACTCTTACTAGGTATTTTTCACTGATTTTATTCATCTAACCATATGGTTTATTTAGAATTATGTTGGTTACTCATAAGTACATAAATCGATATATGGTGAAGATATAGAAGAGGTTGAAAGCAATAGTTTCTAAAACTTATTTTATGTGAACAAGTTAATTTTAGTAAAATTCTACAATTTTTTTATGGATTAAATTTTTGGGAATTAAGTAATTTTTTCCTTAACTTTCTCAGATTTTTGTGATGAAATTGAAGACCTAGATGAAGTTATTGAAGTTGTTGTTGAGTATAACAAAAAACTAACTGGATGGAGTAGTTGGAAGGCCAGAAGACTGAGTTGTAATGGTGTCACTCTATTAGGGCATTGCTGTCATCTTGAAGATCTAGATTTAGGTTGGGGATTGCATATGTTACCACCAGAGCATGCCCTAGAAAAGATAGCTATGGGTTGTAAAGATCTGAGAAGGTTTGTAAGAATTTGTTTCCAAAAATAACTATCAAAGTCCTAATGAACAATCTTTAAGGTTAATCCTCTCTGGCTGGAGACCTTTAGTAGATAACATGCTTGTACCTATTATTGAGAATTGTAAAAAATTGGAGCAATTGGATCTACTTAGTATAAGAGGAATTTCGAAAGAATTTGTTGAAAAAATTTTGAATGAGTTGCCATGTTTGAAGCTTTTAGAATTGAGTTTCTGTGATTCTATCCCTATCGATAAGGTATGCTTGTTTATTTTGGAGAACTAGTAATAAACTTTCATCAAATATATTTTTTTCAGATTGAGGAATGGAGATTAACTTATCCACATGTGAAGATACAAAGATGCTTTGAAACAGATTAGTTTTTAAAAAAATGTGATCAGAAAAATCAAAATTTTTAAAGTCTGATGGGAAGTGAATGTGATATAATTCAAAGATTTAAACTGTAATTAAGTAAATAAAGTGTTGGTTTTTTAATTTTTCTCTTTCAGCTGTACCTATTCAATTATTACTTAGGTATCAAAATAAAACTTGAAATTGAAGAATATTATGTGAATTTTTAGAGTATTCCTCTTGAAAAAGGACATAAATAATTTTGTATTATCTACTTAGTTGCATCAGTATGCCTGTAGAGAGAACAGTGAAGAACACTTAAAAGAAGTAAATATAAGAATAACCATACTTCAAAAAGTTTTAAATAATTTTATATTTGCATGTATAATAAAAATATAAATGTTATTCATATAGGAATTGTAAAGCCTAAACATTCTAATTAGCTCGGTAAAGTAAATACATTGGTATTGGTAGGTGTGGATGGTGACCGATGCGCTGCGACCTTATTAGATCTATTGTGCCCCATCTTCTTCTGCTTCTCGATGTGTTCTCATTTTACAGCAGCCCCTCAAGCCTCAATACCTTCAGGAATTTGAGGATTTTAAGGGGGTCTATCCATGGTATTTCTTCTACAGTCAGCTGGTATGATCCCAGTGTGTTCAGTCTTTCATGGTGCACAGCATAGCACTCCATCAGTATATGGTGGGGTGTTTCTGAACGTTCCTTGCAGAATCGGCAGGTGCTGTCCCCCTCTAAACCTAGCTTCCTTAGGTGTTCTTTGAGTCTGCAATGCCCCGTAAGAAATCCTGTGATTGTCTTTAGACTAGTTTTGCTGAGGTTAATCAGTGTCTTCGATCTTGCTCGGTTGAACTTTCCGAGAAGATCTTTGGCCTGCCTCAGTCCTGGAAGTCTTTGCCAGTATGTTGCTCTCATTGCTTCTTCAGCTTTATTGAGTTCTTCTTGGAAGTAAGATTTTCCAAGTCCGCAGAAAGGTTCTGGCCCGATTAGTGGCGTTGACGCACCCTTTCGTGCCCGGGTGTCTGCTTGTTCATTACCCTTCACTCCGACGTGCCCCGGCACCCAGAGGAGGATCACTTTGTTGTTCCTGCCCAGATCGTTTAGTTTGTCTAGGCATTCACAAACCATCTTTGAGTTGATGTTATAAGAGCTCAACGCTTTGATGGCTGCTTGGCTATCGGAGAGGATCGCAATTTCCTTTTTCCGGTATTTCCTATCGAGGTTGAACTGAATGCACCTTTCTATGGCGTGAATTTCCGCTTGAAAAATACTGGGGAACTGGCCCATGGGTTCTGAGTATTTGGTACGAGGCCCAACGACTCCTGCTCCAGTTCCTTCGGGAGTTTTAGACCCGTCCGTATACCATATTACGGTATTCTTTCTCCATTGCTCGAATGGATTCTATGCTCCATTCCTTCTTGGTATTTAGATCCGTTCGAAATAATTTCTTGAAACTAAATTTCCTGGTAATTTCGTCAGTTGGGAGGTCAGCAAGGTGTGCACTTCCGGTATGGGTTGAGTCCCTTGTACCGTATGCAGCACCTTTGAGTCCAACTTTAGCCAACCTAAGCAGCTCCCCAAGCAGTTCTCCTCACCATGATGTGGAGAGGAGTGAGGTCCAGAACGACCTCTAGTGCTGCTGTTGGAGTCGATCTCATTGACATGCTAGTCTTTGCACTTTCTCCAAGGTTTTCTTTGCTGTGGTGAGTTCGGTTCTGCCATACCACACTACTGCTAAGTACTACATACAGACATTCATAATGCGCGATACGTAAAATAAAAATAATAATAAATGATACATCTAAATGAAAAAGAAGTATCAGCTAGACAGTTATTGCTCAAACAGTCATGTTAGAAATATAACCTTTAACAATTTAAGCGAGATAATTGAGTAGGCATACGAGGGTAGGTGGTTTGTGAGGCATACTGTATAGAGGTATGACACTCGTCATATTTCACATGTTTGAGCATGTTTATCTATGTTCCAATAGCGAAGTTGTGAAAAACAAGAATTATCTTTTTTGTGTTGGATTTGGTCAAAAATGTTCAGTGGAATATTTTTTACGATCCATGATGTAATAACTACAAAACAACTTAAGCTTAATGTGAGTATTTTGTTTACTATTGATAGTTGAATACCTACTAGGTACTCAAAAACGACGCTAGAACGTTTGAAAAATAGCAGCATTATTAGTAACAAAATTGTTGAGGCTGATTGAATGCAGATAAGTTTGTCGTGTAGTTGTACTTTTCCGTTATCTTTGTTATGACATATATGATGGTAAATATATATAATTTACAGCTTCACATACTCGCTTGTAATACATAACCATAAAACGGAGGAACTAGATGTATTAAAACTAAAAAACAACATGTTGCAAACAACTGCCTACATGAATCTAAACGCCAGCGAATATGTACAACTGAAGCTACTCAGTACAGTACTACAGTACGTTGTCTAGATTTGTTAGTCCAAACTACTTCCTTCAATTTCATTGGTCATTGACCTATAAAACTGACCAATGGTCAATAAATTCAGTATCAAGGATAAGCCAAATTTTAGGGTTAACTTCTAACGTGAATATACTTGGAAAAGTGTAGTATCTGGCCGACAACAGTGCTCTATCAAAGAACAGTTTCGTTAACTAGTTTCTGCTGAACTCAAGATATTTCGAGATGAACTATTAACAAATGTTAGAAGATATTGTTAACTATAGATTTTGTTAGTTACTTCTAAGAGAGCCAAAATGGTTAAATTATCTAAAACTTAACCAGTGCACCTATGTCTTCTTAGAGCCAATACTATTTGCTAAATAAAGTGTCAAGTTTGAGGTGAAGTTATACATTTAATATAAAAGGTAAATTCAATGGTTGTTCGCTTTGGATATGTACAGCAATATATTTTAGTTAGGGTATTATAATTCAAGTATGAAGAGAAGTTCTACATTTTTGCTAAGATAAAGGTTCAGATATCATCTTTTCAGGTTTAAATATCCGTTGTTTTTTGATTTTATTAGATTGAATTATTTCTTCTATGTTAATTTCTTCATGCAATATGATGTATAACTTCTGAAAAAACCCGAAGGCGAAACCTGGTTCAATCTCTCAAGAATCCTGTAAATATTATAAGTCCATAATAAAACTTGAAGGTTAGGTTAAAATTCTTACATACAACTTTGTTCAGCAAAAATTAAACTTCAGTTGCAAAATTGATTTTATTGTCAACAGTAAAAACACAAGAGCTTTTTTTTTATCGGATAAATTTCTCTTTGTAACGAAACAGTTTTGTCAATCACTAATTTTACGTGAAAAAATGATATGATAAAATCGCGACACCGAACCGAAGGTGGAGCGATTTTATCTAATGTCAGTTTTTCGAGTAAATTTAGTGATTGGCAAAACTTTGAGTTGAAGAGAAATTTATCTGATAGAAGAAAAGCTCGAGTATTTTTTGGCAAGATAAATTAACGACAGAATATATGCTCAGTCGAAACTTCACCAAAACGACTCATCTTTAAGGTTTTTATATCAACAAAGTTAAATAATCACAACTGACGGCAAAATTTCTGGATTGTAATATGAAAGTTTGTTGCCTAAGCAACAAACTTGAATGTTACAAAAGAGAAATTTTACCTGCTTAAATTTCATCTCGAATAGTATTCGACATGACTATTTCACGAGAAAATATTATATTCACCAATCTACTTTTTGACACGTATTGCGCTATCTGACAAATAAGTATTCATCATAGATTAACTCACGGTTGTTTGTTTTTTTTATGGTATTTCCCAAGCTATCTATGAATCTGAGAAATGTCAAAATATTATCGATGAAATAATAACTTGCTAAGTTCTGCCGGCTTGCATGTTTTATCGCTGTGAAACGAGAGTTGCTATTATATGGAAACTTCCTCACTAAAAATGGAATGAGTGAAATAGTCACAAGTAATTTACAAAGAAAAGATTTATTTAGTATATAATAAATTTCAGTTTCAATTTTTTTGTGCAGGAATCTCTAAGCAGGTGATGAAGGGAGGCAAAGTACAATCGCACCTCACCTTGACGAGCTCGGAGTAAGGTCTCACGGTAGTTTCGAATCCATGGCCGTATGGTACTTTGGCTTTTCCGAAGTCACAGGTGAGTTCTAGAAAAAACATCAATTTATAAATCTCAAGGAAATCATTTTGCACTGATAACTGAAAAATGTACCGTATTCACACATATATTCACAGAATAAATCTTGTTTACGCGATGAAGGTCGCAATTTTGGAACGGTAGTTTTGCATGATATCTTAAATGGGAATGGTTTTGGTTCGAAGTTGTCTACCCCGCAGGGAAGGAGATAAATCTTGTCAAACGATAGAGGACACAATTTTAGAGCAATAGGGTTGAAAGTTTGTAAGTAAGTATGTTCGTATGATACCTTGGATGGGATTGGTTTTGGGACGAATTGGTGAGGGGGTTGAACCACAGGGGAGGAAATGAATCTTGTTACACGGTAAAGGGCGCAATGTTGAAGCAATAGGGTTAAAAATTGGTAATCTAAATAGATGTAAAACTGGTTTGAATTTGGAAAAAAATCTTAGTTCAATAAATAGATTTTATTTTTCACTTGTATATTATTTGTTGATTTTACCTTAGATAAGGTTGCTATACACTCATTATGCCCTAGGGCATAATGGATCATAACGCCCGCTCATTGTACGATTAGAAATGAAGCAACGTCAATTGACTAAATACTTCATAATCCTTGTCGTATACGACTCTGGATTTCTCCGGCAATGAATTATTCGCAGCTTTGGCTGCATTTTCTATGATATTCTTGGGTAAATTCATTTTCATTTCCATTATTTCTATAAGACTACACAAAGAAAGCAGCAATGACATTCACAAAAATATTCACAAACATCAAAATATCAAGAAATGACATGCCTTCTATGAGAAGGGAAATGGAAAGTATAGGGAAAACATAATAAGCGATACGCCCCCTACCGGTGTCGAATATTACTAGAGCATGGGAGATAGATTGCTTTGTTTACATATGTTTACTTGTATTTTATATGAGAAGTTGTTGAGTTTTAATTGTATTTTGGATCGTTTACAAACGTTCAGAAGAAATGAATCACTATTGTTGTGTATTCTATTGTTCATATTGGGCAAAAAAGAACCGAATATAGCTTACATACCTTTCCGAAAGCTGGACAATTCAAAGTCGCTTTCCAAACAAAGTTGGGAAACAAGGAAATGATGGACAGAAGAAAGGTGTGGATTCATAACTTGAAGATTGAAAAAAAAATGTCTGAACATAAGAGAGTTGTTTTTTACAGTTTACTGAGAATCATTATTTTCCCTGCAGTAAGTTTGTGGATTTTTCCATATCGAATTATACCAACTAATGATGTGCAATTTTCAGCTAACCGAAAACATAGAGTTTTTGAAGTCCAATGCTATTCCAACGAAAAATCTTCCACTTTTATCGGAATCTGAACCTGGGCCATCATCCAAAGATTCTAGATTATTGTATTTTCTTTCATGTAACAACCAGAGATACTATTAAAATAATAGGTAATAACAAATGATGTTTATTTGCACAACCAAAATAACAGTTTATCATAACATCAAGAATATGAAATAAATCTGGACTCTATAGCTAGGTAAAAACTAAAATATTCAATTATATAATCAGGAAAACAGAGATTCTATCAAAAAAACCAGACTCTCAGAAGTCCACCGTACTTTTAGGATAGCTTTAATACGTCAGGAAAATTCAAAAAATATAATAACTTATTACGTTCAAACCATTCAAGCAGAGTATTCATATTAATTCTTCTTTTATTTTATGTTGTTTCTTTCAGTTTAGCTGGTAAGAACTTAGTTTTGTCCATTATACTCAAAAATTCTTCAGTTCGTAATGAAAGTAGACATGTCAGAGATGTTTTCTTGAAACTTTTGAAAGTTTTTTTATTTTTTAAATAAATAGGTGTTGTATCATACAGCCTTTTCATGAGGTATACATAGTTCCTTCAACCAATTAATTTATTCGTCCTCTACTTTATTTTATTATTGATTTTCATGTTCAATGATAAAAACTCAGTGTAAATTTCAACTTGATGTAGGTAGGTTATCTACTGTTCAACAGAGATAAAACTGTCCTCAATCCAAACACAATATATCACAGGAAATTACAAAGTCCAAAAAAAACACAAATTACGACGATAAACGTTCGAAAACGAAATGAACGTAAACACCATTACAACCAATGTAAACAAACAGCTAATCTCCCATGCTCTAGTACCGATATTAGCCGTTCCGGCGCTACGATCTTAATTTCGGACGCCTATAGGAACAATGCCGATTTTAAAATCGATTTTTCATTATAATAAAATAATATCTTCTTGAAAAATAAAATCTAGTATGCACCACGTGCGTTACTAGATCCTAACGCCCATCGGGCGTTAGGATCTATATAAAGCACTTGGTACATAAATAACTATTTTAAAACTGGATACGTTATAAAAATCTGCTTTTCTAATGCAGCTTGCTGTTTTTTGGATATTTAGTGTTATGTCCATTTATCTCTAATCTGTGCCGATTCGAATTAGATAGGTATTTATCGAGATATGAAAGTAATACTTAACAATATTTAATAATTTTTGATACCGTTGAAAATTATTCTGTTATGTTGAACAATGTTTTTGTCCCAAGTAGATACGTTTAAATATTATAGCTTCTATAAGCATTTGCAGTTATGTATGATCAACATAATACTCACCAGATTTTAAATTGTCGTCCAGATTCATTTTCACGATTTCCTGTTTCTCATCTGCAACAAAAGCAACATAGATGTTTTTGAATTAACACAAAGAAAACTTCGAAAAAAATATTTTTATTCGGAGTAATTACTAATACTCACTACAAACCCAGGTGGCGGGGCAACAAAGATCGGATCTGAAATAAACAGCTGCACAATTGTTTACTAAACTTGACATGCTGAAAATTTGTTCCAAGCACCTCCTTTTTTTGCAAAAAGGTGACTCTAGTTTTCCTGAAAAACCCTCATCACAGACACAGGACATACACTGGTCCGTCGGATAGAAACTTGATCCTTGACCATATATTTTACCGTCTACAGTACAATTCATTTTAATCGGTTCTGAAAAAGGGATTCAAATTAATAAATATATAGAAACACTGTTTTAAATGAATTAATTTCAATGAATGAAGTTGCAACTGGCAATAAATAATGCACCTAACGAAGATTGTTTGTAAAAACTGTTTCTCAGCCGGCATATATATACAGGGTGTTCGGCACATGAATCACCAAATTTTTTTTGAGTATTCTTGGGGTTATTTGTAACCTTTTCTCTTTGGACCCTGGGTTCTAAGACTCACGGTTAAGGAGATATATTTTTTTTTTAAATTTTTCTCAAATTTCCCGAAATTTCGCCTTTATACCCTGTAAACTTATGAAGATTTAAAGGCGGAATTTTAGAAAATTTGAGAAAAGAAATTAAAAAAATTGTATTTCCTTAACCGTGAGTCTTAGGACCCAGGGTCCAAAGAGAAAAGGTAGCAAATGACCCCAAGTATACCCCAAATAATTTTGGTGTTTCATGTGCCGAACACCCTATATATATATATATATATATATATATATATATTATATATATATATATATATATATATATATATATATATATATATATATATATAGAAAACAGAATTCTTCGTGTTATCGATACACGTTCGTGGCAATAAAATGAAGTGAACTAGGAGATTCATTTGAAACTAATCAAACAAACCTCCTAGCGGAGCTGGTTATACGGGTTCACGAAACATCGAAATGCCTCCATATACCTTGGATGGTGTATGTTAGAAACATTAAGTTATTTATCACAATCAATGGAAATGATAGACAGTCTGTTTCGCCCTTATTTGGGGCTCATCAGTATCATTCATCCATCGAAAGTGATAACCAACTAAATATTTCTAACGGCGTTATATTTTCCTTCCAGTGACTATATGACATATAAATATGACACAGCGCTACCAGTCGGAAACAAATGAACCACATCTTACAGATAGAAGAAAACATTTCGGCAACGAGAACTCGTACGTCCTGACACCCGAAGGTGATTACTATATTCGCTAAGCAAGAGTAAAGTTGATACATCAATTCGATGTAATTCAACATTCACACGCCGCAAGTAACAAGCGCTCCAATTTTATCCCTTTTACAGGTAGCAAATGAATAGAAAACAGAATTCTTCGTGTTATCGATACACAATATTTGATGTTGTTCATTTGTTTCCGACTGGTGGCGCTGTGTCATATTTATATGCCATATAGTCACTGGAAGGAAAATATAACGCCGTTAGAAATATTTGGTTGGTTATCACTTTCGATGGATGGATGATACTGATGAGCCCCAAATAAGGGCGAAACAGACTGTCTATCATTTCCATTGATTGTGATAAACAACTTAATGTTTCTAACATACACCATCCAAGGTATATGGAGGCATTTCGATGTTTCGTGAACTCGTATAACCAGCTCCGCTAGGAGGTTTGTTTGATTAGTTTCAAATAAATGTCCTAGTTCACTTCATTTTATTGCCACGAACGTGTATCGATAACACGAAGAATTCTGTTTTCTATTCATTTGCTACCTGTAAAAGGGATAAAATTGGAGCGCTTGTTACTTGCGGCGTGTGAATGTTGAATTACATCGAATTGATGTATCAACTTTACTCTTGCTTAGCGAATATAGTAACCACCTTCGGGTGTCAGGACGTACGAGTTCTCGTTGCCGAAATGTTTTCTTCTATCTGTAAGATGTGGTTCATTTGTTTCCGACTGGTGGCGCTGTGTCATATTTATATGCCATATAGTCACTGGAAGGAAAATATAACGCCGTTAGAAATATTTGGTTGGTTATCACTTCCGATGGATGGACGATACTGATGAGCCTCAAATAAGGGCGAAACAGACTGTCTATCATTTCCATTGATTGTGATAAACAACTTAATGTTTCTACATACACCATCCAAGGTATATGGAGGCATTTCGATGTTTCGTGAACTGGTATAACCAGCTCCGCTCGGAGGTTTGTTTGATTAGTTTCAAATAAATGTCCTAGTCCACTTCATTTTATATATATATATATATATATATATATATATATATATATATATATATATATATATATATATATATATGTATTTATTTATTTGTATAATTATCAAAAAAATATTATCACCACATGTCTCTACTGCGCAACATGAGTCCAGTACGTCTCTCATTCTGCATCCAGATTTTGGTTTTCCAAAACAGTCATCTTCAGCACAATCAAACGATCCACTGAAAAAATAATATTTTGATGTTCCTTTCTATAAACATTATTGGTTATAGTGTAAAGCTCTTTTTCTTGGCAAGCAGTGCCATTTTGGTTGATGAAATGGACTCCAATTATGAATAAAGTAAATTTCATCTAAAATTATATCTTGATGCTGAAAGTTATCGTTCACCCGTATTTACCATATTTTATCTGACATATCTGAGTGATTCTCCGATTGTACATGTATACCTGAAGATCATTTCATTCAAACCGGGAAAGCTTAGATATATATGTTATCGGAGGAAGTACCTAATTTCAGGGACATACAACCTCCATTTATTTAAAAAGATAACATACGTTAACTGTTCAGAAATGAAGTGACAACTTTAAAAATAATGTAAATTGAAATTGACAAGTGCTGTAGTAAGTATGTCTACCTCTTTTTTATTTCTCTTCAAGGTGACTGATAAGAAACTACTTTAGTAGGTATCTAAAACACAATGAATGAATATTTGCCATACAATTAACTATCGAAAAAATCGTGATATAAAGTTGTCAATGGGGTGAGTCGAGAGGGTGAGTCCCGCCATTTAGCCCCCTGAATCTCCTCACCCCTAAACAGACCAGTCCAGTTCTGGCAGAGGGCACAGATCCCGTAAACCGACTACGTAGATCGAAAGTCAGTAATACGAAGATTTTGGATAATTTGAAAACTTTGTGCAATCTTCAGCGCGCTCTAGCGGCCAAACAAAAAAGCTAGCGAGCTGGTTTTAATTTTATCTCTAAGATACTTCGTTTCGAAGTTATAAACGAAAAACTAAATATTTTTGGACAAAGTATGATACTCGGAACTTATTATCAACGGAGTTTTAACGTCAACAGATAACTTAAAGGTTATGCACCCAAATAAACTAAATTATTTTGTATTTAGAAATTTTTTAAGCTTATCATAATGAAAAATTAAATATGTCGAATGACCAGATTGACCTTTCTGATTCTGCGATTTTTGTTTGATATTTTTACGTAACGAATTTATGTTACGTAATGTACGTTATGTTATGTTGCCATATATTTTGCAAATCTAACGAAAATTAATTTTTTATTTCGTGCATGAAAAACTTCATTAATTGTATCGAATCGTTTTCGACTTTCAAGTTATCATCAGTGGGTACTCGTCTGGTGTACCTACAAGAAGCCACAAAAAACATTACATCTAATAGAATTGCATAAGTCACAGAAATATTCTATATTATAATTCGACAAAAGTCAACTTTGAAATGAACGAGAAGCTTGAAATAAAATGATAATGACAGTTGATTTAAAATGAACATTTTCAACGTACTCAGAATTAGCAGCTAATATTTCATATATCATCTTACTTTCATTACGCTTTTAAAACATCAAAATGTTCTGTTTTCAAGTAGACGCAATTTTTCCATATATATATATATATATATATATATATATATATATATATATATATATATATATATATATATATATATATATATATATATATATATATTATATATATATACATATATATATATATAATTATTTATTCGAATTGTTGTTGCCTGTGATTTATTTTTAATCTCTTGATAATTATTAGCAATAACAGGCTGGTTGAATCTTAAAAAACTCGATTTAATTAATAAATTGACGTTTCACTATGACATTCATAGTTATTCAAAACTTTTGAACAAAATTGAAAATTCTTTGACATTTATTGACTTGAAAAAATTGAATAGATAAGATTGATCTGTCTTGTTAAAAATTCTTTCAGTCTAATATTAACATTCAAAATTGTTATCATTAGAAGGCAAGGGAAACTACAGAAACCTTTACCTATGTAATGTTCGAAAATAATAATAATAGGGTACTATTTATTTAACAGAAAGAAATTAGTCACGGGAAAATATTAAAAAAGTAGAGCAGAATTATCGGTATAGAACGTTTATATGGAAGCAGCCGTTGACACGTGTTTCGGACTCTTTGGTCCTCATCAGAACGGCGTAGCTAAGTATTGGATTGAAAATTTGGAGATGAAAATAGTTTAATAAATAAAATCCTCTGTTATGGAAGAAAATCACTTATTTGTGGTTTTCTTCCATAACAAAGGATTTTATTATAAAAATTTCATTAAAAACGGCTACTTCCATATAAACGAACTATACCGATAATTTTTGCTTTACTTGTTTAATATTTTCCCAAAACTAATTTTCTTTTTTAATATCAATTTACTCTTTCTGAGATCTCTCGGATGGAATTAATCGCCTCCGTGGCAAAGTTTGACCAAATCTCCCATACCGGAGAGTTCAAACAATAAACCACAAATAAGTGATTTTCTTCCATAACAGAGGATTTTATTTATTAAACTATTTTCATCTCCAAATTTTCAATCCAATACTTAGCTACGCCGTTCTGATGAGGACCAAAGAGTCCGAAACACGTGTCAACGGCTGCTTCCATATAAACGTTCTATACCGATAATTCTGCTCTACTTTTTTAATATTTTCCCGTGACTAATTTCTTTCTGTTAAATAAATAGTACCCTATTATTATTATTTTCGAACATTACATAGGTAAAGGTTTCTGTAGTTTCCCTTGCCTTCTAATGATAACAATTTTGAATGTTAATATTAGACTGAAAGAATTTTTAACAAGACAGATCAATCTTATCTATTCAATTTTTTCAAGTCAATAAATGTCAAAGAATTTTCAATTTTGTTCAAAAGTTTTGAATAACTATGAATGTCATAGTGAAACGTCAATTTATTAATTAAATCGAGTTTTTTAAGATTCAACCAGCCTGTTATTGCTAATAATTATCAAGAGATTATATATATATATATATATATATATATATATATATATATATATATATATATATATATATATATATATATATATATATATATATATATATATATATATATATATATATATATATATATATATATATATATATATATATACATATATAGGTCCCTCACGAGGGACCTACTGTTCCGAAGTCAATGGGCTTGTAAGCTAAGTACATTACCCAGTATAATCTGAGTATTATAACCACTAAAAACTCATAGACATAAACAAACATTCATATCTTACTCGGGATTCGAACCCGGTACCGTCTGTGTCCTAGACTATTTTCCTACCGTAAAGACAACAGCTGGTTGAAAAATGACCTTTCCACATATTCGACCTTCAAGACATTCCAGTTTGTTAATTTGTGTGTAGGATCACCGAACTGTCGTATTTGTCTTACGATTAACTCAATTATGTAGATTTTTAATTCGAATTATGGCCCCAACTCACTTTTCGCCGCAGCTACAATGAGATCTGCAATACGCGTCTATACCATTGTCCTTGATTTCTTCGCCGGTTTGAATTTTTTTTCCCTCAAATATGCATTCTTTCTCAGCGGCAACGTCGCATTTGTAAGACTTTCCGTCACTTGTAACGCATCTCAGATCCTCGTAAAGGTACTTACCTAGAGGAGCTCCATGTTTTTCACCTATAAAAAACTCAATTAACTGATTATTATAAAAGTTCAACAATTTTAATACCTCATGAAATCAGTGTTATATATATATACATATATATATATATATATATATATATATATATATATATATATATATATATATATATATATATATATATATATATATATATATATATATATATATATATATATATATATATATATATATATATTTTTTTATTTATATATATATATATATTTATATATATATATATGGACCCTAAGTTCATGAAATTCGATGTATGGAATCCTCATTCGTCCTTCGAGGGAGAATGTTAGAAAATTCGAAATATTACATTCTTCCTTCAATGATGAAATGAAATTTAATTTCGTTGAGTCTCATGAAACTATCTTCGTAAGAAGGTTGATTCGATTGACAATTTTTCAACTGAACGCATTGTTATATGTTTGTATAGTATATGTAAAGTAGGTACTTACATAAGGTATTCTGTACTATAATAACTACTAGACAAAACTGAGCTAAAGTCAACGTAGACATGGTTGAGATTGTATAACCGACTGTGAACAGAATAGACTGGATGTGCTGAAGTCAGTGCCCGAGTAGGTTCTTATTGGAAACAAGAAATATTAAACAAGTTGATAAAGACAATCTTCGAAATACAGATCCGTATTAATGAAATATTGATCTATACTAGTGGTACGTGCTTTATTAGATTTCAACTCAGCAAGGAGTTTTCGACAGGTTCAAACCAAGATCCCAACTTTGCAAATAAGCAGATAAATTTCATTACAAAAAATTCTTGTACTTTTCTAGAGATTAATCAAAGATACTCACCAACCAATCTTAGGGCGTGATTTATAGTATGAATTTAGCCTCGTAATAACTAATACGTAGTATATCTTTAAGTATAGAATTTGATACCAATAGAATATGTTTTGATTTCATACTCAAACAGTTATTCACTCTGGGACCTTTTAGGAGGGTGCATGGATTTAAAAACTGGGGGTTGGAGGATTGTTGCACTTCCAAACATCCTCTAAATTAAGTCAAAAGGTTGAATATTTGTACGTGGATCAAGTATATGTTAAGGGAATGCCTCTTGTCTCTCGACTACCAGCTACCACTACAACTACGACTATCACGGCGACAAGTACGACTACAAGCGCTACTAAAACTACTACTATAACTACGAATACAACTATGACTACAAGCGAGGCTACAAGCACGACTACAAGTTCAACTGAAAGTTCGACTACAATACAACGACTACAACAGCGATCATAAGTGCGACCGCAAGTGCAACTATAAATGCTATTACAAAGACGACTGCAAGTGGGACTACAAGTGACACTATAAATGTGTCTACAATTGTGACTTTAGGCGGGACTGCAGGTGCGTCTACATATAGGCCTACATCTACAACTTCAAAACTTCAACTACGACTATATATATATATATATATATATATATATATATATATATATATATATATATATATATATATATATATATATATATATATATATATATATATATATATATATATATATATATATATATATATATATATATATATATATATATATATATATGTGATATATATCTTATATATATATATATATATATATATATATATATATATATATATATATATATATATGTATATATATATATATATATATATATATATATATATATATATATATATATATATATATATATATATATATACAATATATGAAAAATGAATTATCTAATTACAGTGATAATTCTTTGAACAACAATTGCAGTTTTTTTGTTGAGATGATTGCAGAGTACAAGCTATTTTAACTTCAGTAATGAAGTTTTAACTTTACATAACTGTTGTGTTTTAACGAAGGAGGAATTAAATCATTTAAAATAATTATTAATGTTTTATTATTTTCATTATTTCAATGGAACCTCGAATATTCAAGAAAAAATCTTTACAACTAATTTTTTTAATTTTCCGATATCATAGCCATATCACACTCAATGGCTTGAAGCTGATTCAGTGGGGGTATGAGGAAAAATTTATACCAGTTATTTTAGATAACCAAGCTATGTATTCGGAAACCCTTGTGTAAACCGAATTGTTGAACTGAAATCTGCAAAGAGGTATGATTGCCAGGTGACTTGTTATACCTATTTGTACCATTCTGCCATTTTTTGGAAAAACTAAAGCTCCTCCACTATCGCCCTATAAAAGGAAATGAAAAATAAAAAATAAAACAGTTTCTATCGAAACAAAATTGTTGTGTAATACCCTTAAATATAAAACTACCTTGCAAGCTTTTCCTTCCGCCATTGTTGAAGTTGCGCAGATTTCCACTTTTTCATATTTTTTATCGCTAAAACACTTATCGTATGTGCTGATGTGTAATGTGGCTTTTCTCAGTCTGTCTGGCATACGGTTTAGATCTAAAACGCAATGACTTCACTTAATATCTTTGTCTTCTTTTTTTCTTAATCTTTTACCATTCGTGATACCAAATCCACTCAAAAACGCAGTTTTTCCATTCAGATTTTCTCTATTATTTGTATGTAGTTTTATGACCTTCACATTTTGTCCTATAAAAGCATTTTTAGGTTTGTTAGATATTTTACCAAGCTAGTTAGTCGAGTACGTTAGGTACGCTGGCTAGTATTTGGGAGGTCTCGGGTTCAAACCCCGGTGCCGACTGGTCTGCCATGAGTTTTTTCAGAGGTTTCGTCATGGTAATGTAAGTCACTGCTTGCAAACTTACAAGGAGAATGCTGGACCAGTATTAATCCTCTGAGCCCTACCCACACTTCCTTTGTTCCATAAATATCCCGTCTCACCTATCCTTAATGCACTTGTTCATACAAGTGTATCCTCTGATCTGGCTGAAGGAGTTAATCCCAAACTCAAGCTGCCCGCCTCCCTGACACATACTTCAGGGAGGAATGAAACACGTATGTTTCTTTTTCCATTTCTTTTTTTTTTGTTAGATATTAGTACTGTACTGTATATCAGGCATAGATCTCGGCCATGCTACAGTGTGTGCGTAAGAGAATGTCTCAGTAGGATACAGATGCAAAAACATTTACGACTGTTCAGATAGTCAAGCTGCACTGTGAGCTTTGGGACAGTGTTAAGGTTAACTCACCTGGTGAGAGGCTGTAGGAACTGGAAGACTACAACAGGGTGACGCTCATATCGATCCCAGAACACAGGAATTGCCGGCAACTCCTTTCTGGGGGCCAGTACTGGCAATAGGAAAATAGAACTATCATGTCAAGGAGCATATACCCGGATGGCCGGAGGAACAATACCAAACCCTATTTAGGTCGACGCCTAGGACGAGACAGAAAAAGCATTCATCGACGGTCGGTGTAGGAATGTGATGGAGCTGCTCCTAGGTTTCAGTAGAGAGGATATCAGGCTAGAAGTGGGTATAATTATGGAACACAGCTCCCTTAGAGAACTGGGGAAGGGCGAATCCAGTATGTGTAGGATAATAGTCGGTCTTAAAATAGGTCGTAATATATTTTTCATATCCCTAAGTGATTAGGGGTTTTATTTTATGAATTTTTTGGACGAAATTTTTCATTTTAATTTTTTTATGATGTTGCATTAAAAAATACATCCAACTCTAAATTTTCACCCTTCTATCAACAACCAATATTTTTTATAGCCATTTTAATAATTTGAACAACGTTTGCCGGGTCAGATTGATTGATAGATAGATAGTTAGATAGATAGATAGTTTGGTAGCTAGAGATATATCTGTAGATAGATGAATAGATAGATAGATAAAAATAATAATCTATATGGCAGAACAAAGTTTTCCGGGTCAGCTAGTATTGTTATATATGAAGATATCATGCTGTTATCTCTTTTGAAACAAGAAAATATGTACTGTGTCTAATTTCCTTACCAGGTTTTCATTAACACAAAAAATTTTACCTAAAGTTGCCTGAGTCTTCAGTTTAATTAAACCAATATCATTTCTATCAGTGTCAAGATATGTTGGATGTATGACAGTTTTTTCAGCCCTTAATATCTGAGCTCCTTTAGCATTTCTATAAATGCTACCCAAAGCTACGTAGATTGCATTCCTAAAAAAATGTGACAAGTAGCTCTTAATAAAATCTTGCGATAAAATTATATTAACGGTTTCATAGCAGGCTGATTAGCGTCTAGCTGGATACAATGAGCAGCTGTCAAAATCCACCTGGGATGAATCAAACTTCCACCACAAAAACTAAAATATTTTTCACCATGCATAATCATCAAACTGGCATGATATGGAAATTCACCTTGCTTTGGTTCAATTGGCTTGTAAATACCCTGTTGGGAAAAAATTGTATGGTTAGTTTGTAAATTACAACAATACCTTAACCAAAACTTACATTTACAATTGCTGGTGCTTCAATTTCTATAAGTAATGTGAGCACGATAACTAAGAAAGAAATTATCATTTTTCATTTTCGAAATAATCAACTCAAAATCGTTTTCAGCTGTACAATAGTCTCACACCATATCAGCAGAATACGCTAATAAAAATTTAAACCATATCGCTTTGTTCATATAATTCGTCAGAATAAATTCCATGAATTCTAAATGTTTCGCTGACATGATTTGTGAAACAAGGTCGAAACTATTCACATTGTATGATTTATATCAAAAAAATAATCATCATTAGAGAATAATAATTATAACCTGTTCTCTAGAGCCATTAGAGTAATTTAAAATCTGCAAAAAATCATTATATTACTTCCAGTTTAGTTCATTGAAATCCAGCTTCCATAGAAATATGTAGTATTTCCGACGAATGCCGGTAGAGAATCTATAAATTTTGAATATTTCTGAATAAAAATTTCATTCAATAAATATTATGTTGAATATTATTAGATATTCTTATTTGAACAGTAACTTATATGGTCATGAGTGTGTTCGATATGTTATAGCAAAAGCTGGTTTTGATGACCTGGTAGAACATACCTGTATGCTATTTATTCATATTATATATATATATATGTATATATATATATATATATATATATATATATATATATATATATATATATATATATATATATATATATATATATATATATATATATATAATATATATATATATATATATATATATATATATATATATATATATATATATATATATATCAGTGGCGGCTCGTGAGGTGTTGGTTTATGGAGGCTACAAGAGGTGTTCCTCCGAGATCATAAAAGTATAAAATTTTATTATCAAAAACATTGTCATTTTGATAATAAAATTCATCTATTTCATGAATTTTATACTTTTATGAACTCGGAGGTTAGGTTAGTAAGGTTAGAAAAAGTCAGGTCAGCTCAAGTTTTTGAAAAAAAAAAGATTACCCAGCGACAAAATCTGACTTCACTGACATTCACTTTTTCAGGCCAAAATAATCTACAACCCGAAATTTCAAGAAAATCGGGGCAGTCTTGTATTATCGATAATTACCATAATTCCTGCATAGAAGCCAGTGCCAAACAGAGACATTTTCTCTAGTAAAAAGTAAACACTGCCAACAAAATAATTTATTTTTTACCTGTGATTCGGTTAGCCAAAGGTTGTCTCTCATAATTTCTGATATTAAAACCGCGATTCTGATTTATGTTACGCTGCGCCAAATTGTTTAATTCCTGGGTAGGTCGTAATGTTTTTATTAAAACTTTATCGTCATAAGTGCACTAAAGTTATGGGATAACAAATATTCCACTAAGTCACCATTGAAAATTTTGAAATTAACTTCAGTAACCGAACTCATTTCAAAACAATACGCGAGCAAAATAAATAAACAAACTGATTTCGTCCACTAGTCACTACGACTACGATTAATGCTTTCCAACGAGTTCACTCGATTTTACCCGAAAGTCTATAGTTGCGATTGGTCCACATTGTGTGAGACTTTGGTTCCATCGGTGTTGCCATTTACATGTGTTTTCCTTTTCTATCGCAATGAAGTATTCATTCGCAGTAAATTTAAATATACTTAAAATTTAGAGTTATTGAAACCACAGATCAACAACCTTATGAGGTTACGTTATAATGACAAGGTGGTAGGTACTTTGTCTTGCGTTATCAAAGGATAGAACATAGAACATAGATAGAAGCCGAAAAAAGAGAGGTTATGACATGTAAATCATGAAATAGGGTCTGGATAGTGCCCTACAGTAACCGCGCACAAATAACGACAAGCAGTAACATTAATAATGTCTCCCTTATTTTAAACATCAACTGCGCATGCGTATATGTCAATATAAGGTCGCACTATTACTGCTTAACTTTATAAAAGTTCCAATAACTCTCTAATAACTCTCTCTTATTTCATGATTTACATGTCATAACCTCTCTTTTTTCGGCTTCTATCTATGTTCTATCCTTTGATAAAGCAAGACAAAGTACCTACCACCTTGTCATTATAACGTAACCTCATAAGGTTGTTGATCTGTGGCTTCAATAACTCCAAATTTAAAGTATATTTTAAGGTCGAGCACTATTTATATAAGGTCAGCACAAATACTGCAAGACAGTAAATTCAGGTTTCCAATAACTCTCTAATGAACTTAGTAAATTCATTTTTTGTTGTTGTTCATTATAGACCAGTATTTGACTAAAGTCTTAAGCCTTCATCTCCATTAAATTGAAAAATCAATTCCTCGAGTGGAAAAAGTTGTTTTTATTTTTTCGAGTCACTAATATTTGATAGTCCAGGATTAATTGAAATGTAAGGATTAATTAAGCACACTACTCAATATAGTATCAGGTATTTAATACGTTTATTCGCAATAAAATGTCAATGACAATAAAGGTACATAAAAGAAATATATAATCTATACAAAGAGAGAACACTAAATATGATTACACGGTATCGATGTACGAACCAGATGTGAACTCTAGATGTCGAGTACACAATACTGAAAAATTGTGATCCAGTTCGATGAAAAACATTAAGAAACATTTCAGTTCTGTAATAGTTATATCATCTAATTTTTTAAACATTATATCAAGTAATTTATGGAAATTTGATTCTACTGAGTTACGTAAAGACCATTTCGAGAAGTAGCAAATAAAGCAGCTATCAGTTAGTATTTTCACATATTCGATTTTATGATGGACAAAAAGAATAATCAAATTGATCAAACCATTTTTACAAAAAATGAAAAACCACAACCCGAACTCTTTGAAAATATAAAGTAATCCTCGAATAAAATATTTAAAATAAATGTAAATTCCGATTATCCCAGAATGAACTTGAAAACAAAAAAGAATTTCTGAACGAAAAATGGTGTGATCATAAGAAAAAAAATCATAAATACTACGATAGGTAATGATTATTCTGCTTGATATTTTTAAATATTGCAGAAGAGAACAAGACTTTAAAAACAAACATAAAGAAATAATCTACAAATCTATAACAATATCTGCACAAAACTTGTTCTTTTTGATTTATACATATAAAAAAGTGAAAACTTAAAAATTAATAAATAGGTACTTTTCGATCTTTTGTTTATGTACAACATTACAATAATAATTTATTTTTCTGAAACAGAATTTTTGGGGAATGTCGACTTTGGTATCATTTTGTTGGTAAACTTTCATATAATATTTAGATTCATACTATACAGTTGATTACAGAAAATACAAATAAATAAAGCTTAAACCTAAAAGGGAAATGACAGCTTGGATATATAACGCCAGTTAACACAATTTTCTTGAACAAGAAAGCATTTAGGTAATTTTAGTACTTTTGATTGGAAGCAAAATTTGTTGGGCGATGTCATATTTCCAAACTTATTTTTGAAAAATAATACGAGGAAAAATTTATGATTATCACAAAAACAATTATATTTGCACAGCATTGAAGAGAAGTTATGCGTGCATTTACCATTTTAAATTTCTCTATTTGGTGCAACACTGAATTGACACTTTGTTAGACGTCTTATAATATAATCAGAAAAAAACGTAATTAATCATTTTAAATATTAAAACAATAATTACTTCATTATTAACTTGAAACACAGAATACTTTCTCTTTCTAAAAATAAACTGTAATCGAAAAATATCCTTCCCGAGAAAAATTAATACTTTTCAAAAAAAAAAAAAGGGTAGAGCTTTTAAAATGAATGCAGTTCAGGAGGTTCTTTCCTCAGACTCATATTGGAGATCTTTCGATGTTGGGGCTGTAGTTTTTTAAAAGGTCACGGAGCCTCATGATTTCCTTCTTCGAAATGGCCAGCTCATTTTCCACATTGAATACTTTTTCCCTCAGGTTTTTTATTTCTTTTTGACAATTCTGAAAAAATTAATCTTGAATAAACAAAAAGTTTCAACTTCGAGCGAAAAAAAAACGCATATAATTGGTTGAATATGATCTTGAAACACGGATATTGGGAATACAGTAAGAGCCCTCTATATTTTTTTTTATGATTATTCGTCACAGCAGATTAAAGTTACAGTCCAATAACAATGTGACAATGTGTTAAACTAACTGGAGTTAAATAATTTTCAGTTTAATACGAGTAGGTAGAGAGAGGAGAGAGAGAGAGAGTGAGGAGGAGGAGGAGGAGAGAGAGAGTGAGGAGAGAGAGAGAGTGAGGAGAGAGGAGAGAGAGAGAGAGAGAGAGAGAAGAAAGAGAGAGAGAGAGAGAGAGAGAAGAGAGAGATATCGCTAAACTCCAACACCGTTTGTCCTATCATTGCCAAATGTGTTTTTTTATAGAGAAAGTTTTTATGGGAAATAATTATGAAAATCAGCTATGCAGTTTTTGTAAAATTAAATGTGCATAACGTCTGGCCGAATAGCTGGTATCGCGCATTCGCCATTTTGCGTTTAGATATGTTAGAACTAATTGTGAAATTACAGTTTAAGTTTCTAGAGATTTTCGATGATACCACATTCGACTGAGACGTCAGTTTGGAACCATTTTGTTGTCAGATAACATTACAAACTACAGATGGCGCTGAATGAATTCATGTTGAAGTAGGCAAAATTATTCGGACTATGATAACATGTTGATCGGTAAAATCGTCATAAACTAGTAATACTCACCACATTCTGTCTTAGAAGATCCAGCTTGTCACATTTGAGCGTCTTGACCTCCTGTATCAAATCGTCGAGGTTTACCTCAATGATGCCTGGAGCTCCGCTGCCCGGTCGATCGTTGCATACGCTACACGGTTTGGCGGCCGTCTCCGCGCTCGACATGCTTTCCAGGCCGGTGTCGCTGTCCACGTAGTTAGCCGCTGGTAGCTCCAGGTCTTCGCTTGTAAAGGACGACGCGTCGCTTGCCTCAGAGAGCGGAGAACGCACGTGAGCATGCGCAGTCAGGTCGGGAGACGAGGCAGCCGAGGAGTTTGTACTCTTTTTTTCGTTCAGCGATTGATTGGAGAGTTTTGAGATCGATCGACCGCTCTAGAATGGAGAAAATATTTAATTATTAAATTGGTGAGAGTAATCAGTACGTCTATTTGGGCCTGTCAATGGGGGCGACAGTCACATAAGCGGTTCACCATGGAGTACGGAAGCCTCGGGCAGAGGGCAAGGAGGGACAACCTTTGGAATTTATTTACCTTGTCATCATCTATATTGGTTTTGGCAGAGTGCAGCTTTTAACGTTCTCTGGGTATATTTAAATTGCTCAAAATGTTAATTTCTTTTGCAATATTAGTGTTGGATAAATCGAGACTTCTGCTATTTTGTGTCATGAGTTTCAGAAGCAAGAAAGAAATAACTATTTTTTCAAATTTTGAAAAACAGATATATCCCTATGTTTCTCACAGATAATCCATAATTGCTATGATTTTGATCTGTTATATGAGATTAAAATTTTATATTGCTCTCACGCTCAACCATTTAAAAATGAATACAAAAAAAAGGTCTTCATTCCCATGTATAGAATTATATGAATTATATTTAACACTATATCATAAAATATTTATCCTGTGAGTGTGAGAATACATCTTATATAAGAAAAAATATTTTTTGTATGCAATCAAAGCTGTCACAGCAAATAAACAAATAGTTCGCTATGGTATTTTCCTTTTGGGTACTTGAAGGGGGGACATCTTATGTATAAGAAGATAGTCAGTTTTATTTCTTTTTCAGCTTACCGATGGAGTAGTCTCTGAAATAGTCGGCTGACTAGATTTCTTCGACAGCCTCTCGTGATTGTTGTTCGCTAGATTCTGTTCCACGCTTGGACTGCTCTTGACTCGCGCGCTCCATGCCTTCTTGACCGTATCGATGAATCTCGATCCGGTACCCGTGTCGCCTTTCGGCGTACCTGGAGCTGTACCTGGGCAGCCACCGCCTAGGAATTCGTTGGTTTTCTCCTTCAGCTCATCCGTCAAACTCTCGAGCAGCGAGGAGCGCGTGCGCAGTTCCAGCTTGGCGAACTTCTCCGCCTTGTAACAAGCGTTCTCGGCGTTTATCAGCTTGGTGAGGAGAAACTCCTTGAATTCGGGCCCGTGATCGAAGATGGCGGGGGTGGGTAAAGTCGGGCCGAAGAACGGAACGTCTTGGCGCGCTGTTACGCTGACTTTGTACCTGAAACGAGACAAAGTCGTATAATTTCTTGATACCAGTTATTTTATTTTGAATCACGTGACTTTAAGGAAAATACGAAAAAGCAAGATTGATATATCACTCAAGAACTCGATGAAACATAACTTAAGACAAAATATTTCAATAAAATTGAGAGCTCGCTTTCCTCTACTAATCATTTCGAAACATTGATAGGAATATCACTTTTAGGGAAAGTTTTATAGATAGTACTCTGTGTAAGAATAAAGCGTACGATAAACATGCGTATCTATAGCGTTCTTTAAGTGAAGCTTTCATTCTTGTGTTTCTCAGTATGGATCTCTCCCAACTAAATGTCAAAATTCGACTAGAGTTGCTTTCGTGTTCGCCTCTAGAAAGACGTATATATACGATAATTTACTTTCAAATATAAATGCCAATTTACATGCATATTTGCATGTCCCTTGATGGATTCGTCTAAGCAAGGGCCGCAGCAGACATTTTCAAGAGGTGCAATTTCTACCTGTGCCTGAAATTAACTACAGTGGCGGATGCGGAAAATTCTTCAAGGAAAACCGTTTTAGTCTATATCGTTGGCGTTGATTGTTTGCTGTTCATTAAAAAATGAGTCGATTGTCGTGGCAAATCTACGAATATAAGACACAAGATGACTCCCCATGCCTATTATTACGATGTAAGTTATGCCCTCCAATTTTGGTCGAATTTCTTTTATATTCGAAACGATTCTTGAGAAAGTAGGAGGATATAATTATTTAATAGGCAAAACAAGAAGAGGAGCCATTAATAAATTACGTCACACGTTGAGAGGGATTGATGGAATCAACAAACTGTGGCAAGGGAGGACGAATCATAAGCTTCGTGACGTCACATCTAAGTATTAAAACTAAAACTTCAACTTTAACAAGAAAATACAAGACTGTGAGGTAACTAACAAAAGTTGTGTTTTGTGTGGTGGATACATAAAAATATTATCACATGCGACAAAGACGGGAGGGGGTCTCTGAAAATCATTAAATTCGTGTGGCGTAATTCATGGATGACCCTTAATTGGCGTATTTCTCAAAATTTAGTTCACTGCGCTATTCATACATTACCAAATTTAAAAAAAATTGGATTTCAACTAAAATTTGACGCAGATTAACAGGAGAATATTTCCATACGATCATATATAACAAAATATACGAACGAAATTCAAATGAGTTTCGTTGAAGCGTTCCACCACTGCGCTACGAGCGAAATTGGCGGAGTCTCGGTCGTGCCTTCATCGGCTGTAAGGTTGTTTCTTTGTGGGCGTGCCGGTAACGCAAAATGTAGTATTCGTGTATCGCAATACGTTCTGGAACATTTATAGACTCCGATTTTATTATTACTGAACATTCGAGAAATCGTGGGACAAACGAACAAAAAGAACGCTTCGAAAGGCCTCAACATACACTAGTATTTATGTATCGCGTTGTTCACCGACGATTCTTTACGCAAATAAAGCGTTCGAGAGCCAATGTGTTACAATCAGAATAAGAATCCATAACTGTCATACCACTATAGTATCTATATTTTGATATATTATCAAATTGAATTCAATTGTACAACTAATAAACGTATAATTGATTAGCGATTTTGGACCAATGGGGAATTTCCGGCGGTACTACGGGCGGCCGAAGGCCGCTTGTGGAGTTGATTATGGGTGAGTATGAGCGAAATTTCCATCAAGCTTCCTAGGAACTGGAAAGATGACAACCCTTCTCACGCTAAAGCGTATCGAGGATTGTCTAACTTCCAGCAATAAAGTACACCATGGGCCTAACACAAATCGAGGTCCACAGGCGGATCCATATTTTCACGAATCTATATAATGGACGATGGAGCAGTTCACTGAAATAACCTATTTTTAGGTAAGCGGTTAAAACTGATGGAGTGAAAACGAACTAATGGCCATTAAATTTTTAATCAGGCTATATAAATTCAGACACGTGAAAATATTTAACATTTAATGGTCCATAATCTTCGGATGTATGAAACATTCAGCTATACGACCAATTTCGTTGGTTGTAGTTAACTGGATACAAGTCGACATATAAATAATAATCATCAAACTGACCTTGCGACTGGGCCTTTCTGGTCCAAAACTTGAACAACTATGAAGGCGTGTAGAAAGTGCGACGCTATCATGTCGGGCGTGAAGGGTGTGTTCTCTTCCTGAAATACTATTGCTACGATATCGTTGCCTATGTGTCTCTTCCTCTGTAATTGCTGCGGATCCCCTTCTGTGAAGGGGAGCATAGTGGAAACATGAAACATGATCTCTCTTTCCTTGAACACTTCATAAATGGCCTCTTCGCCAGTGTGTCCATTTTTTATATCCAAACCACCTCTATATCTGTAGAAAGAATTAGAAAATATTAACTGACTCGTAGAGAATGTAAAAGAACAAACTATTCTCTCTGATAATGATATCGCATGTGACCAATATCAATAAACATTGGGTTAGAAATTAATAATACACAAACCGAAGAGGTCACTGTAAAATTATGTCTTTTTATAAAAAGTAAATTATTGATGGCTTAACAATCAAATATTCTTTAACACCTAGAATTGAAAATATTTTGCTTGTAAATACAGAAGTTCTAGTAGTAGGGGAGCCCGAGATGCTAAATGGGGATTTACTCGAGCGTCGTGACCTTTTGGATTGTGAAGATTAGATGCTAAAACGAGAAAAAAGGTTATATGTTGTATGCCATTTCACTGGAGCGGGAGGGAAACTTAAAAAAATCGTTATATAGAAATACTCGAGCGCGTCAGATATTAATAGTTTATACACCCCACATATCTCTGATAATGAAGTTAAGTTAATCTGCCGGTTTGAATGTTGGGGGTTACCATACGAGATCAAAAGTCATCGCCTATATTCCAAAATGAAACAAAAATCCTTTCAAATAACAATAAAAATTTAACCGTGCTCGAGAATGTCAAGGTGACGTTTTCTTTTTGCAACTTTGTGAGTCTCCTATTTCCTTATGCCTCGTGCAAATCCTCAGATTAGTGAAATGCATACTATTCTGCATGTAATTAACTCACCTTGCCTTAATCTGACGCGCTCGAGTTTGTCGAACGATCGATTTTTTTTGACTAATCTGATCGGCTGCCCTACACGAACGCCGTCATATTAAGGGTTCATGTATGGTGGGGGTACTTAACAGGGTGCAAGGTTTCCCCAAAATGTTATTCTGCCGCGCTTGAGTAAATCCAAAAATCCCCGCTTGGGCTCCCCTACTATAGCAGATGAGTCCGTGGCACCAAAATTGAATTAACTATTCAATTGAAAGTTATTTTCTAAGCGTATTATGATTTAACAAACGACAAGTCAACTCACCCTTTGTGGTCTTTAAGCACTATCTTCTGTCCCAACATTTCCAAAAAGTGCACGAACGCAGAGGACGTACTAGTATTACAAAACAGCTCTTCCTCGGTAGTCTGACCAAATTTCTGGTACAAAATTCCAAATTTGAAATTCGACACCAGAACGTGCTCGTCGTAGTTGGCGATGAGGTTAGCCGTTTTCGGGCTCACGATCGGCATGAAATTTTCGACTTCCAGTTGTTCGTTTAGCAACTTCGCCATCTTGGCGGGAGTTGGATTCGTACCCAGGCAAGACGACGGTACTATTTCGTGCATGGTACCGGTGCGCAAACGCAGGAGGATCCTGGTATGTTCTTGACTGGCCACGTTCTCGGTTTTCACTGACAACAAGACGGGCCCGAAATTTTCATCGTGGCCAATGAGGGTTGAGTGTTCCTGAAGAAAAGAAGAATAAGAATTAATTATTTTTAACTAAATAAGAGAATTATGATTATGAATTGAAGGCACGAAACTTTCAAAATGCGTCTTTTATTCCAAAAAAATGAAGATTTCATTCAACCAAGTGATTGCATATTTCAGTTATCATATGAAGTAAACACCGAAAGTTTTTCAATAATTTAAAATAATTGAACAATCTTCCAAGTGAGCTTGTTATATGTATTCCACGACGCGAAATCTGCATTCACAACGCAACAGTGAATTATAGAAAATGTCAAGTCACCCCGACTCAAAATCTGCATGCAGCTGTTTCGATCTTATTGGATCTCTTCAGTGCAGCTTGCTTAACTCGGAGTGAATTAACATATTTTCAATTATTTCTCAATACAAATCGCGGTTGGACTACTAGGTATATGGATAAATAACAACCCATAGTACCCTCCATGGGGGGAGAAAAGAAGCACCGGCAGACCACAACAAAGATGGTATGATGACATCAAAAGAACAGCCGGACTTAACTGGTACCAAGTGGCACAAAACAGGGAAAACTGGAAAAATATGAGAGAGGCCTATATCCAAAGGAAATAAGACTGCTAGAAGAAGAAGAAGAAGACCCCTCCACCAAAGATATTAAGAACCAATAATTTATGTTTAGACCGAAAAATACTTCCTAAGGTGGAGATATCTTCTCTGCAACCGAGGCGTATGGGATTCAGGAGTACATTAACTTAGTGTTTAAAAACTTTCGTAAATACTTGTAGCGATGTTCGCAATAATCAACAATTCATGTAAAATATACTAGTTGACTATATTCAATTTCATAAGTGACATAGTGTGAACAATATAACAATTCTTCAATAATTAAACAATCTTCCAAGGAAGCTAGTTTGCATATAAACAGCTCCCTCATAAGATAGTTACATTATTTTGAATTATTGAAGAATTTTTCTTGTTCACTTCGTCTGATATGTAGATATTAACTATGGTTAATAAATACAAAGTAGTTTGATTCTGTATACCACGATTCGGTGAAACTTCAGATGATCAATAAAATACCATTTAGTGTTGTCGTTCATGAAAAACAAAGTGTCTTTGTCCTATTAAACATGTTAAATGAAAATAAACATAACCACGCCGCATATTTTTCGAGAAACCGTAAACTAGTGGGACTAACATCGAAATCGTATCCCATGAAAGACCTGATGATGACATGTTGTGCATGAGTGAATTTCCCCCCATTTCAGCTCTCACGCATTCAAAAGTACGTTTATTAATCCCACGGGAATCGGCCAAAATATGTCTAGTTGTAGGTGATCTTTATTTTCTTTGGAAGAAACGGTAATTCAGTCGATGATATATTTCGGAAAAGTTTCATGGTTCATCAATTGAATACGGTAAGTAATCGAGAGTGTTAACCCATTTGAAGCTCGGTGTTCTATAATAATGTTAAGATAAAACTTGATTCATTGAAATTTCTATTGAGTTTTATTAGTTTCGTTTGAAATTAAATATCTATAATATCTAGATATCTCTTTTAACTGAAAATTATTGAATATTGAACTTTCATAATCGTATTTAATGAATCCAAATTCAAATGATCAGATTATAAATAGCTTCCATTCAGGGGAAATAATTTTTCTTAAATCTAGCATAAACTCAAATCAGTGAAAAGCTAAATATACATCAACTGAAATCCATATTCCCAAAGTATTTCAAATATCTGGAATAAGTTAATTATATGATGAGAAATTGGTTTCATTAAGATGGGAAGTTTATGTTGCCTTCAAAAAAAGCTTTGAAAATTAGAAGGCATTAGCAGAAAAAAGAGCGAATATATCAGCAAGCTTCTTGCAGAAAACAAAATTTAATTTTAATGAGTTTTTCGAATTAAAATATCGAAAAATTACTTTAAATATATCTGCAATGTAGTAGTCTGGAAAATATTTCCAAATCATTAAAACGCTTACCAATCATCTTGAAAATGTAAAATTCATGTTTACTTATGTTAAAAGTTTTCACTTGATATAGTCTGTCCAGTCTAAGTTGGCGTGTGCGTCACAGTCATGCGCAAATAATTGACCAATGCTGCCTACCCAAATAAATAAAATTTGAAATGGTCAAAATTAATATCTGTCGTAAGTAATTTTCTGAAAAAGTAGTTATATGTTGATAAAGACCGTATCGTCCATTTCGACAAATATTATGTTCTTAACATATCAAATCTTATGTATCTCTCAAAAAAAATTAACATTCCGAGTAATGAAAATACGTTGAATTTTTATTAAGTTGTCATTTAATTGAAAAATTTGCAATGTTGTCGGATCCTCTCGACCAACCCGCCGGTAATCGCCATTTCTCGTTTGACAGTCGCCGAGTAAACAAGAAGATTTTGTAATTAAAAGTTTGATTTATCGATCGATGAATATGGATTCCAGTTTGAAGACGTGGTATAATGGAACGAGATCATATTATCCATGCCCGAATTAAATTTCTACTTGAATATACAAGGAATATGGAGAACAAACTTTATGAATGTGTTTTTATTGATGAGACATGGGTTTTCCAAGATGGAATAAATACACGTTCCTGGCAGGATTCTAATGTCAAAAGTGTTAGAAAGACAAAAGTTGACGGGAAAAGGTGAGCTACAATTATTGTGAATAATGCCAGATCGAATGTTCAATTTTGGGTTTCCGTACTTTTTATAAATAGTTTGATTATTGCCAATACTTAGGTTTTTATATGTTGATTGTTTTTTACTTCTTATGGCATTCAGCTAAGATGAGTTGAGAAGGAAAGTGTTGGTAAGGTGTTTACCATAATTGATATACAAATTGACTTTTATTCTAAACTGAAATCCCACATTATTATTTTGCAGATATATAATATTACATGCAGGCACTTCTAGAGGTTGGATACCAGAGGCTCTACTCATGTTTTCTGGAAAATCTGATAATCCAGATTATCATGGTGAGATGAATGAAGATAACTTCCTAAAATGGTTTGAATTCCAACTGCTTCAAAAACTTGATAACCCTTCATTAATAATAATGGATAATGCTAGTTATCATAGCACAATTAGCAAACAAATTCTCAAAAATCACTGGAAAAAGGAGGAAATTAAAACATGGCTCACAAATAATAATATACATTATGAAGAACACTTTTTGAAACCTCAATTGCTACAGTTGGTTAAAATGTGAGTATATTAAACTTTCGTGCCATTACATAATTGAAATTGATCAAAACCTTTAAAGCTCAACGTTTCCTTTGCAGAAACCAACCAAAAAATATTTATTTAGCTGACCAACTAGCTTAGCAATATGGCCATAAAGTTTTGAGACTTCTACCGTACCATTGCATTTTCAATGCAATTGAGAATATATGGGGCATATGTAAACATTATTACAATGCACACATTGGCCGAGAAAATGCTGTTTAAATGTGGAGAGTGGCGGTGCAGCATGTGTCGGCAGAAATGTGGAGAAATACTGTACAGCATACAGAAAACATTATTTCAGAGTGGTGGAATAGAGAGAAGCACTTGGACTCTTCCAATATTGCTCCAGTAATTTTTAATTTGAACGATAGTTCGTCATCAGAATATTCTGATGATGAATAGACAATGGAAATTAAGCAAATGAAGGCATACAAAAGCTTGCAATCATTTAAGTATTTTGAGTTGGGCTTTGTTGTAAATGTGGGGTCAAAGATGGTGAATGGTTTCTACATTTTAGTAGGAAAGGTATGTTCTTTTGAACTGCATGAGCAGATATAATTGCAGTAGTCAACTGTTGTTTGTGCTCTTTATAATGTTTGAGCGTTTCATGTTGGATTTCATATTATGAAGTACAGCATACATCAATATCTTTTACATCTATCTCTACCTTAAAATATCTTGTCAATATTTCTGTACATTTTTGTATTTTTTAGGTCAAACATTCTCAGAGAGCAAATGAAAAACCATTGGAAGTTTGGTGCATCGTGGCCAAAGATGGTAGTGTATCAACAGCACATTGCACATGTATGGCAGGACACAGTGAAGTTTGCAGTCATGTGGGTGCAATTTTATTTGCAGCTCAATATATATTACTTCTTATATAATATATATAACTTCTTAAAATATCCAAGACAATAAATTTATCATTAGATTACGAACAAATTATAAACATTGAAGAATCTACTAGAAACCAATCTAATAATATATATATATATATATATATATATATATATATATATATATATATATATATATATATATATATATATATATATATATATATATATATATATAATAAGTAAATCATTGATGTATTTGTCATAGTGTAGTTGATGGGAGACCTATGATTCAGTGTGATGGAGAAGACTGTGAGATAGGTTGGTTTCATTTTGAATGTGTGGGATTATTTGACACTCCAAATATTGCATGGTATTGCCAAAAGTGTATTTTGATATGAACATTGTTTCTTTGATTTTGACATTTAGTCAGGTACGTGTCAAGTTGATTACACTTTGCAAAACAATAATTGTTATGCAAAGTGTAATCAACTTGACACGTAAGTTGATTACACTTTGCATAACAATAATTGTTTTTTTTGGTATCTTTCAGATAAATAACATAATTAAGTCTAGAGCTTTGCCTCTTATACCATAGTTGAAAAGTTTCTAATATAGAATTGCATGGTTGACTGTGACAAAAGATTTTGACAAGGCTAAGAATGCAATTATTATAGGTTTACTTATATCTGAGTTGGAGCACAACAAATCAGTGATAAATTCTAAAGCGTCTTTAGTTCCCAAAATTTTAATAATTCCATATTGTTTTTTTGATAAAATTTTATTTTGTTGTAAGATTATTGTAGATATATATTTTTATTAATTATAAATAAAAGACAAACAGTACCTACACTAACATTCTAAAATTTAATGAACAATTCGGAATAACTATTTGGCTAACTTCAGGTTATTCAATATTCAATAACCGTTGTTCAACAGCATATATTGGTATTATTTCTGTTTACTTCCTTGTCCCACTTTCAGCACTCGCAACAGGTATGGTATAGTAGTGCTTTCATCGTAAAATATAATAGATAAAGTGACACTTCTGGTAGGGAATACTGGTTAATTTGAATTTACCGCTAAAAATCCCCGTCATGCCATTATTGAAAATTAGGTTAGCTATTTAGACTTGAGATTATTTATTATGTCTGGCAACAGTGTTCACGATCTACGTCATATACACGCCAACTTAGACTGGACAGACTATAGTCTAAATTATATAGGGGCTCGACTTCACGCAATACGCACCTCTCGAATTAAAAATACAAACTTTTTCCTGATTATTTGAATTAAGAAACAAATAATTACTAGAAAATAAATACAATTTCATATTATGACCACTGAATCTCAAAGACAACATCGATTCTCACACAGGTTTCGAACCCGGTACCCTATGTACACTAGATTGTTTGTACAATCGACTAGGCTACAGTGGCCCATTTACGAAAAATGACTCAGTTCGATTTGTGGATATATAATATAAAGCAGAGTTTCAAAACATCATTTAAACGATGATTGCTTCGTTAATTTAACGATTGTTTTAATAAACCTATTATTATTATTATAAGTATTAATGACGTAGTTTATAATAGTTATATATGGTGCATACAAAATTTTATTTTTCACGAAAAATTATTTCATTATAATGAAAAATCGATTTTAAAATCGGTTCATTGCTCCTATACTTTCCATTTTCCTTCTCATAGTAGGCATGTCATTTGTTGATATTTTGACGTTTGTGAATATTTTTGTCATCATATTTAGTGAATGTCATTGCTGCTTTCTTTGTGTAGTCTTATAGAAATAATGGTAATGAAAATGAATTTACCCAAGAATATCATAGAAAATGCAGCCAAAACTGCGAATAATTCATTGCCGGAGAAATCCAGAGTCGTATACGACAAGGATCATGAAGTATTTAATCAATGGAAGTTGCTTAATTTCTCCTCGTACAATTAGCGGGTGTTATGATCCATTATGCCCGCTCATTACGCCCTAGGGCATAATGAGTGTATTTATAGCAACCGTATAAGGTAAAATCAACAAATAATATACAAGTGAAAAATAAAAGTCTTTTATTCTAACTTTTCAGGCGAAGTTCAAATTCCAAATTGAAATTGCTGCAATCGGTCTGATCCTTTTGTGAATTTAATAAGATCAGATCAAAAGTTAATCTTATTATTAATAAGTTTCTTCCTTGGACCTTCGGTAATTTCGTTCAATCTACCGAAAATGGCCAGCGCGGTTGATTTTCAGCCGAGCGAAAATAACGCTTTGATCCGATCATCAAAATGAATTTCTACGAGCATAATTGAGGCCGAAACCGGAAAATTAATAGAGCGACTGCAAAAAGCCGAGCGCTTCCGCGAAGATATTGAGGGGATTACCATAACGGAGTCTTGATGGCGGCCAATTTGCTTCCCGAGCGTCTAGCACGAATAAAAAAAATTGATTCCGAGTTAATCCTTACGAAAATTACATGGAAGTAAGCAGGGAGGATGCAAGGCGCTACGTGTTATGCAATTTTACTTTCAGTTTCCGTGAGAAAGCATATTCTACCTGCCGGACGGAAATGTCTACGTACACGGAATGAAAACTGCAATATGTTCGCAACAAACTGAGAGTTAGAACAGCGTAGATATGTCCGATATCGTCCTAAAGTCAACCGTCAGGCGCGAAATAGTATATTGCTTCATTAGGAGTAAGAGGCCCGGTTTTTCAATGCTCGGTTAAAGTGATTTAGCTTTCGACTAATCGATAACCTTTAGGTAAACCGTTTTTCCACCTCTCATCTTGCGCTAACCTACTGCTATTCTATCGGGTAGAGTAACTATCACCTGAAAGTGTTTGTCAAATGGCTAACTGTAAGCTATCTTGCAGACGCATGCGCTCCGTAGGTTATCTACCCCGAACGGGCCGAACAGTCGAGTTTGTTCAACTGCTTTGTAACCAGTAACCTCATTTTCTATTTTGTTTTTTCTACGAAAGATGGAAGCATTTGATTTTTTAAGTGATGATGATGAAGAATAAATTAATAGACTTCATTGATTACCAAAGAAGGCCATACGTGGTCAGAGAAAGAAGTAATTCATTTGACTATTTTGATGAATTGGATTTTTTCACAAGATTTAGGCTAAGAAAAGAAACTGTTCTGAATATATTAGAACAAATTGAAAACAGATAGAGACCATAACAGATAGGTAAATTATTTCAAATTCCATAAATCTTTTTCCAAGTTTCTATTTTTTCCCTCCAAGTAGTAGAATCTGTTTTTTTTATTCAATTATTGCTTTGAAACCATTTGCAATCTTTAACAGCAACGATCTATCAGAAGGACTAAAGTTTGCCACTATTTTCTTCTTCAATGCTTTTGTTTCACCCATTTTATTATAAAATAATCAACAATAACATAACAAAACATATATTTCCGAAATCGACAGCAAAAGGGGAACGACCAATCAGAAGTGCTCCCTGAAACATCAGTACTACCAACGTTAACAAATATATCGCTAGCTGACGGTTTGCTAGCCTAAAGTCAAACATTCGAAGGAGAAACGCAAAGGTTCTTAGTTGGAACTTTAGCTGATGGTTAAGCTTAACCTATAGTCAGCTAACTGTGAGTTTTAACCGAGCATTGAAAAACCGGGCCTTAATGTTTAATTGTCGGCCTCACTGCGTTCAGCCGACAATTTTAGTCGAGCCACAAAAAGTGCTTTTCTCCGAATAAAACGATAGAATTAAGATAATATTTTTAAAAAGGATTAGATGTGAAAAAACGTGAAACTAGATTGCTTTGCTTACTAGTTTTGTAGATGTCAAGGCAAGACAATTTTGACAATTCAACAAAACAATTGTCAGAAACATTTAAAGTCATTTATCTATGTATTATAGGACTGTGCGTTTTTGGTAAGTACCCGAGTATTAAGAAATGACTTGTTGTATTAAAATATATAAAATTTTTCTTACATATTACATTATGTCGGATTCGGAACCCAACTGTACGCAGTCCGACGTTCTAGGAATTGCCGTGCGCGTACAAAAAAATGTACTTTTTGTACGCTCACGGCCGGACAAAAAAGGAAAAACGAAAGGACGTCTGTGAAATCAAACTTCAACATTGAGAACTGAGGTTAAAAAAGTGGTCATTTTTTGACGTTTGCGAAAAAAATCTTTTTTTACATTACCAAAAGACAACAGCTCAGTTTGTTGAATAAAGAGAGGGCTATATGAACGATTATATCGAAAATCTCACATCCATAATGGTATTTTGGCTACTAGACGCGACTGCTTCAAGCACGATGAAGAGAAACCTCACCATCGGACACTCTTATGATGAATATTGAACACCCAACGGAAGACTATCTCATAACTAATATGTTATAACCACTTTTACCGACAAGTTTCACTTTAAACTATTTTTCATACTTATTTACTGCCTTACAGACTGTCATAATTGTTCATAAATATTGTATACATAACTTTCGATGGCATCGCATCACTGACAACGCCCCTGGGGTATAAATCAACCCGTTACTACTATCCAATACGCTCGCTCCGTCATCTTTGAGAATATTTGGCCCCGAGCTCTCGAACTCACTATCATAAAATCTTCTACTGTCGAACAATTCGTGCAATGTGTACACATCTTAAACAGTCGTAAATATTGCATTTTTGGAACGCTGTCGTCTCGATACAGAGTCTGCAGTTCGCGGAAAAATGTCTCAGGACCAGTAGGCCATTGAATGTAAATACGTGTGTTCTTCCTTAAGCGACTTCAAGCAGTGGCAATGGCATCGGCAATGGCGGTTTAACCGCCGATTATCATTTGACAGGCACGGCGATACACACGTACGTACCGAGATCGAGATGGTAGATAGTGCGCTTTATATCTCCGCAGAGACCGTAGTTGCTTCTACATCAAAGTGGTTCATAGGGTCCATACATAGAGAAAACAAACTTGAAATATAGTTGATGGAATCTGTCGTTACTACGTGATAATTTAACATGATGAACAAAAACAAAACTTAAATTTACTACGTTTATTATCACAAAATACTTTGAAAAAATATAACACTGTGATTGCAGTTCGGTCACTACAACATCATCGGGCAGATTGAGTTAAGAAGTGAATACATAATTATAGATTTGCGCTTACGGGTGGAAAAGAATTATTGTAGGTACCTGAATAGACAAGAGGAACACATTTCAAGAAGGGCTGATCGAAGTGGATTTCCCAAATTGGTACAATAAAATGTTCTTAGAAATATCATTATTGTTTGAAAACACTAAATATAGGAGAATATATCTAGTCAATCTGGTCGTTCAGCAAGATATCTTTTGCATTATGATTGGTCGTAAAAATTTCTAATGATTCAATAAGTTCCTTTCGGTAATTTATGCATAATTTGAAAATTATCTGTTTGTGGAAGCGGGTGGTGGTTTTCACGTCAATGATTTGAAAACGTTGAATCCGTTTTATTTTTCAAAAAATATTGTTGGTGTTCTTTAAATCTTGTATTGTAGTCTGACCTATATACACTCCTTTACATACCTACAGGACAAATCAACCTATAAACTCCTGAACTTTCAAATTTTGAAGAGATATCTTTGGCATTGAATAAAAATCCTGAGAGTTTTGTCTTAGGTTTGAAAGCAATTTTAATATTACATTTAGGTATGACATTAGCAACTTTTTCTGTAACGCGGCCTATACACATGCATGCAAGTGTTAAGACTTGCATGTGCAGGTCTTGACTCGCGAGCAAGTGCGAATGTGTATGGGGCAAAACTGACGGCACGGCGCGTTCAGTTCCAGGCACGGTGCGCCTTGAATCAGGCAGCGACTGATATTTAGAGCAAGTGCGGAGACAAGTCTTAACACTTGCATGCGTGTGTATAGGCCGCATAAGAGGACCAAAATATGTTAAATATGTGAATTTGTCCGTTTTTTTCTACTTCAAATTGAGGATATATGCTGTTGTACGCTAGTTGACTACGTTTCTCGTTTATCATTTTATCTATCAAACTTGTATGAAAACCATTATTCGAAGCAATTATTTTTAAAGTAGAAATTTCTTTTGCTACATTTGGTACGGATAATGGTATTGAAAACGCTCTGTGAATCATTGAGTTGAAAGCTGAATGTTTATGGGAAAGAGGATGATTTGAATCCGACGGAATACATATATCCGCGAAAGTTGGTGAAGTATTCTGCCTAGTAAAGCCTCTCTATAAAGACGTTCGGAATCGTCGTAAAACTGTAGGTCCCTTATATTCGTGTATCACTCTATCACGCACAGCACGAATAGTTGTAGAGAGGTCCCCTACTCCCGCAACAGGGTATGACAACTGACGAAGAAGAAGAAACGTAAAAAGAAAAAAAATCGTCTAATATATTTTCAGAATTAATAATAAATACTGATAAATTTTCATGCAGACGCAATTTGCCGGCTGCATTTGCACATGACCCAAGATCTTCGAGTAACTCTCTTGGTATGAATATGTATTAAACTCGTGTGTCTAAAACGTTGACAGAAAAAAAGCTATAACAGGAGTGGTTCACGAGAGGAAAATCGCGATACACCTGGAAAAATAATAATATCACCTGGAATATTCTGGAGTATATATAAATGTATATATATATATATATATATATATATATATCTAAACGTCTATAATTATTTTTATTCTACCGTCAAGTGTGAAATGTTAAAATATCCACATGGCCCCTACAAATAATTGAAGTGATAGGCCGTTTCGGTCTTATATAAACATATACTATATGTAATATAAATGTATATATATATATATATATATATATATATATATATATATATATATATATATATATATATATATATAATATATATAATATATATATATATATATATATATATATATATATATATATATATATATATATTTGTACGTGATTTTCCGCATCCAGATTTTGATCTGCCCACAATTCATTGACTCTGGAAATAAGAGGATCTTTTGATAAACAAAGAGACTTGTAAGACAATTTCGATTCTTTACAGGTCATTTGAGCGGATCTCTGGCTCTCCTTAGAAGATACACAATATCTTCAATGTATACAACTAAAATCTTCGCTTCGCTTGTAACAAATAGACAAGGAGCTGTTTCAACTTCAACGCTCCATTTAAGGGCGTATTTAGTCTACTGTCTGTATAAATTGCGGAGTGATTGAATTTATTGCGCCATTTTATGTTTAGCCAAGAATCGCCTGATTCCAATTGTGAATTAGCCTTGGATGTATTTCAAGACTGAAGAAAACAAAGTCTTGTAGTCGAGTTGGATATACTAATGATTAATTACGAATGGTTTGTTGAACATCTCCACTTTTCACGACTGCAAACTTTCAATAAATAAAGGGAATGTAAATAAACAAAATCGTCCCTGAAAGTTTCTAGTATTGATTTTTACTGTAGAATTATATTTCAAGGCATGCTATAACTCATACGATCTTGAATGATTTACGAGTATCTATTAACAGAATAAATATTGGACATATTCTATCAAATTTTAACATCCTAATGTACTATAAATCAATAAATTATGCAAAATAATAATATTGAAAACATACTTGTATATGTGGACATTTCAATTTTCGTTATAATGCCAAACAACTTATTTAAGGACACCAACCAAAGATTGTCTATATGTGTTTATATTTTGATTTGATTATTTATTTAATTATCCTTAATATTCAGGGCCGGATTAACCCTGTCCGGGCCCCAGGTCTTTTCAAATTGGTAAAGGGATGTAAGTAACTTCCAGATGATCGACTCCAGGTATCCTGTTACCTCTAAGCACTGTTGCCAACCCCAACTTAGTGAAAAACTGTAGATTTTAATTTGAAAACGGTAAATGTACAGTTTTTTCTTAGTTTATGGTTTCAAACTTTATTTGAAGGTAGTAATCAATAGAACAAACATTGGAAATCAAACCTTTTATCAAATTATTCAAATGATTTGGAAAATTATTGAAATTAAAACAAGTACAGCATTCATTATAATATGACACATGTTACAAGACTATACCTATCAAATACAATTACCTGCTATTTCGCTCTCAATCTGCGAATTTTCTTGATTTTTGACCTCATAATTGTTTTTGAGATCGTACATAATTTCATTGAACTTTTCGTAATCAATTTCGAAACCATTTTCAATTTCAGATCTTGTTTGTAGAGTGCCTTTTATTGAGCTCGTAGAAAGTTTATTTCTTATTTTTGTTTTCAAACAAGCGCCCTGGCAGACACAGAAGTTCTTTGGTAACAGTTCGCGAAACCCTGTTTACTTCGGGTGTATTCGCGTTGGGCACTTACACGCTTTAAGCGCTCACTCTTAGAAGCACAGATTATTGACGTTCGTGTTGGCCTACTATCGCTTAGAGACGCTCACGCTTTGGCTTTGAGCATTAAAGGTGAATGTCAGATCTTCTTTTTACGCTTAGGTAGGCAAAAGCCCGATAGTTCACGCAAATACTGTGCTTTAACATTTCCCTACTAATTTATTAATTATCGACAACAAAAGTTAGGTTAGCTTACGCTTAGTGTTAAACGTTTGTGGGCGCGAGTCGACCACAGAGAAAGAAGCTTATAAGCGCTTAAAGCGCGTGAGCGCCCAACGCGAATGCACCCTTCGTTATACTGTCCGTGCATATACTTGAAATGATATAATAGTTCATAGTATTGATGCTAGCATTTAAAATTTAAAAAACTGTAGATTTGGAGGCCAAAACTGAAAACTGGGAACATTTTGAAAAAACTGTAAATCTACAGTTAAAACTGTAGGGTTGGCCACACTGCCTCTAAGTCTTATGTGATATTGCAACAACATGGTTAGGTACTTTGACTTGATGCTGCAGCATCACCTTACCTGACTCGTTAGTTTTATTGAAATGGTTTTAATGAACAGGTTATAGATAAGTGATGAATGATGATCCAGGTTGCATGATGTGTTAGGAAAGAGAAATGAGGCGGGACGCGGTTATTTTCAATTTAATCTTGTTGAACGTAATAAAATATAATAAACTAAAGAAAACAGTTTTGTGAAGTACAAATTGAATAAAGTCAACTTCCAAGATATTTATTGGTTTTGTACAGTACAGTAAGTTTAAATATTATCGTTTAAAACATCTTGGAAGTTGACCCTTTCTAATATATCATTTTCAATGGCCATTATCGACAATGAATTCAAACGGTTATGGAACATTGCTGAACGAAGACAGTTTATTATTTCTACTACTCGATACTAGATGGTTCTGTATGTATGAAGTATTTAATCAATTGACAACATGCGTCGAAAGAAAGCAATAATATTGATGAGGAATTTCATACAAATTTTCAAATAAAATTTTCATTCGATGAATTTTTTTTTCTTGGTACGTGTACGAGCCCCCAGTCGATGCGGGCCCCCTAGACAGTTGCCTACTCTGCCTAATGGTTAATCCGGCCCTGTTAATATGTAATGGGTATTTTCCATTTCTGCTAGCCGGTTCATATTTTTCGATTATATACCTATATAAATGTAATTTTCTTGCTATACAATTGGCACCTATAATATAGGACCCTTTTTATCATTATTTCTTTCTCTTGTTACAACTTCTCCGATTGGAGATCTTGAAAACGAAACTTCAATCGGTTACGAATGGTATAGAAGCCGTTTTTCACATAAAGTCTTATTCCTAATTAACTTACGAGACTCGCCATATCTCCCTACAACCGTAACCGTTCATTAAAATGTACAAGAGTCAATTATTCTTATCCCAACACTGCATCTAATCCGAAATCTTATCGGATCTTCTGCGCCATTCATCATAGATTTTTGCGATGAACTATCGCGCGCCTCTATGCGCGCGAAGGTGGATAACAACCATTAGAGGGTTTGGCCGGCCAGCAGAACGAAGAAAAAGAGATTCCATCACGTCTGTGCGCGTTGCGAAAGAAAAATAATAATGTGGGAAGATTGAACCCTGCTCTATCGATAGGTTTGGAGAAAATAATGGCACAAGTCGGCATTGAATCGCGGTGGATTCATGCGCCATTGCAAAAGATAGTTTTTTAATAACTATAAATGCGTCAAAATTATTTATTTTCGTCAATTAGAATACGTGAAGAATTTGTATTAATCGAGTTTTGGTGTACGAAACGAATATACAAACAGCATCTGCTTCAATTACCAGTAACAATCCTTTAAATATATCTCTCACACATAATCAAATAAGCTGCACTGATGAGATCCAATAAGATCGAAACCGCTGTACGCAGATTTTCAGTCGGGGTGAATCGACGTTTTCTATAGTTCATAGTTGCATTGTGAATAAAGATTTTGCGTTGCGGAATAAGTATAAACCAGCTCCTTTGGAAATTTGTTTGATAATTTTTAAATTATCCAAAAATTTTCAATGTTCACTTTGTGTACTGTTAGAAATAATTGACTATGGTCAACAAGATTTCTCATGATTTGATTGACATGTTTTAAACTCAACAACAAGCATTCATCAGTTAACGTCTCGTCAAATGGCCTGTTATTGCCAAAAAAACCAAATAGGTCACCATACAACACAGACAAGAATAATTTGATATAATTCTACATTTGAACTATTTATATATATATATATATATATATATATATATATATATATATATATATATATATATATATATATATATATATATATATATATATATATATAATCTCTTGATAATTATTAGCAATAACAGGCTGGTTGAATCTTAAAAAACTCAATTTTATTAAAAAGTTGACGTTTCACTACGACATTCGTAGTTTTTCAAAACTTTTGAAAAAATTGAAATTTCTATGACATTTATTGATTTGAAAAAATTTGAATAGACAAAGACTACTTTATCTTGCTAAAATTTTTTTCATTAAAAACGGCTACTTCCATATAAACGGGCTATACCGATAATTTTGCTCTACTTATTTAATATTTTCCCGCGACTAATTTCTTTATTATTGTTTATTTATTCGTTCTGAGATCTCGCGGATGGCATTAATCGCCTCCGTGGCAGAGTTTGACCAAATCTCCCAAACCGCAGAGTTCAAACAATAGTCCACAAAGTGTGATTGTCTTCCGTAGCAGAGGTTTTTATTTGTTGTACTATTTTCATCTCCAAATTTTCAATCCAATGCTTTGCTACGCCGTTCTGATGAGGACCAAAGAGTCGGAAACACGTGTCAACGGCTGCTTCCATATAAACGTTCTATACCGATAATTCTGCTCTACTTTTTTAATATTTTCCTGCGACTAATTTCTTTGTTGTTAGATAAATAGTACCCTATTATTTTTATTTTCGAACATTACGTAGGTAAAGGTTTCTGTGGTTTCCCTTGCCATCTAATGATAACAATTTTGAATGTTGATATTAGACTGAATAGCACGTAATAAATAACCACATTCGAAAAATATTTTAGCAAGATAAAGTAGTCTTTGTCTATTCAAATTTTTTCAAATCAATAAATGTCATAGAAATTTCAATTTTTTCAAAAGTTTTGAAAAACTACGAATGTCGTAGTGAAACGTCAACTTTTTAATAAAATTGAGTTTTTAAAGATTCAACCAGCTTGTTATTGCTAATAATTATCAAGAGATTAAAAATAGATCACAGGCAACAACAATTCGAATAAATAATTATATATATATATATATATATATATATATATATATATATATATATATATATATATATATATATATATATATATAGGGCGTCTCAGAAAGTTTTTGAAAAAAATCTAAGAAGAGGTAGAATTTTAGAGGATTATCGATTAACTTTAGATTTTACTTGTTTTGTAGGGGCTCTGGGGAAAGCGATACATCTAAAGGAAGCTCTTTTGGCATGGACTCTGAATTCCATTGATATTATTATTTTTCCAGGCGTAGGTATCCTCTCGTGGGCCACTAATGTCATAGATTTTTTCTGTCAATGTTTTAGACAAACGAGTTTAATACATATTCATACCAAGAGAATTTCTTGAGGATCTTGCTTTATGTGCAAATGCTGTCAGCAAATTGCATTTGCATAAGAATTTATCAGTATTTATTATTATTTCTGAAAAAATATAAGACGATTTTTTTTCTTTTTACATTTCTTCTTCTTCGTCAGGTGTCATACCCGGTTGCGGACGTAGGGAACCTCTCTACAACTATTCGTGCTGTGCGTGATACAGTGATACACGAATAGAAGAGACCTACAGTTTTTAAGACTGTTCCGAACGTCTTTATAGAGAGGCTTTACTAGGCAGAATACTTCTCAGTGGTTTGCCATTGCCTTCCGAGAGGTGGCTCCGCATTCATTCGTTGGTTCGGCCGGGATTTGATCCACCGACCTTCTGTTCAGTAGCCCAACTGACCACTGAACTACGGAGCCATTTTTACCCCGAGGCGAAGCTAAGGGGTAAAAGTATCACGACAAAAAGTTTGTAGCTGGTCCGATTTTAAAAATTCCAACGCATATCGATAAAACACATGATTTCATAAGAAAAGTGTTTTCAAAAATTTTTCCCCAAGAAGAATAAAAAAGTTATAACGTTTTTTAGATTTTTTTGTCCATAGACACGTGGTGCTATCTATAAATCTTAAACCTAAACCGATTTTTACAATAATGAAATAAAATGATAGCAATTAATGTGTAGTTTTTTAATTTAAAAGATACATTCAAAAAATATTGACGTGGCGCCACCTAGAAATAAAAAAATTAGTAAAAATTATGAATTTCACTCCAATTTTTGATTATATCTCAAATACTATACATTTCCCGATATAGTCACCATGAGGGAAAAGGATCTGCGATAAATTATCTTTAAAATGAGCCCAAACTTATTTCTCTAAGAATTAATTCCATTATATATAGGTATATATATATATATATATATATATATATATATATATATATATATATATATATATATATATATATATATATATATATATATATATATATATATATATATATATATATATATATATACATCGCGAACTTGGCTAGAGAAACTGTCTGTCTGAACATATAAAGGGACATCAATATGTGACAAACGAAAGTAGTGTTAATAAACTTTTACCTTGTTAACAACTTTAATTGTTTCGAGAATGGATTGTCATGTTTTCGAAACGAGTATTGTAGGCTATAACAATAACCGCTTCATATCCATTGCATCGAATAATGCGACGCTTAGTTCAGAGCATATTTTTCAAAACTTTCACGCCCACGCACCGTTCCTAATTCGGCGTTATCATTATAAACTCACAAGCCTTCCATTGTTAGAAAATAATGAACCGGGTCGAATGCATTCATAGACGACAAATTGGAGACGCCAGTCTTACACCGGCGACTGCTCCGCCTCCAAGATATGAGTCTTAGAGGCGATACAAAATGCTAATTCCGATGGGACGGACAGAGGACATAAATTGCGAAAATTTATTCAGTATTTTTCGATCGGTGCAAAATTTGACAGTGGAACTGTTTGCTATAATAAAGAAAAGATAAATCACTTCTTTCGCGAAATAGTATCAATGTAGCGTGCATAACCTATATTTATATTCGGAAATATATTAAGAATAAAAAGTCTGAAATACATGAGAACAAAATTCCGGAGTATATAAAATGAAAGTTGTGAAAAATTAAATATCGACAGAACTTTCAGATATGTTCAAATTAGAATTTCACAATAAAAACGTAGTTTTCAGTATAAAAAGGTTCACTCTCATAATGCAATATTTGATATATTGAACAGGGAGAATGAGGATTTTAAATTACAGTTTCTAAAATCTTCATAAATAAATAAATTCATGTACTAATCTTCTTCTGGATGGTCAGGTAGAAATCACAAATATGTATTTCATCATTAAACTTGTTCAACAATGCAGTAGGTACCTGATGATGGTAGTGGTTTTAATTTCCTAAACGCCCTTCACGCATTTTTATCCAATATCAGGCTCTTGCACCGTTTTATTATAAAACGTCTTAACTAAACTTGGTTTAATTTTTAAACTACGTTTATTTTTCTGGTCGTTGCACCAAGGAATTATAACCGACCCATTGCTAAACTGCGTTTTTGTAGTATTTTGGATGAAACAACGATGTAAACGAAGTAAAAAGAAGAAACAGATTTTATTTTTCTACTGTTCTAACCTAGTTTTAATAGTAAAGAAGTTGTTTTTTGTGATTTGTATTAAATATGCATAAAATGGAAGATGATAATAAAAGGAAAAGGGGACCACACTGATACTTTCCAGATAGAGCAGGAAACTGTGGATATATGAAATCCAACAAATTGAGCAAGACTGTGCAAATGTCCTCCATGGGCATACAATTTTAATGCTAAAAGTAGCTGATCCATGGGGGGCAAGCTGTCATTCCTACAAATTACATAGGTTTAATGGGCACTCTACCCTTGATATCATATTAATAAATTTGGTTTTGTGTGTATTTTTAATTATGGAGAGTAAATTTGCATTTATGAGTTAAATGAGTGCATTGTTCATTAGTATAGATAAACTATAAATCCACGTCTTCAGTTCTGGTGGCCATATTTTTTACCACCTAGAAAGAATAACTGGCAAAATACCTATAAGATGATTATTATTGATTGAACAAAAATCTATAACAATAATACAATATAATCGGATACCAACACTTTTGCATAGCTTGACTATTGCCAAGCAACCATTTTTGAAATAAATAATTATGTGTGTAATGTTACAGGCTACCATATTCCAGGAATTCTAGAACATCCAAGTTGTCGTTATAGATATCAAACTCTTCATAAAACAATTTAAACAAAAATTCGAGTTTCCGCGGGCAAAAATTAAGTTTTTAAGGAAAAAATGAACCGTTTCTTCTACAAATAACCTCAAAGTTTACTTAAACTTCAAATTAAACGCCGAAAATTGGGCGTTTAATTTGTGCGGAGTTTAGGGCGTCTGAAACGCCGTTTATATTTTGGTGCAAGCGAAAATGTCAAATTAAACTCGGTTTACCATCAAACTTAGTTTAATAATATACGGTGCTAGAGCCTATATATGTGACAATTGTCATAGTCACCAATATTGATTGGGTCAATATGAATATTAATTTTGCAATTTAACTCATTTTAATATGTGATAGATTCCATAAATGTGGTTTCCCCTGAACACAATATTGCTTTGGTAATATTCTAATATTGGCAGCGAATCTTGGGACTTTGAGACGTGATGCAATAAATCTTTTGGAAATTCAACAACAGATGGCGCGCATGCAATTTTCGATGTAGGATAGAGCAGGTTAGAAAATAACACTTCCATGAGCACAGATTTAAAATCGAAAGTAAGCGAGTGAAATAGTGTAACTATGAAAGAGAAAGGCGAACACCTGGTTGACAACATTAATAGTTAACCAGAGACTAAAACGATGCTCTTCTTCTTCAACCGTAAAGATACTGAAATATATACCTGCATCAAGTTTCAAATGTAGGTACAAAATATTTCGCTATTATCTAGAATAGACTGAAGTATAACAGTTCCCTACATCGAAACAAAATAAGTCATTCTGTGTACAAATTAGTGTCACAGCCCAGAAATTTCGGTACATAAAAATTCACAGCGCGTTTTTTATGTTCTTTTTTTATGGTCCAAGACGTTAGCGTCGTGAATCTTAACCAGCCACAGCCTGTTGCGAACTCTCTGCTCTGCTACAATTTGAACGCACGCATTACACCGCAAAAATGAATTGAGTGGAGGAAGCGTAGCACGAACAGTGATTACAGTGTTCTCAGATCTACTTAAAAATCAGTAGATCTACTGATTTTAGGTTTCGTCTACTGATCTACTCCTTAAATCTACTGAAAATACATATGCTGAGTGACATATGAAACCAAGCATATACTTTTGTTCACTGTTGCTGGTTTCTGACAGAGAAAGATCGAATTTCGAATCGAATCATAGAATCATCATTGGGTGCATTGATCGTCACCTAGCGCTTAAGTCACGAAACTACAGTATATAGAAATATAGATAGATCATTACAAGTTTTATTCTCCACTATCAGATGGCGCTTCAGTCAACATTATTTCTCTCAGCTCTGTGCTGTGATTCCCCCGACTGTATCGTCCGTGTCCATTGACCTTATAATTTAGATAATAGGTCAATGTCCGTATCTGACCCTGACGTAATAGTTCTTATAGGGATTCGCAACGTAAACATATTTATATCTGATTTATATTCTACATTCTACGCATTTATTGATTTTGAGTTCAGCTAGAAAATAATAATTGATATCAAGAGAAAGGCAGTTTGGTGTGAAGTTCTTTTTCATCTGGAAATTTTGAGCGGCAACGGCAATAATAATAAAATGAGGTAAGTTTGATTTCTCATAATTGGTTAGAAAACAAAAATACGTTATTCCTTCTTAGGACTGAAAATGATGCAGAATCTGATAATTCTGGAAATGAGGGGCCTTCCAATAGAAAAAAAGTTAAATATTCACAAAAATTCAATAAAATGTGGCTAAATGACCCCGATTTCAAAGGTTGGTTGGAACAAGGGGAAGAAAATAACTCGTATTGTAAAGCTTGCAAAAAAAATATTTCAATTGGAACAACAGGAAAGCAAGCTCTTGTAAGGCATAATAACAGTGAAAGCCATCTCCGAACTCATAGAATAATATATTTCTATGCTCCTACTGAATTCTACTGATTTTTCGCGGCAACATCTACTGAAGGTTGAATCCGTCATCTGGGAACACTGAGCACGAACAGTGAACAGTACAATCACGTTTCGTTTAGAACTGGTCACGATTCGCGCGTCCATTGTTTTTATCTTTAACTTCGGTTTCATCTTCGTCGGAGGTTATAAAAGATTGCAGTATTACGCGCCCCGTATAGTCAAGAAAGTTCTTATCGGATATGTTATTACGAAGTTCTTAGCCTGAAACTTTAGTCGTTGAATCTGGAATGAAATTACCATGTAAAATGATTTTATTACAGAACATAACTATCAGCAAAGTTGAGCCACGAGTGAGACTATAAAACGAACTTGAAAAGAATGACGTAGCCTACAATTCAAAATAGAATCGAAAGAAGAAGAATCAACTCTGTGGTAGTTTATATTCAATGAAACAATTGTATTAAAACTATGTTGTTTTCAGTTTGTGGTTTTCAAACAAGTGTTTCATTAGTTAATTCCTTACAAAATAAAATCACTGAATTTCAAAATAGACAAACGTGAACGTAAAAATGTAAACAAGAAAGAATATATCCTAACTATTACCTTAATGATAGTGTATATTTATAGATATTGGACGCAACAAATAACTGTAAATTGGTTTCAAGATTACAACATCATTATACTATGATTAAACAACATAAAATGACGAGGTGACTGAAACGAGTAATATTCACAACAATTTTCAATTAAATAGCTTCGAAGCTATTTAGAAAAAAAAGCGTGAGTAGCAGAGCTCCATCACTGGGGTAGAATTTTCCCACATTTTTGATTTGCCTTCACATACAAATTTTGAACTATCTAAGTTCATTTGGAGGTGTTATGGAGGTAAGCAAAACTACGGAATCTAGCTTTTAAGGAAAATAGTTGAACCTCTTTATTTCCCCCAAATGAATTAAAACTAATTACCAAATTGCTACCCTCTAATTCAATGTGCAGAAGCTTTGGAGGTGGATAAAGCATCGAAAACTATATAAAAATGAAAGCGGTTAGAGAAATAAGTTTATAGGCTCTCCCTTAACATCAACTTGATCCACGTACAAATTTTTAATCCTTCAACTCAATTTGAAGAGGTCTTGGGGATGCAAAAACCATTTAGTTTTTTTAGCTCCATACACCCTTCAAAGAGCCATAGAAGGCTAAAGTTCGGAACTGTTGTTCATAATCAATGTCCCCATATTTTATCAACGGTTTGAAATAATTTGAGCTCATTCACCATCAGTCAATTTTATATTTTGATTTCCCGAGTTCAAAACTCCTCAATATCCTCTAATGGAACTAGTAATTGTCATAACAGATTGAGTTAACCATGTGACGCATCTAGCAAATATATAAAAAGAATAAAGCTGATGACGTTTAGTAGGAGAAAGGCAAACTAATGGTTCAATTGATGCAATATATTTAGTAAATTTGTCGAGGATATATAAACATTAATATTTTCATGATTATTGTTAATTACTCTAAAAAAATCGAAGCACGAATACAACTCCTGAAACATAAATACTTAAGATCTACTCACAAAGAATCATTACACCTCCTAGTGTTACCTCTGAATGACAAAATAGCAATAACAGAACTTTCATCAGATAATGACAAATGAAACAGTTACTGTAAACAATATCAAAATTATAAATCAAGAAAACGAATAATAAATAGTATTCAACAATTCAAATACCTTCTTCATGCGCTACTCGTGCAAGATCGAGATTTATATTTAGCAGATAATATGAGAAAATGGACAGATCTGAAACAATTGAAGCCGTTGTAATTATCAATTTTCCAAACGTCATTATATATGGTTCTGTCGTATCGTTTCTAAGCGAAGTTGTAGTGTGAGAACATTCCCATTCCCATCAAGAGCCAGTGGTGGAAAGAAAACAATGGGCGTAGTGGTTTCGTTAATTTTTGAGCGCATTAGCGAAGCCCTACAAAGCGGACGCGGTGCACAGGAACGGACCTAGCAGGAAGTATATAAATTAAACTGGAATTGTGAGCATTTGGGGCTCTTCTGCTGCAGGGAAGGGTCGGACCACCAAATATATCTTCATATAGGTCTTGCCAAGATCTATCCAAAGGTATACCATTAGAATTGACAGCTTCTAGGAGTCAAATGTGGCAGATTGATGATTTAAGTGTTTTTTTTTATAACAAAAAAATTCTTGTAAAGCTGTTATTTAGTGCTACGCAATAGTTATTTATGTGCCAAGTGCGTTATATAGATATAGTGACTCACGTGGTGCATAAAAGATTATATTTTTCACGAAAAAAATGCCTTAGTAGGCATGTCATTTGTTCATATTTTGACGTTTGTGAATATTTTTGTTATCATATTTAGAGAATGTCATTGCTGCTTTCTTTGTGTAGTCTTATAGAAATGATGGAAATGAAAATGAAATTACCCAAAAATATCATAGAAAATGCAGCCAAAATTGTGAATAATTCATTGGCGGAGAAATCCAGAGTCGTATACGACAAGGATTATGAAGTATTTCATCAATGGAAGTTGCATCATTTCTCCTCGTACAATTAGCGGCTGTATGATCCATTATGCCTGCCTATTACGCCCTAGGGCATAATGAGTGTGTTTATAGCAACCGTATCTAAGGTACAATCGGGTAAAATCAACAAATAATATACAAGTGGAAAATAAAATAATTTACACCTTTCATATATTTTCGCTCGTGAACAAATGACGTTCAAGAATCAAAGCAAGTACATGAACGTCATTAAGAAATGTTCTATTAGTTCCTTCAATCGTTGTAAATAAGAATGGAAAGTATATTGAACATATACAGTATATTTTTGATCAGATGGGTTTATACATTTATTAATTTTTCTCTTAAGAAGTCACGTGAGGACGGTCCTGTTCTGCCAAAGGTGCTAAATTATGCTTGGGAAGTTCCTGAAGAACGGAAACGCCAGAGTGGTCACAAATGAATGGCACATGATAAATAACGTGAATTAAGCAGTGACAGGTATCCGATGTGGAACATTCTCGCCCATCTCCACTCGAATTTAAAACGAATTCTTTATCCCATTAAAAGTAGATCTACCCTGAAAGTATTCATGATCTCCTGTACAGTTAATCCTGTTTTACACGATTTACATTAGCTAGCTTCACCTGTATGTATGTAAAGAAATCTTTCAACGTCATTTCTACTGAGCCAGGATCTGATTAATTTAGGGAACCGATGACAACAAAATAATGTCTTCTCACTTTGTCCTAATGTCCTGACTAAATGACATGATTTTAGGTCTATTGTCACACATATGATACACTGAAAATCGAGTCTCCTAATTACTATTATTTTTGGTTACGTTTTGAGACTAAAGAATAAGATAATAAATTAGAGTTTGAGATAACGCGCTTTAATATCGAACAGTTAAAAAAAATCAAAATGAAGGTGTTTCAGGGAGTTGTTTCTTAGTTATTTTAAATATTCAAACTTCAAAAACAGATATTTTTGATTTCGAGTTTCCTCTTAGTTCACCGCAGTCAGTAGAAGCAGCGAAAGTAGCATCACCAAAATTACATAAATCCGGGAAAAAAGAACATTCTTACCCGAGGAAAAAATAATTTATTCAAAATGACATCTTTTAACTGCTAAGAGACATAAAAAATCAAACTTATTCCCGTTTCAGAATAGTTAGTTATGTACCAAGTGCGTTATATAGACCCTAACGCCCGATGGGTGTTAGGATCTAGTAACGCACGTGGCGCCAAGATTTTATTTTTCACGAAAAAATTATTTTATCAAAATGAAAAATCGTGAAAATGAATTCACCCAAGAATATCATTGAAAATGCAGACAAAGCTACGTATAATTCATTGCCGGAGAAATACAGAGTCGTATACGAAGGATTATGAAGTATTTAATCAATGCAAGTTGCTTCATTTCTCCTCGTACAATTAGCAGGCGTTATGATCCATTATGCCCGCTCATTACGCTCTAGGGCATAATGAGTGTATTTATAGCAACCGTATCTAAGGTAAAATCAACAAATATTATACAAGTGAGAAATAAAAATATATTATTTCCTAATTTTTACTTTGATTAGCTATTAAAGCTTGTACTTGAAGTTTTTTTGAACTATAATTTATTTCTTTGGACTTGCAATAAATCGAATCTTAAGTAGTAGAATAATAATATTACATGGACTAGATGCCCACAATGGCAATTTCTAGAACAAAGTTTGTTATATTCATGTGAACCGAAAGATGTGTAAATTTATATAAGTTATCGTGTTTTCACTCCAACTTCTCGCGAATTCAATTTCTCCATCCCTTGAGCGTTTTATTCCACGTCATGGCCGAGTTCAAATTTCGACTACGTCAGGATTAGAGCTGTGGCAAACCGTATGTATTCGTTACTAAGTAACGAATACTTCATTAGACTCGAAGTAACGATTCGTTACTTTCGAACTAGCATCGTTACTCGTTACTTTCGCATTTTTCCTTTGCGCATGACTTTGAGCATGTATTTGTACTACTGTTCTGTTTATGAATATCATATAAAAATATTAAAAATTAAATAATAAGAAAACAACGTGTCTAAAAACCACAAAATGAAAATAACTTTTTATTCGACTAGTTTCGCCTGTTACAGCATTATCAAGACTGAATACATGTATTCAGTCTTGATAATGCTGTAACAGGCGAAACTAGTCGAATAAAAAGTTATTTTCATTTTGTGGTTTTTAGACACGTTCTTTTCTTATTATTTAATTTTTAATATAAATATGAACTACCACAGAGTTGATTCATCGTCCATCGAATTTATCATATAAAAAAATTAAAATTTATCTTTGGGTAATAATTATTAAGGTAGATAACCGTGTGTCAGAGTGAAAAGATGACCACCACAAGTCACACGAACTTTACTTCACTTTTTTACCTACATATTACATCAGTTAAACACTCACATATTTGATAATAAAATTTTTTCAATAAGTATAAAGAAAAACATGAAAAAAAACAAGACATACCTCTAAAAAAATTTTCAAAATTTAAATCACAAAAAAATTATTATATTCACATACCTTAAAAAAATACCAATTTGCCAGTACTAATGAAAGTAATCTGCAGAAACCAATTTCTGTGAAATTATTTTATTTCAAAATGTTATATAAAATAAGCCTTAAATCTTAGAAGCAATTGAACGAAGAGTTAATATAAAGGGGAGATGAACAATTTGAAAATAATGAGTTTTGAGTCTTGAAATTATTACAAAATAATACCTTTTTTTGATCACTCTGTTGAATAATTTGAAAACAAAAACCTAAAAAATTCAAAAGCCGTTATTTCAGTAATAATATGCATCAATGGTGTTTCCTACAAATATGCACAAGAATTTTATTGTAATTAATAAAATGCAATCAGCTATCTATAACCCTAGCCTACAGGAAAGTGTCCTATAATCCAATAAATCATACTAAGTATAAATAACGACACATAAATATTAATGCAATAAGGAATATGAGCTTGAATCTTTCAAATTATCGTTATATTATACGGAACTAACGAATCTTATACGAAAGTAACGATAACGTATGTAACGAAACATACGAAACTAACGTATATACGGTATATCTGTAAAGTAAACTACTAACGAATCTTATACGAAAGTAACGAAACATACGAAAGTAACGATAACGAAATCTAACGTATATACGGTAAAGTACACTAAGCGTTCAAATCTTTCCTTATACGGAAGTAACGAAAGTAACGAATACTTAGTAACGAATACTCCATCATAAAGTAACGAATACATACGGGTAACAAACTTTTCGTTACTTTTACAGGCCTAGTCAGGATATGCACGTCTGAGTTTAACGACCTCTTCGTTCGCAAAGCAAACGCGATTTCCAGTGATAAATTATGACAGACCGAGGGGCAACGTGAAACGCGACCATAGACAAGCGAGCACAGATTGTCGAATACGTCGCAAAACGAACATCCATCGATTTTTCTCGTTCGACCGAATGCGACAGCAGAGAAAATTACGTACACGTAGCAAACTGATCGTGAAGCAGAAGAGAATCGTTATAAATGAGGTTAGGTGTTCACGATTGTTTAACGAAGGTTGACAGGAGTAAAAGTATCATAGATAATTGTTTACTTGAAGGCTTGTATGAATTACTCTATGCATTCTAATATGATTTTTCGCAACTACCACAATAAATTTGATATAGGGGTGACTAGTTATCACAAGGAAAAGTTGCTGCAACGCGAATGGCATAAAAAATCATTTTCCTTCAATCCTAAGAGAAGTTCTCTTCAAAATTTCTTGAGCGTAGCTTTCAGTATAGTATTGTGTTAGTAGTTAATGAAGTCTTCGGATAGTGCCAAAGTTGTGTCTGGAAATATTGTGATTTTCTGGTGTTTTATGAGATTGAAAGGAAGGAAAAATCATTATGGGTTGAACAAGTGTGAAGTCCAAGATCCCAGAGCCGCCAGACGTTACTTATTTTCTCAGCAATAATATGTGTAGGATGAAGCAGTGTTCGTATGTACTTTGAGTGTATGGATACCTGCTACCTTGTGCCGACGGCCAATTTCCAGGTGCCAGGTGCTAAAGATGGAAAAAAACTCAAATCACTTTTCTTATTTTCTCAGTCGTGATCTTTATATATGATACTCAGGGAACTATTTCAATACTTTATACAAGCAGCCAGACCCATCGTATGGGCTAAACATCCCGCCAGACACAAATAAAGTGTACCTATGAGTATGACAGTATGAGCGAAATGTCATAATTTGCTCATTTAAGCGTTATAGTGATTATCTATGCGCGTCGATTTCCCTTCTATACTCACTGTCATAACATTTCGCTTCTACTGTCATACTAATAGGAACACTTCATTTGTGTCTGGCGGAATGTTTGGCCCATATGATCGGTCTGGCTGCTTGCAGAAGGCATTGAAATACTTCCCTGAGTATCATAAGAAATAAGAAAAGTGAGTTGAGTTTTTTCGATCTTTAGCACCTGGTACCTAGAAATTGGCCGTCGGCACAAGGTAGCAGGTATCCATACACTGAAAGTACATAAGAACACTATTTCATCCCACACATATTATTGATGAGAAAATAAGTAACGTCTGGCGACTCTTCGTACTTTCATTTAAAAATGTCGTTTGAAGCAAGTTTTCACAGTGTCACTGTGACAACATGCGTTGGAGCAAAGTTATTAGATATATATGTGTCACCACAATTGTGATTCAGGTTACGATAAATAGACAGTTTTTTTTTCATCAGGCGATTTTGTTTTCATAATTTTTTTTAAAACTTTCAACTTCAAAATTTCCCTCGCTTAATTAACTTCTGACAACTTATACCGCTCTGTGTGACAATATGCTTCCTTGAGGGTGTATTATCACACTTTATAAACATTTTCAAAATGATGTTTTGCAGAATAAATTAAGTGCTTATCCTTTCTCCGGCTTTTTTGCTTTTGTGACAAAAAATATTTTTGCTTTTTATGAGAACTCTAGTAAAGCACGTGGTGCATACAAGATTTTATTTTTCACGAAAAAATTATTTTATTATAATGGAAAATCGATTTTAAAATCGGTCCATTGCTCCTTCACGTTCCGTTTTCCTTCTCATAGTAGGCATGTCATTTGCTAATATTTTGACTTTTTTTGTCATCATATTCAGTGAATGTCATTGCTACTTTCTTTGTGTAGTCTTATAGAAATAATGGAAGTGAAAATGAATTTACACAAGAATATCATAGAAAATGCAGCCAAAGCTGCGAATAATTCATTGCCGGAGAAATCCAGAGTCGTATACGACAAGGATTATTAAGTATTCAATCAATGGAAGTTGCTTCATTTCTCCTCGTACATTGAGCGGGCGTTATGATCCATAATGCCCACTCATAACGCCCTAGGGCATAATGATTGTATTTATAGCAATCTTATCTAAGGTAAAATCAACAAATAATGTACAAGTGAGAAATAAACTATATTTAATTTTTTTTTGAATTCTATGATTCTACACAACATTTCAAAACAAATTCAGTCATATATTTCTCTAATTGTCTGATTTACGAATCCATAAACGCCTACGCGATTGCATAATCGGACCGTTGTTTCTATTTTCACGATCCTGGAATAACAACAACAACAAACAAGAACGAGATTTCGATGACGACGATATTAATTTACTGGGTCAGATTGGTTAATAGACCCGACATTTCACAGTTACCGTACGAATGTTCGCGGGAGCGTGTTTATTAATCGGAAGAAATCGCCGTTTCGAATTGATTTATTCGACTCGAAAGCACATTCGCGCCATCCGATCGCCATCGTACATTAATAAATGGAGATTAAGTACTACGAAACGCGTATTTCAGCATTGGCTAGTCGGTAACTCGACCGAATTATTCGCCTCTAAAATGGAGTGGAATATTTTCCACTCGGAGAACTTCGGTTCACGTGAATCGAAGGATTTCCGAGTGTTTCTTGATGAAAAAAAAATGAAGGACACCCTACTGCGTAGCACTAGGAATGATAAAACCCCTCGGCGCATGTGCATGTCGTCAATATTTTTTGAATGTACCTATTATATAAATTAAATAACAATGAAAGTCGATTTTACGAATGAAATGAAGGAAAATTGCAATTAATGTATTAATAAGTCGATATTACGAATAAAATCCGTGAAAATTTAGCAAAAAAATTCATTGTTTGACTGTCGAATTTGACTATCCTATGAATCAAATTGATAAGATGGGAAGCAGACACAGACGCAGAATCAGCTGAAGCTATCAACGTCGCTTGGTTACCGTCACCGCGGCACACAGAGCACTTCGACGCATGTTTTGTAGGACTTCGTACATATCGACCTTGGCGCATGCGCATGTCGTAATGCCTATCTAAAAAACGCTATAATTTTTTATTCTTCGTTGGAAAAAAATTGGGAACAAAACTTCTCTGATGAAATCATATGTATTTTATCGATATCCGTTGGAATTTTTAAAATCGGACCAGATCCCAATTTTTTGTAGTGAGACTTTAGCTTCGCCTCGGGGTAAAAACGCTATATTTTTTTATTCTTCGTTGGGAAAAATTGGGAATTCAAATTCCCTAATGAAATCATATGTGTTTTATCGATATCCATTGGAATTTTTAAAATCGGGCCAGATCCCAACTTTTTGTCGTGAGACTATAACCCCTTTAGCTTCGCCTCGGGGTAAAAAAGAAACGATATCATGGGACACCAGGTAGGAATGAAGCTCCTTCGGATAATATAGAAGGACCACAATTTGCGAAAACGACACATGTGCGTGTCGGGGCGCACGAAAGAAGTGATAACTTATACTAATCCAAGTTGAAATAATTAATATTGAAATGTGGGGCTAATGCCCGATTTTACCAACTGAATGTTAGGAAGTTGCTAACTAAGTATTTCCTAAGATAGGAAATACCTAAATCCGATACTTACCTAAATCGGATTTTACCAACTAAGAAATCCTTAGGTAAGAAATGCCTTGTTAAAAACTTGATTTGGAACGTTTTGTACATATAATTGGCACCACTGTTTAATACAAGACTGTAAATTTGACAAAGGATAGTAAGAAAAGGGAAAAAATGATAGAAATATAATCATTTTATTATATTTCTATGGAAATAACTCCAAATTTGAAACCTACACAATTTGAGGTTAAGCATTTCTTAGAAAGCAATCCTAACGTTGGGTATTTCCTATCGTGCTTAGGCATTACTTAATGCGTGGTGAAACGCAAATTGCACTTAGGAATTCCTAAATCCGATTTAAGTGTTGCCTAACTTTAGGAATTAGTTGCTGAAATCGGGCATAAGAGCTTTTACGAGATTGTAAATAAAAAAAATTAAAAAGACAGGAGTAACCTCTGGGATTCGAACCCAGAAATACGGCACACCAGGGTTCAGTACTTAGATCACTCGGTCGTCAACGCAACGTAAAATATAGACGCAAGAGTGTATATAACTAGAGGATAACGTATCGCCAGGCTGAATAATTGAATATAAACCTACAAATACGTAGTCATTATTTTATGGAACAAATCTGTGAAGCTTTATCTTTTCATTATGCCATATCTGATTCCTATCGTAATCTGTTCTTTTATGCATATAACTTATACAAAAATATTTCGATGTTTCACATCTGATGTTTTCCAGATGTTTGTACATGAATTAATGACTACATATAATGCATTGGCGATTGACGTGGCGGAGTGGGATCGGAAAGAGAAGGATTGAGAGAACGAAAAGAAATAGGGAGAAAGAGAAAGGAATACAATATTCGCTTGTGTTAACTAAAAGTGTGACTTTCGTCAGTCTATTTCCGTCACACTTTTAGTCTCGCATATTTTTGGTCCCGCAGCGAAATCCCTATCTCCTCCATGCCTGCCGTAAGGAATTTCGTTCCAATAAACGTGAGGTGTCGTGGAGAGACACTCGGTTAGAACGAAGTAATAACAACAATATGCATATACGAATACAGCTGATGCGCACGCCTAGAAACGCAGCAGCGTCGGGCACAGTTTTAGGCATATCTTTCATTCGCCAAATGTCTGGAGTGTAACCTGCAATATGGAACTACGTTCCAAAACATAACTTGTATCGATTGGACCATGTTTTTGCTTATTTGAAACGTAAAATAAGAAATTTCATTTGAACGAATTACTAATCCACATTAAAAGTACAATTAGTTTTTCTGTAAAATCATAAAGAAGCCCATTATATACTAGCGGGCCAAAAGCAATTGTTTGTTGGCAGTGGCGCCGACTTATAAAAAATATTAAAGGGCCCATACCGGGGGTCTTGCCCTGGGAAATTTTCTAAATTATCGATGAAAAAGAATAAATTTCAAAGTTTTTTTTAATCATTTTAGAGTCATATGATCAACATTAGAACCCCCAAAAACTCGACATTCCGGGAAACTCGACAAGCCTGACCATTTTGTGGCGTTTGAAAACGAAACAAAACATAAACATGCACGGTATTTTCGTGAAAAGGTAATTTAATTCACAGTATTAATTATGCTTATATAGTCTAAGCAATAGGTATTTTTTTTGACATCGATTCCATCTGAAAACCAACTATGCCATCATGAGCAGGGTAATTCATAGATTAATTGTGTTATGTTTTGGACACGCAAATACCATTATTTATTTTTTTATGAACAATTTTAACAAAAAAATCCTACTTTTATTACTTTTTCATTTATAACTAATAAACTGATGGAGTAATCTGGATAGTGTCAATAGCAAATTTGTAGATAATTAAATTACGAAGAGTATGAGACCTCGCCCGACTTAATCGGATGATTAGTAACGAAGATAACAATTGATAGCCAAACAATTTTTTATTTATTTATTAATTCAATAATTTCGTTAATTTACAACTTACAGGTCTCTGCTTTTGCAAAAAGGTTGCAATGTTTAATTACTTAAAGTTAGTAAAAAGAACGAACGCTGTACGATAATTATTGTTAACGTAATTGCAATTTTATGTATTTAACAGGACTAATTGTAAAATAGCTACTATCGACTGAGGTACTCGGATTTCAATTTTGAAAAAAGATTAATTAACTAGACGTAAAGTGCAATAAAACGTTCATCTCGGATTTTTAAATAAATTTTGCAAAGTTAGTTAAAAAAGGGCGCAAAAATGGCTCCGAATGGCCGATCGGACGAATATGGTGCAGTAGTGGGGGAAGAAGGAGAAGAGGAGAACGCTTAATAGTAATACAATCTCGCGGCGCGCCGACGTTACTACTGCACCATATTCGTAGGGTCGGCCGTTCGGAGCCATTTTTGTGCCCTTTTTTAACTAACTTTGCAAAATTTATTTAAAAATCCGAGATGACCGTTTTATTGCACTTTACGTCTAGTTAATTAATCTTTTTTCAAAATTGAAATCCGAGTACCTCAGTCGATAGTAGCTATTTTACAATTAGTCCTGTTAAATATATAAAATTGCAATTACGTTAACAACAATTATCGTACAGCGTTCGTTCTTTTTACTAACTTTAAGTAATTAAACATTGCAACCTTTTTGCAAAAGCAGAGACCTGTAAGTTGAAAATTAACGAAATTATTAAATTAATAAATAAATCAAAAATTGTTTGGCTATCAATTGTTATCTTCGTTACTAATCATCCGATTAAGTCGGGCGAGGTCTCATACTCTTCGTAATTTAATTATCTACAAATTTGCTATTGACACTATCCAGATTACTCCATTAGTTTATTAGTTATAAATGAAAAAGTAATAAAAGTACGATTTTTTTATTAAAATTGTTCATAAAAAAATAAATAATGGTATTTGCGTGTCCAAAACATAACACAATTAATCTATGAATTACCCTGCTCACGATGACATAGTTGGTTTTCAGATGGAATCGATGTCAAAAAACGACTTATATTGTGCTCTGTTGCTTGGACTAATAGACTATTACAGATCAGTGAATATATAGCTCTGAAAAGACCGAAATTACATTTAAATAAATCGTAAACTATCATTACAAGAATAAAACATAAAATATTGCCGTCGCGCCGTAATAGCACTTCGATTAATAAGTGAAATAGCTAATATAACATAATAAATATAGAAATATTTAAGTATTTGAAAATAACTTATACAGTACTATAGTTATGTAGTAGTACAGCCTTGTAGAGAAATATTTCGAAACTGAAAATTTAACATTATGTATGTATTTAATTCTCTATTTTATTTCTTTATTGCTCTAAATACCATCATTAGGGCTAGAGTGACTTCAGAAAGCTGCAAATGTCGATCGTCGAGTCTAACTAATAATTTTCTTAAACTATTAGAGGGCTTTGCCCCCAAAACTAATTTTCGAGGGGGCTCGGGTCCCCTCAGGCCCCATGGAGTCGGCGCCACTGTTTGTAGATACCAAAACCAAGGTATTCAAAAAGAATATCGACGTATGAATTCTTAGTCGATAAAATATATATCGGACATATAGTTATTGCCATAACACGAGAAAAAGAACTATTTCGGTAGCTTAATAATTATCTCATTATGGTACCACGCATTAAAATCACGCCCGTTGATTGAATTACCCAAAAAAATCAACATCAAACGCGAACTTCCCACCAGACGGACATGATTGAAATACCATATCGATTAAATATTTCTGTTGTACTCGATGTTATAACCCGCTGCTCAAAGAGCTGCCTGCTTTCGATTTGAACCTAATACGGCCGAACGGTCTGACATTTATCAAGAGTTATTCGACAAAAGGAGTCGGCAATGTGATTGAAATTGCACATGGGCGTTCAAGGATAGTTCCCATGAACAAGTTTCACACTCGAAAAAATCGAGTTGCTATAAATTTCGTTATCGAAAAAGACCTCTAAATGAAAACTTCTTTTCTTTTTCTTATTGAAATACTTTGATTCAGTTGTGCATTGCACACATAGGAACGTCATAAGAAAATTTTAATAACCCTGTTGAAAGTCAGATACTATAAAAATTATAAGAAATCAACGCCAGCAAGATCTTATAAAAATATATAAATAATTACTTATAGTCCCACAAGTGAGATATAATTTATATATCAAACCAGCTGTGAATAGATTTTTGTTCTAAATGAATTATCCTGACATCAGGAGTGGGATAACTTTTCATTGCATTTCTGTGAGAATGAAAATCCAGTGTTCTTAGACCATCGACAGAACTCATTCAAACAAATAGCAAACTTGAATTCTTTCATTTCAACTCATAGCATTGTATATAGTATGTCAACCAATTTAGTTCTAACTCTAACCATAATATAATTCGTATATAATTGTATATCGAGCTTCAAATAAATTTTTGATCCGAATGAATTTTTCTAACATCAGAAGTGGGAAACATTTTTAGTCCATTTTTGTGAAACATTTTCGAACACCTCACGATCATCTCTTAGTAGCTTCAATTTCATTTTCCGAATGAAGAAAGGTCTAGCCAGTTGCTCGCACGTCCCCAGTGAATCAGAGATCGGTCAACAATCAACTAATCTCGACGGATCCCTTCGCGCAAACAACGCATTTCGATTGATTTGATCCCAATTAATCCGACAGAATGCACCGTTGAATCCAAGGTTTGTTGATTTCATCAGGAATTTATCGCCAAGGAACTCGATGTCCCCTTTATTGTCCGGCGTCTTATGTTGACGACCGAATTTATCCGCAATTACCGACCCAAGGTGAAATCTACAATCAACACGGAAAAAGTCAATCCGAACGACACTAAAAGCATTGATTGAATGCATCGACGGTGGTGAATCAAGGATGCAACGGACTTGACAATATTTGTGTTGATAAAATAAATATTATAAATGATAGTAAATTAATAAACAAATATAAGAGTGAAGTTAATAGTCGCCTCCCCCAACTACTTTCTATTTATGGATCTAGATGTAGTGAAAGAAACTTTGATTATTACAGTGAAGAATAAAGTATAAACTTTAAAATAAAACACACTTGGCTAATATTTCACTATATAAAAATATTAAGATACTGTATTTAGCAGTAAAGAATAGTCGACATGTTTCGAGTTATGAACTCATTATCGAGACTGACTGCAGGAGAGTATTACATCTTATTTTATAAAACAGACAAAAGCAAAGGTGATACCTGAAAATTAATTTGTTCGTTTACAAGGGGTAATTTACTATTATGGACGGAACTTATTTCGAGAATTTCAAGAAGGTCTAGGCGGTTTCCTTTGTTACCTGAATGTAACAATTGGGTTTTGTTCAAATTCAGGAAATGATTAAATTTTATACAATGTTGGGAGAAGCCAGTAGTATTTTTATTTTGTAAACCTGACTTTTTATGTTCTTCAACACGAATGTTTATATTCCTTCCTGTTTGTCCAATATAGAAAGCAGAACATTCGTCGCAAAATATTTTGTAAACACCGCTGTTTTCTCCGATGTTAGATTTTTCTTTATTATTGACCAAGGATGACTTCAAGTTTCTTTTATTTGTACAAATTGTTTCAATGTTATTTTTCGATAGTCTGTTACAAATTTTGCTACTCAAATTCGGCACATAATTTATTGGGAAGTTTTTTTGTTTTTGATTAATAAAGTGTGTTTTATTTTAAAGTTCATACTTTATGATGTTTCACCAAGTGATGTGCGAGAATTCAAAACTGACACTCGAGTTATACAACAATTTTCTCAAGCGTGCGCATTAGCTGTATCCGTATAAGCGTACTTTTGTTATTTGATAAATAAAGAATGAATTGTGAGGAAGATTCAATAGAAGTTGAGGATAGCGATGATAGAGTCAGGTGAGTTGAGCAAATTTTCAAAAACCACGAAAAATTAGATAACTATATCTGTATAAAAATACGCTATACGCTGCAATAGTCGGGGAAAATACGACTAAAAATACTAAAATCTGCCAATCGATACTCACCCTGCCCACGAAAAATCTCCTGTAGCACTTCGCCGTATCGTCCGTCTCTATCTTCGCCCTCCACGACGTGTTCGGTATAACCGGATTGCGTCGATGGTCGTACTGTAAGTTGTGTTCCGTATCGTCCACCCAGTAACCCTTCTCCGGCACCACGATCATGGGATACGGCTTCGACTTGGAAAGCGTATCCTGGAGAAGCCTCTTGCTCTGAGTGGCCTGCAGAGGCGACGAGGGTGGCGTCTGCGAAGTAGTAGAGGGGTTCGGTGACATGGGCTTCAGGTTGTTGTTCATCAAGAGTCTGGAGGATTCATCTTTGAATTCGACGGCGCTCAGCTGACGTTGCGTAGGTGGCGGCTAGAAGAAAATACAGAAAATAGAAGAATATCGAAAAGTGACATTTAGTTGGAATAGGATACATAGGATTGGATGCAGATGTACTTCGAATTTAACTGAAGTAATTTCATCAACTATGTTCTATATTTTATAATGAAATTATTATATTCAATGTTTGTTTGTTATTGAGGTCTTTTTTTGTGAGTGTAGATATAATCATTGCTTATATTCATGAATATGGACCTGTATCTCTACGGAATCGCGCATTCGCGTTAGCGAAGTTTACTCTCCGCGGCAAAGAAAAACACTATATCGTCGTTTTTTGATGGAAATTACGTCCGTGCATGCCGTACAGTCGCTCATTTGTACACAGCGTCGTCAAAACTTCAGAAAGCATCGCTCCATTCTCGCGAACCGTTTTGCCGATCAGAGCTGGAACCACTGCCATCAAGCCCGCAAAAACATATATGATCAAAGGATATTTGGATCTCAGTAAGAACAAATTACACCTCCTCACTGGCTTCCCTACAAGACACTGTCGCCTCCGAAAGCATCTGATGAGAATAGGTTTATTAGAAACTGACGAGTGTAAATTCTGTGGGGAGGAAGAGGAAACTCCTGTTCACCTGGTTACAGAATGCCTAACCATTGCAAGCCAACGGGAAAAATGCTTCCCACGAGAAACTTAGGAAGTAAAGACGTAAGCTCCTTAAAATTTCCCTGTTTCGGAGTCTTATACAAATGAATATTGAAACAGAATTAATATTTCAACTGAGGCTGCAAACTTCGTTCTCAATAATTTGAAATCATATTTATGAAATTCAAAACAAAATAGCAAAAAATTCAACGGAATAACTAGTATCCTGAAAAAAAATCGCCCATATGTTGATTGAAGTTCTCATTGAACCCATCGAATTTTATTTGCAGATTAAATAAAAATAATAAATTGAATAAATTATTTCTATTAAAAAAATATATAAAATAAAAAATTTTGCAACAATAAGATATATCTTTGGTGGGTAAGAAATAACAATTTTGAAGGATTTATACAAAATTAGAATTCAAGGAGTAAATTAAAAAAAAAATTACACTTTTTTATAAAGAATTTCTATTCTCTCGAAAGTATATAGTATATATATATATATATATATATATATATATATATATATATATATATATATATATATATATATATATATATATATATAATAGTTCAATTTTTACTTTCACATCGCTCTATAATCACAAATTCTGAGGCGGGTTAAAAATTCGAATACGAGCAGAACGCAACCCCCGTAATTTCACATTACTAGGTAATTATGCGAGTGTAGCGTCGTATTGTACATATTAAGAGCTCATGTATACATATATATAATATAAATGCAAATTTCCAGTTTTACGAACTCCGTTCTCGCCACTTTAACTCGTTCTAAAACCACGTCGGCGACTTTTGTTGTTATTTATTTCACCCCTGCGCGGAATCTGAGACGAAGTGCACGTAATCATGGTAAAAGTGGATAAAGAAAAACGAAATCTACAATTTTCGCGCGGATTGCATTTAAATTTTCATTAGGGCAAAGCAGAAATTAAGTCCAGGGTAATCTCAGCATTGCTTTCTGGCAATTTCAATAATTCGGTTACCTTGTGTGAAGAGCGCCCTTCACTATTAGGCCAAGCTACAGAGATTTGTAGGGAGCATTTTATGTAAAAAGTTATCTATATAGGCCAAGCTACAGAGATTTTTTCATGTAAAAATTGTTAGAAGAAAACCAGCTGCGCCATTGTTTGTAAAATAGTTCCATATGATATAGTGATATGTTTTTCACTCGACTTTATTATTTATAACTTTGTTATAAACAATTTAATGAAACAAATCGCATTTTTTTTGTTTTTTGCTTATAAAAATGAAACTATCAAAGTAATCGTGATGGATACACTAATTGTAGAAAATGAAAAGACGAAGAAAATGAGAAGTGGGACAACTCGATCAGACCCTTAGTTTGAGAGGAAATCGAAAAAAACCGGAAGTTTTTTCAAAAATTCTTAACTCGCTTATTTTTTGAGTTGTAGCGTAGATCCTCCGGCCAGTATTAGCTATTGATATAAACTTCATTTGTGCGAAGATCAGAAACTGTCCGATGCATAGTTTTTGATCTGTGGACATTTGATTATGTTACTATGCAATTTTCCAGCAGACCTGAATGCGACAGGTATGGTCTCATTTCAATTTACAAAAAAGATTTTGAAAGTAGAATCCTCATAGTTCAAAACGTTCATCTTGGTTTTTCATAAAAACGCTGAGAAATATGTTAAAAATAAAGCTGAACATGACGAAAAACGGCCGAGCGCGTGAGAGTAGTTGAAGAGTGGGGGTAGAGCAGCAGGCAAGTATGACATTCGAAAGCGTCGGCATTTTGAACATGACAGTAATTTCTAAACGTTGTCAGATAATAATTGTAAACCCACACTCTTCAACTACTCTCACGCGCTCGGCCGTTTTTCGTCATGTTCAGCTTTATTTTTAACATATTTCTCAGCGTTTTAATGAAAAACCAAGATGAACGTTTTGAACTATGAGAATTCTACTTTCAAAATCTTTTTAGTAAATTGAAATTGGACCATACCTGTCGCATTCAGGTCTGCTGGAAAATTGCATAGTAACATAATCAAATGGCCACAGATCAAAAACTATGCATCGGACAGTTTCTGATCTTCGCACAAATGAAGTTTATATCAATAGCTAATACTGGCCGGAGGATCTACGCTACAACTCAAAAAATAAGCGAGTTAAGAACTTTTGAAAAAACTTCCGGTTTTTTTCGATTTCCTCTCAAACTAAGGGTCTGATCGAGTTGTCCCACTTCTCATTTTCTACAATTAGTCTATTAACACCATCACGTTTACTCTGATAGTTTCATTTTTATAAGCAAAAAACTAAAAAAAATGCAATTTTTTGCATAAAATTGTTAATAACAAAGTTAATAATAAAGTCGAGTGAAAAACATATCACTATATCATATGGAACTATTTTACGAACAATGGCGCAGCTGGTTTTCTTCTAACAATTTTTACATGAAAAAATCTCTGTAGCTTGGCCTATATAGATAAATTGTGAATATTTTCTCCGAGAGTTTCTGAATTAGTGTGATTTTGTAGCAGTCATCTCGGAGCTCCACTTCCAATTAATATATTCGTTGATTTTTTGTTACACCGTTCGTAATTCTGCTTTTCGAAAGTTTGAAAGTCAGTAAAACCTATATCATCAATCCTACACCACCTTATCGGCTCCCAGATTCCAGTGAATTAAACGGTTATTACGTTCTCCACCCTAGGCCTACCCAGTTTTTACATCCCTTGGAGGTTAATTACCATATGCCCGTTCGTTATAATTAATAACCAGGTCTCTGATAACGCTATCGTGCGTTATTTACAGTTCTGAGCAGATGATATCTTGGTATCATAATACGCTGAGGTGACTATAATAAACCAGCCCTGACCTACTCTCCTATATGGGGGATGGAGAAACAATGAAAAAGGTGGAACTTATTCCATTAGAAACGAAGTTGTAGAATATGATGGAAATTTTTTCAGTATGAGATATGGAGAAGATTATTTCCAAATGCGTTGCAGAGATTAAACAATTTTTATTTATATTAAAAAATTATATATATCTTATATGTAAAAGGGATAACAGCGTAAATATTAAACAATATTACCCTATTTTACCACTGTGAAGTATTTCGGAGAATGAAGTTGATCGATCCTTGAATTGTTGTTTCTTCTCTGATTATAGATATGGAATCTTTGAAACATTCAGATTGTTAAGTGTTGGAAGCTTGATTTGGTTAATTGTAATCGATTGATATGTGATACTTATGAGTTCCTCATGAGGCCGAAACAGCTGTCTATCACTTCAATCTTCTGCAGTAACGATCTAAATGTTTATAACATCATTCATTAGTCAGTTCCAGCAGAAGAATTATTTGATGAATTTCGGTTTTTCAGATAACTATCCTGTCGATTTTTCGTTTAATAATAATGTTTTTTTTCCAATAACAAAGTAATTACGTCAACAGAATTATTTAATAATACTTCAATTAAAAATTCCAACAAATTATATGGTGGAATTCTTCGTAGATATCATTTCTGTTGGAAGTTTCGGTTATGGGATCGTGAAATTAAACACACTAATTTCTTAGTTAAAATAATATATCTTTATTGTTTCGTTCTTAAGAACTACTTCGAGAGCAACGTCTTTTATACTTGAGAGATGTGTTAAAAACTGATTATAAAGCAACTTAGGTATTTTTCATATATCGATTACTATACGTGCGCATTAGGCACTTTCTGACGAATATATACAATGAAATGAGGGCATAACAAGAATTCACATAAATCGTCTAAGTTAAACATTCTAATATTTCAACGTAATATAATACAGTCAACATTATAAATGTTGATCTCAAGTTCTCTCCATTAGAGAGAGTTTATTGTAGAGCCTCAATCCGTCAAATTTAATGTTATTTCAATTTTGTTTTCTGTTATATTCAGATATTGTTTTGCATGAACGGCAGTCAGATCCTTTGTCATATTCTTCGATATTTCTAGCCGAATCAATTATCAGTTTTATTATAAGTATTGTTAGGATCTTATATTTCACGAGTAGCGGTTTACAAGGTGTTCTGGAATGCACACACTTTTCATCGCTCTAACAGCTTCTTTTTGGGTAATTAATAACTCTTGGACGTTACTTGAGTTGCCCCCTAGGTCATTCGAGTATGAAACACTGGATAATATATCTGAAGTACTGTCTGGTGACTAATTATCTGTCTTTCATATCTTATGGCATATTTAGTAGTATGTAATTGCTTTTTAAGCTGTGAACACTGATTTTTCCAGGTCAGGCTAGTATCGAAGCTCAAGCCCAGGAACATAATGTCAATTGTACAGTTGATGACGAGAGAACGTCACACGTGAATATATATATATATATATATATATATATATATATATATATATATATATATATATATATATATATATATAAATATATATATATATATATATATATATATATATATATATATATATAGATCACCTAATAGAGTTTGAGAATGTAAAAGTATTGAAAAAATAAAACAATTCCAAAAAATGAATAATCCAGGAGATGATTCACATAAAAAAAGAAGATACTAGTATCAACAAAAAAACTGATACACAAAAATTGAGTAGCATTTATTCCTTTCTTCTATTCAAATCTACATCAAGTAACAAAGATGAATATAGAAATGACGGTCCATTGGATGAAGAGTGAGACTAAGACCAAACAAACAATAAACAAGTTCTGTGATCAATGACAGTAAGAATAGACCCGCAACATAATTGTAATAACCTAAAGAAGAAGTGATATTGTCAGCTGTAAATTATTAGTAGATTGTTTCCTTCTGATAGAAAATTAGGGTTTGAATAATTAGATAGTCAGTTTTAATGTTTCATGTATTTTGTCTGAGAATATATGACTTATCACACAACCAACAATTTAACCTCACTATTGGTGAGAAACTATTTTATATCATATTTATTGTCTTCATTTTGATAACACCATAGTAAATAATACTAGTTTGTAATTTTAGAGGCCCTGAAGAAGCAACAAATCATTGCGAAAGCTTGGCGACAATAAAAGAGTACAATTGAGATCCAAAAGAGTCTAAATACCTTAACTAAGATATACAGGGTGTCCCACAATTTTTTAGACAGGCTATAACTCTAAAACGGCTAAAGATAACTTCATGAAATTTGGTATGCAGCAATTGGACGGATTTTACAATATTGCGAATCCCTCAGGACGTCAGCGAAATCATCACCGTAGCTATGACGTCATGTCATTATAAAATATCAAATGTAAAGGTGGTCGTGTGACTGCTCATATTGAAGGTCTTTTTATTCTGAATTCAACCATGCAATACACTTAGTATGTTAAAATTTATTAGTTGTGTATTTTCGATCGAAAGGAGTTTAACAAAATAAATAAAAAAGTTTAATGAACAAATTTAATCACATGAAAATCAGGTTTGAGGCTTGTGTTGTAATTAATTGTAGAATAATGGTATTATTGCCTTGATTTCCATTTGATTAAATTTGTTTATTAAACTTTTTTATTTATTTTGTTAAACTCCTTTTGATCGAAAATACACAACTAATAAATTTTAACATACTAAGTGTATTACATGGTTGAATTCAGAATAAAAATACCTTTAATATGAGCAGTCACACGACCACCTTTACATTTGATATTTTATAATGACATGACGTCATAGCTACGGTGATGATTTCGCTGACGTCATGAGGGATTCGCAATATTGTAAAATCCGTCCAATTGCTGCATACCAAATTTCATGAAGTTATCTTCAGCCGTTTTAGAGTTATAGCCTGTCTAAAAAATTCTGGGACACCCTGTATATATATATATATATATATATATATATATATATATATATATATATATATATATATATATATATATGAATGAATACTTTTAAATATAATTTAACATTTCAATTACCTACCATTATTATATGTTGAGTATGAGTATTAATTCGATTTGAACATGTTCAATGATTCAGATATTTGAAATAAGGAAAAAATGCCCAATTTTCTTCCTTCACAAAAAATATATGAAGCAACAAACACTATTCCGAAAAGCGACAAAATTTCCGTAAATAAGGAAGTACAAAAAGCGTGGAAGTCGTTCAAGAGAAGTACCCATAAATCGGTCCGACTTTACGAGCGTCCCTATTCAACGCCGACGACGGCGTCGTAGTCCGTGACCCACTGAATGACACGGAAAGAAAAACGACCCTGGTTTGCGAAAATGAGAAATTCCATCACGGTCCGTCTTGCGGTTGCAGATAAGACCGAATGGTGATGGCACCACGGTATTCATTTTGGTTATTGACGAAATTCAATTTACGATTGGGGGTGATATTCGCAAGGGTAGAGGGGTTGAGGTTACGAACTGCGATCAGACGACGTTGATTGATGCCCAGTTAGGAAGGGAATTCGAATTGAAAACAATTTTTGGGAAAAATTGAAAATTCTTGAATTATTACGCATTTCAAGCCTAGAATGCCATACAAAGAATTGTTACATACATTTTCGAGAAGCTTTGGGTGAAGCTACAACGTTTCGTTTAAATAAGGATATGCGTATTGCTGGCATTTTATGAAAAAAAAATGAATTCTGGAAGTGATTCACAAAAAATTGAGAATAGCGTTGATGAAATGAGGTCAGTTTCAGTGTTTGTAAATTTTAGGAAGATTAACTATATAAATATAAAAATAAGTGTATTTTTCCATTATTCCAATTTACAACTCTTTACCTGAATGTTTTCGAAATCTTCCGGTGACGTTACTGAAAGCTCACTAAATATTCGGTAAGCAAGTCATTTTATTACATAAGAGGACGCAGACAAAAGGTCTTTGCATTAATTGAGTATTTATTTTATTTATATATATATATATATATATATATATATATATATATATATATATATATATATATATATATATCTTAATTCTTTTTTATTAATTTTTTTTTTCAAATTGTGAATTTATAGTTACCTATGATGAGTTCCACGCTCCAAAGGGTTTGTTATATATAACAATGTTTCTATTGTAACATTGTAACGTTTGGAATGAATAAAAGTATTATTATAATAGATAGAACGTATGATATGATGAAAACTGGCCAATTCATGCAAGCGTACACCATTTTTTCCATCGGAAAAAGGTAATACCCAGCAAACTCATCTATGCTTCGTGTATCAGACAGCAAGGTATTGAATCCTTCATTTAAGATCATGCAGCTAAATGTGCAATGTATCAACAATAAGCTTGAACTACTAGATGTCTTCTTACATACTTACAGTCCTCATATCCTCTGTATATCAGAGCATTGGTGTAGTATGGACAATATATCTTTTGCAACATTAAATGGCTACAAACAGGCTGCCGCCTATTGCCGAACAGACAAAAATCATGGTGGTACCTCGATTTACATCAAAAGTAATATAGATTTCAGTATTATAAATGTATTTGACCTAACAGTGGAAATGCACTGCGAATGCTGTGCCATCAAATTCGTTTTCAGTAATAAAAGTGTAATTGCTGTTAGTATTTATAGACCACCATCTGGTAATTTGGAACTGTTATTGCAGAGACTATCCTATGTCTTGCAACGATGTATTCGAAATGTTGATTACATTTTTATCTGTGGTGATCTGAATATTGATTGCACTAAGAATCAATCAACTGAAAAACAATATCTTCAAGATCTCGTTGGATGCTATGACCTCAAAGTAACTACGGATAAACCAACTAGGGTATTTACTAATGCTAGAGGTCAAACTACCACTTCACAAATTGATTACATTCTGGCAAACAGTAACCTTCAGGTTCTGGTGGATAACGTTATTGAAACTCATTTCAGCGACCATAAGGCAATCTTTCTGGAATGCTTTCTTGGTAACTATCCAGTTGATCATATTGAACCAAAAAAAAACAGCACGTCTACCGCGACATTTCCCTAGGGAATCTTGATAGACTATTGAATTCAATGTCTGAAGGGAACTTTAGTGATGTGTTTAAATGTTCGAATGTGGAGGATGGCTTTCAGTGCTTTATGAAAGTGATTCAAGACCAAATTGACCAGTGTTGTCCAGAAAAAACAATAATAGTGCGTGAAAAATCGAAGGTGCTCTGGATAACTCCGGAAGTCAAGCAGGCCAGCCGAAATATGAAAGACCTTCACTGGTTGTATAGCAATATAAGAACTGAAAACTCCTTAGCTCTATATAAACTTGCCAAAACTCGTTATAAAGCTACTCTTAAACAAGCTAAATTAAAATTTCATGAAAATCTTATTGTCAACTCTAGTAATATTAACAAAAAAGTGTGGAACATCGTGAGTCGTGAGAGTGGCAGATTATCAAGTAAGAATAAAGCAATTAACCTTCAAATAAATGGTTCCTTATGTTCGGAACCCAAAGAATTAGCTTCAGTCTTTAGTAAATATTTCTCAAATATAAGTAGACGTAGCTTAATGGCTCATTATGGTAACTCACTATCGCATTCTTGTACTGTCTCGCGAATGGCAGATAATACTTTTTTCTTTCTACCTGTGTTAGACGCTGATGTGTTTAATGCCATAAGACTTCTTAAAAATAGTAAAAGTACTGGCATGGACTCTGTTTCTACAAAACTAGTAAAATATATTTCCAAGGTCATTTCTAAACCATTGTCTTACTTGATGAATTTGTCGATCTCTTCTGGCATATTTCCTAATATGTTTAAGACAGCTACTGTTATACCTGTACATAAGAAAAATGATCCTCTTGAAATAGCAAATTATCGACCGATCTCAATCTTAAGTGTCTTTTCTAAAATTATGGAAAGAATTGTATTCGACCGAATGATGAAATATTTAAATAGGTTCAATAGGATTGCTAATTGTCAACATGGTTTTAGGGCTGGCAGATCCACTGAATCAGCTGTTGTTGGATTTGTTGAAGTTATTTATGAATCTTTAGACTCTGGTTTGTATGTTGCAGGGATATTTTTTGACCTGACGCGTGCATTTGATTGTTTGATCTATGATTTCATCCTTGATAAATTGTACAATCTTGGGTTCAGAGGCATATTTCTGAAATGGCTTGAAAGTTATATATCTAATAGGCGCATGGCAGTTAGAATTCAGGAATGTTGGTCTGCAGAGGAGTGTACTGACTTGGGAGTTCCCCAGGGCTCCGTGTTGGGTCCCCTACTGTTTGTGTTATTCATTAATGACTTACCTAATCATGTGGGGGCTGACGGTATAACTTTATTTGCAGATGACACATCGATTGCGGTCACCGCACGGGACCCTGAGGAGCTCCTTGGTAAATGTACACTTCTAATAAATGAATTTGATGCCTGGTGCCAATCAAATGCTCTGATGTTAAACATCAGTAAAACCGAGTGTCTGTATTTCAAACAACACACTTTGGATCGAAAATTGTCAATTCCATTTAAAAATGATAAAATTGTATCCAATACTTATGTAAAATTCTTGGGAGTTTTCCTTGATCAAGATATGAAATGGTCTGTACATATAGATGCGTTGACTAAAAAATTGAATTCAGCGTTCTATGCAATGAACAGAATCAAGGATTGTTTGCATCTTAGTTATGTGATGGAAGTTTATTATGCTTTAGTTTACAGCCATATTACCTATAATATTCTACTTTGGGGTAATTCAGCTGATAGTCGTAGAATTTTTATTTCACAGAAGCGCATATTACGAATAATTTTCAAACTGAAACCACGCGACTCTTGTAGGCTTTTATTTATTGAGAAGAAAATTTTGACTACTCCTTGTATTTATATTTATAAATGTCTGATCCATGTTAAACTCCATGAGTCAGAATTTACAAAGTTAAATAGTTTCCATGATTATAATACTAGACATGCAGAATTGTTGTTCATACCTAAGCATAGTACGGCTAGGTTTGAAAAAGCACCAGCCTATCAGTGTATCAAATTGTATAATCACTTACCGCTAGGGCTTAAGATTCTTGGCCTTACCAGGTTTAAGAAAGTTTTAAAGTCGGTACTTCTCAAGAAAGGATATTACAGTGTTAGAGAGTACCTGGCTGATAAATTTATTTTGTAATATTAGTTTAACCTGACATGTCCAATACATTATAAAATGTCAAAATGGATGTAATAAAATTATTATTATTATTATTATTATTTTGAAGTGGAGAATTCATTATAATTTATACAAATAACCTCGACTATCTATTCGTATAATCATAAACAGGGATCGCAATTAAAATAAAATAGATCTGTTGAAAAACTAATTCATCATTTTCCAGAAACCGACATCACATTATAGTATTTAAGTTGACCGAATGAAGAACTAAATTGGCAGTTTTCCATATTCCGTAAACTGGTCAATGTTTATTGGTATTATTTCGAGTAAGGGTGCTTTGTCAAAATGTCGAGGGATTGCAAGCGACCTTTCATATTTGCGAATTTATGACTTGAAAAGAGCAAGTACTTCGACAGCATCCTGATGAAATATTACTCCGGTTGTTGTCGCGAAATTTCAAATTTTATAACTCTTTTATTGCCATTGAGAGGGGGACTGCAAGGAGGGTTGCTATTTTTCAAGATATATATTTCGAATATCTACATGATTTGGTTATTATAATCTGATATGAAAATATGAAAGAATTAATTAAAAGGTGAAGCTTATCGAATAAATTAAATGAAGAAGATCCAATGAGACTCACTCAATAAAATATTCTGAAAGAGACGAAAAAAAAGTTGGAGATGTATTTCCGAAAATATGTTCTACCGAGAAATTGCCCCCACTAGTGCTGTCTTCAGATCAAACCAGCTCATTGCCCGATGGCGAATGGAAGGACCGTCATTCATAAACTGAGACAAATTGAATTTGTGAAAATATAGCCTGAAATGTTCTGCCTTTGTCATGCTTCAAAATCTGACGCGGTTCCACTTAGGCCAGTCAGTTTAGATAATCAATTGACAATAATTCCAAAAGTTTTCAAACTTTAATGTAGGGCCAGGAAAGAGATAAAAACAAACTATGAAATTTTGCAACCTTTTCCGAAGTCCGGAGCATTGTTAAAATTGCGATAACATTGACTTTTGCCTTATGCTTGTGAAAAAAAGTCCAAAAGTTCTGCTAACTTGGAGTAGTATTAAATATATTATTTCATATCGCGTATCAAATTTGCAACCAATTTAAGGACACGGAAAATTTTTTTAATTTAAAATTAACGTTTTTCTTTGACAAACTGACCAAAAAAAATTCCAAAAGTTCTGCAAATTTGACAGATACTTTGGAAAAATATACTGAACAGTTGTATTAATTTACAACCTTTTACGTTGACTGGAACATGAATATTTATGCAATTTGCGAAAATATGATTTTTGGATTTTTATATTTTTGCAAATTGCATAATGTTCCGGACCGCGTACAAGGTTGCAAATTTGCAAATGCATCACAATATATGTTTCCTGAATTTGCAACCACGTTTCAAAACTTTTGTAATTATTTCGAGACCATCTTGCCCAAAAAAATTACCACTAATTAAAAAAATTATAAATAAACATGTTCCGGTCAACGTGAAAGGTTGCAAATTTATACAACTGTTCGGTATATTTTTCCGAAGTATCCAAGTTAAATTAGTTGCAAATTTGATACGTGATATGAAATAATATATTTAATACTCCTCCAAGTTTGCAGAACTTTTGGAATTTTTTTCGCAAGCATAAGGCAAAATTCAATATTATTGCAATTTAAACAATGTTCCGGACTTCGGAAAAGGTTGCAAAATGAGATTTTTTCCTTTCTCTATGTAGCATTCAGTTGACCAAAGCTCAAAAACTTTTGGAATTATTGTTAAATTTTCGATTTTCAATATCGAAACTGACTGGCCTAACTGTGCCACGTTCCAATAAGCACATTGACGTTTGTAAGCAGATGATATATCTAAATGATTTACATACAGTTACTGGGCAACTTGACGTTTTTCGAATTCAAACGTCATAAAATGTCTCTTTCGAGTTTAGCGTTTCTCTCACCTTGTAGAAGACTTCATACGACGTTGAAAACACTGAAATACAACCCTCTAGCGTACGCGCCTCCTTATAAATACGACGAAGTCACCCAGTTTCGAATTGGAAACCGAGAAACAGTGGGTTTCGGTATCAACGGAGAACCGAATTACGCAGACCATCCCATATATCCTTTTCCCTCGATCAGATACAAGGAGCCCACTCAAGAAATTCTGGCGTTGCGCGAAAGAGAGAAGGGCGACTGGAAGCTGCTTTCGCTAGAGGACAAGAAGGCTCTCTACAGATCGTCTTTCTGCCAGACGTTCGCCGAATTTCAGACTCCGAGAGCCGGTGGAGTCTTCGAGATCGTCGGATGGAGCCTGGTGTGGATATCAGGTGGTCTTTGGTTGTGGATCCTGGCGCAGATATATGTTAATCCCGAGTTACCAAATAGTTTCACGCCAGGAAGTAAAAGGGCACAAATGCGACGCATGCTTGAACTTGAAGTTAACCCTATAGAGGGAATATCTTCGATGTGGGACTACGAGAAGAATGACTGGAAGGAAAAAAGCTGGTGCACACCACCGAACCCTTATGTAATTTGTTCTGATGATTTTGAGGAATAATTTCATAAACTGAAAGTTTCTCTATGAAGGTACTGTTTGTGGCGGTGTATTTTAGGAATATATTATTATTTCTGGATATTCAGAATTTGTTCAAAAACGCCTCATTGTTTTTTTTTCATTTCTTTGCAGTATTGTAGATACATTGATATTGTATCTTTGTATCAAAATCTTTGCATATATTATATGAAATAGCACAGTGCCATACGTTTCATTTTGCTTCTTCGAATGTAAACCTCGGTGTAAACTCAAACTTGAAATATACACTCGAAGAATTTTGATGTTTTCAGTAGAACAAGCCCTGCAGTGCTCAATCTATATGAAAATGTTGAAAAAAAGAGTTTTATTTTTCAAACATGCTCTTGATGTGAATTTCTCCAAATTATTTATTATTGGGAGCTTTTACTGTAGTAGTACCTGAAGTAGTAACACAATAATAGCAATTACTTGTTTTCAATGCATAAACGGTCAATGGTTTTCAGTCGAGCAAGTTTTATAGTTTCACACTTTGAAGAAATATTCAAAGAGAAGAGTTGAATTCACATGAAACATTGGAAGACGTATGCCCGATTTCACCAACGAGATTCAGGGAAGTTTCTAACTAAGTAATTCCTACGATAGGAAATACCCGAGGGGTTAACCGCGCTAGGAAATCATGTACACTAAAATACTAAATTGCATAAAATTGCAAAAAATTGCATAAAATAGCAAAAAATTGCATTAAATTGCAAAAATTTGCAAAAAATTGCAAAAAATTGCATAAAATTGCAAAAAACTGCAGAAAATTGCGAAAAATTGCATAAAATTGCAAAAAATTGCGAAAATTCCAAAAAGTTTCAGAAAATGCTAACAAAAATTTCAAATAATGAAATGAAAAATTTGAAGAAAAATTGCAAAATATTGTATGAAATTGTAAAAATTTCAGGAAATTCATAGAGAAATTCCAAATATTTTTACAAATTTAATAATGAAACTAAAAAATATATATATATATACCTAGTTAAAATGTTCAAATAAACAATAGTATAGGTATACAGGGTGTCCTAATTGCTATGGGCCACTATTGCTATCTCGGTAACTATAAGAACTACAAGGTTGGTCAAATTAGAAAAAATTTGCAGTTTTTGAAGGACATTGAAAATCTAGTTTCATATTTGAAAAACAAAAATTCTATCTCGAGCTACGGGGGTTCTTCGAAAAATTGCTCAAAATTATTTGATTTGAATATCTCAACAATTATAATTTTTACAAAAAATTAGTGAAAAGAAAAATTTATGCATTTTAGACGTTCTTCAATTTGGTATTTTTTAAGGAAATTTGGTTCGTCTAGTTTTCGGTATATTACCATCAAGTTACTTTTTTAAAATACAGACCTGTATTTTTTATTCCATTTCTCGAAAAAACTTTTTCTGATTTTAACGATGTATCACATGTTCATATTTGTTTGCGTTTTAATGATAAAAAGCCAAAATTAAAGCTGTATTGAGTTTTACAAAAATGAGAACATCAGAGGTGGCTTAGATTACCAATAAAACAATTGCCTATTTCAATAACATAAACAGACTGTTGCAGCGTGTAATGAAAGAAACTGTTTATTAAGTTTTTAAACATTCAAACTTTTTCTCATTTAATTAAATTCAAGTTATGTAATAAACCTTAAAACTTATTTTTTAAAATTACTTTTGTCAAAATTCAAAGTGGATGATACATATCTAATGCATTTGCTTCATCTTTCCCATTCTCTGCCGTTACAGATGTTCCCCATTCTGAAGCATCATTAAATGATCCGTATAGTAGCAAATTTTGCTCTAGCCTTGCAAAAATTATTCTATTCGGTAAGCGCCTTTCGGGGTACGAATTTTGATACATTTGAAGGGCTCTTTCAGCACTTCGAAATGCTTTTGCATAACAAAAAAATAAATCTAATTTTTCACCATTGGAAAACGCTACCATATTGGTTCAAACTTACTTTGACACGGCACATGTATTATGGATCATAGGCTTTTATAAGCAATTGTTTCTCTTTGCTCTATGATTATACCTATGATAAAATGAAAAAAGTGCCAAAAATCTTCAATACTAGTTTTTTACCATTTGAATACAAATGAATATGGCATGTGATACATCGTTGAAATCAGCAAAAAAAAGTTTTTTTTTAAATTGGAATGAAATACCAGCTTGAAGGACGTTTAAAATGCAAAAAAATTTTTTCTCACCAATTTTTTGTAAAAATTATACTTCTTGAGATATTCGATCAAATAGTTTTGAGCAATTTTTCGAAAAAACGCCGTAGCTCGAGATTTTTAAAAAAAAATCTCAAATCGGATTGTCAATTTCCACCAAAAACTGCAAATTTTATCTAATTTGACCAACCTTGTAGTTATTATAGTTACCGAAATAGCAATAATGGACATTTATGCGAATACGGTCTTACGGTGCCCTTAAGGAGCTTGGGACCAAAGAAAATGAAATTTTCCTCAACTATCTTCACGATAACTTTTCCTATATAAAATCTGAGTAGTAAACAGCGTAATAATTTTCTAGTGATTTTATCTCGAAAGGTTGTAAATAGGATGAGTTTAAATTGGCTAACTTCATTTGTTCTGTATTCAAAAGTTAAAAGTTTATTGTATACTGTGGTTGATTTTCATTGACTAAGCAGCGTAAAATTGTTTTTCTTATAGTAACAATTTTTTCTTTAACCTTTACATCAACGTAAGGACTTGTTGGTTCCAGATTTCGTGGAATATCAAATGATGTCACATTTTTTCAAAATTTAGGATATCCTCATCAGGAGGTGTGGAGATATCTTCAGAAAAATATTCTTTGAACAGAGATATCGATCTTTCCATGTGCAACCTGCCCATCACAAATAAAAGTATCAAAATTTAGGTAATTCTTGTGGACATCAGTCCAAATCCAACTAGCATTCAATTTGTACGCATAACGAACTATAGAGAATATAATATCATGAAATTATAGAAGTTTTCAAAATATTATAAAATAAATGCAAAAATTCCAGAAAAATCCACAAATTGATGACAAAATTCCGAAAAATTTTCTTAAAATTGCAAAAAATTGCAGAAAATTGCAAAAAATTGCAGAAAATTACAGAAAATTGCATAAAATTGCAAAAAATTGCAGAAAATTGCAAAAAATTGCAGAAAATTGCAAAAAATTGCATAATTGCAAAAAATTGCATAAAATTCCTTGACGTTGTACACCAAAATTGCACCGCGGTCAACCCCTCGGAAATACCTGAATCCGATACTTACCTAAATCGGATTTCACCAACCTTAGAAATTCTTAGTTAAGAAATACCTTGTTAAAAACTTGATTTGGAAAGTTTTGTACATATAATTGGTACCACTGTTTAATACTAGACTGTAAATTTGACAAAGGATAGTAAGAAGAGAAAAAATGATAGAAATATAATAATTTTATTATATCAATTTGAGGTTAAGCTTTTCCTAAATACTCTAGGCAGACCAAACGTTAGGTATTTCCTATCGTCCTTAGGCATTACTTAACGCGTGCTGAAACGCAAATTGCACTTATAGCCCAGTCAATCTAGGTAAAATAAAAATAAAAAAATCATATAGTTCTGAAAATTGGCCATAATGTTCTTTGGGCCTCCCTCTTAAACATATCCAAAAACCCCATATGTAGGGAGTGCGCAACATGCCACCATTTTGAATTTCAAGTCCCTTTTTTCGTTTTTTTTCTCAATATCTCGCAAACTATTAACTTTCTCATAATCACTTATCGTTGCAAAATTATAGCTTATTGAATTTCCTACAAAAAAGCTATGTGAAGTTTTTTTCTAGCATTAACCGTTTGCGAGATATATAGATGTATAAGTAGATGAAGTCCAGAAAGTCTAGTTTTAAAGGGGAGAGAATTGCTTTTGAAAGTTTTTTTTCAATTCTAGTGTATAATCAGTGTGTATTAGGTTGATAATCATTTACTACCTACAATATGCTTTGTTAGTTGAGGGGGGGAGGGGGAGGGGATAAGAAAATGGTGTGTACAAGTAGATTATGAAATTGAGGCAAATATACCATTTAATTACTTGACATACTGAAAATAGCTCAATAACTAAATAATAACAACTAAACGTAGTGAAATAACCCAAACAAATAAAAACTATACATAAATAAACCACATATATAATATTAACATAATCGCCTATACAAAACTTCACTCGTCATGCTCGTCGTCTGATGACTCCTCTTCCTCCTCTACGAGAGGTACTAAACTGGACGGTTGAGGCACATTCCATTGCATTGGGAGCAGGCGACCAAGCATGAGACGCCTGCCTTCCGACAGCCACACCTCGGTCCGCACCCTGTCTTACATGAGCAAAATATCATGTTTAATATAGAGTCAGGTGCGGCAGGGTTCAGGGTGCGGACCGGTTCCAGCCCTGACGACACTTCTTTCCACCCCCACTTCTTTGGATCTAGAGTGTTTCCCAACCACAACTGGATCTGGTGGTAAGCTCTCTGAGCATGCTGCATGACTGCACCTCAAGTGGGTGGGAAAGAAGCGATATCTGGTTTGATTCTCCTGGCTGAGCGCTAGAACCAGGCATGTCGGAAGGCGAAATGCGGAACCTACCGAGGCTTTACGAAGTTTACGAGTGGGGTGCATGAATCCTCATCATTTGACCCCTTTTTCAGAAACTACGCTCTTATTTAGATTTACTATTAAAATAATTGAATCAATTTGTAAATACTGATTTATTATATCTCGTGTAAAATGATTAATGAATAAACAAGTTGAAAAACAAAAAATGTCTGTAATACATTTTTTACTCCTTCTCAGCATAACTTAGGGACCTGATCAACCAAGTATCCTTAGGGCCACTAATTCATTCCTAGCTTATGGATTGAATAGTAGTAAATGTGTGACAATAAATGTGATTAAAAGGACATGAGGAATGAGTATGATATAGACAGCAACATGCGATTTTCCCTATTTCGCCCATTGTTGAACCCCCCTTCCCTCTCTTGCGAACCCCCCCCCCCCATATTTCTATGCAGCGTACTTAAGGTAGTAAAAGATCAGTTTCCAGTAAAAATACTGGAATTAAAAAAAAATACTTTCAGAAGCGATTTTCTCCCCTCGGAAACTAGGCTTTCTGGACTCATTTACTTATACATTTGAATATCTCGCAAACGGTTGAAGTTAGAAAAAAACTTTACTAATGTTTTTTGTAGGAAATTTAATGAGCTTTAATTCTGTATAGACAAGTGGTTGCGAAAAAGTTGATAGTTTGCGAGATATTGAGGAAAAAACGAAAACAGGGATTTAAAATTCAAAATGGCGGCATGTTGCGCACCCCCCACATATGGGGTTTTTGGATATGTTCAAGAGGAAGGTCCAAAAAACATTGTGGCCAATTTTCAGAACTATAAGATTTTTTATTTTTATTTGGCCATTTTGGTAGTAGATTGACTGGGCTATTAGGAATTCCTGAATCCGATTTAAGTATTGCCTAACTTTAAGAATTAGTTGGTGAAATCGGGCATAAGAGTATCAAGAATTTTCCTGTTAAATTAATATTGAATGTTGACTGAGGCTGCACTTTATGTGAAGTATTTAAGCTTATTATTGGGAGCTTCTATTAGGAGTACCTGCAATTAATAGCAATACAATAAAAGCAGTTATTTTCCTTAGATGCATTTTTCGGTCTATGGTTCTTAGTCAATCCAGTTTTATATCTTGAAGGAGAGTCTTTTGAATGTTTCTTTGAAATATGAAGCTACAAAACTGGCGTGATTGAAGTTTTATAAATAGCAAGTGTGGTGATGACGTGATAAGTTTCGTTGTTAATTTTTTCCAAATCGCAGAAGGAAAGTTTGAAAAATAACGTTATTATTCCTCACTTATATCGCTAAGAATATCTCCAACAATCCCAAATTCGATTTATGTGCCTACTCTTAATAACCACCCCTCCTAATGGCCTCTAATCGCTATACATTCACCCATCGCATGGCAATTATCTACCGAGAGGGCGCCGCACCTTCCGGTATTTCCTAAATCTTATATTTAACACCATCCACATATCATCTTTACGACCTGGCCAACTTGCCGGATAGCTCTAGTGCGTAGGCCAGCCAATGGTGATGAGACGCACGGTCGTTAAAGGTCGCGCCGAGCTTTGATCTAGAGCCGTAATTATGGGGGTGGGTCGAAGTTCCTTCGAAATTAATAAACGGGTCGACAAGACGCGCGCCAAGAGCTCACGTGCCGGACCGCACACGAAGTTGGAAAGAAATTTGGTGAATAAATAATGCACGATTTCTCTAAAAATACGCCTTCATTTATTAGTGTTGCGGTTATGTAATTGTTTATTTAATAAAACTGAGGTACCTATGTATAGGAAATGGACACGATGATGGGAGATTATTTTCATAGCCGAAATGCACTGATTGAAACGTATAGCATCTAATAATCTAAAACACTAGAACAGGACGAGTTTAGTTATTTATGTACCAAGTGCGTTATATAGATCCTAACGACCGATGGGCCTTAGGATCTTATATAACGCACGTGGTGCATACAAGATTATATTTTTCACGAAAAAATTATTTTATTATTCACACATAAAAATGTCCGAAGCAGAAGGAAATACCAATCTCCCCCAAGATATTTTAGTGGAACCAGAAAAAACTAGGTGGATAATTTTTCCCAATTTGCTTTAGGAACGGTCTTATAGACAAATGACAACCTACAACCATAGTTAATGTCATTACGTAATGAAGATTTCTTAAGGTGAATGCTATAGTACCTACCTTATTTGTTTTGAATTATATTTTTCTCAAATTAATAATATTTTTAAAAAAATTCAGTTGGACATAACCGTTGAAGGTACCATGGGTATTATGAGGATAACGCTTTCAATCATTGCACCCGTTGACTAATTAATATGGCTATGCCTCACATATAAATGAATTGAATTATATGAACTGGTTATGATAAGTACTTCAATCTTTACAGTCACAAGTACCTCATGAAAAACTATACGTAGGTACAGATTAGTCATTTATGTACCAAGTGCGTCACATAGATCCTAAAGCCCGGAGGGTAACATTCGCCCGAGGGCCTTTGGTCCGGGTGATGAATGATGAATACTTTTTAATTTCCTTCCCATAGTATGCATGCCACTTGTTGATATTTTGACGTTTGTGAATATTTTTATCATCATATTAGGTGAATGCCATTGCTGCTTTCTTTGTGTAGTCTTATAGAAATAATGGAAATGCAAATGAATTCTTAATAAATTCGATGGACGATGAATCAACTCTCTGGTAGTTCATATTTATATTAAAAATTAAATAATAAGAAAACAACTTGTCTAAAAACCACAAAATGAAAATAACTTTTTATTCGACTAGTTTCGCCTGTTACAGCATTATCAAGACTGATCAAGACTCAGTCTTGATAATGCTGTAACAGGCGAAACTAGTCGAATAAAAAGTTATTTTCATTTTGTGGTTTTTAGACAAGTTGTTTTCTTATTATTTAATTTTTAATATAAATATGAAAATGAATTCACCCAAGAATATCATAGAAAATGCAGCCAAAGCTGCGAATAATTCACTGCCGGAGAAATCCAGAGTCGTATACGACAAGGATAATGAAGTATTTAATCAATGGAAGTTGCTTCATTTCTAATAGTACAATGAGCTGGCGTTATGATCCAGAATGCCCGCTCATAACGCCCTAGAACATAATGAATGTATATATAGCAACCGTATCTAAGGTAAAATCAACAAATAATATACAAGTGAAAAATAATGGTTCATTAAATCACACTTTCTGTGATTATGAACCTGATGTAGTTACGAAAAAAAAACAAACGTCGTCAGTAAATTTTAACGAGAAGTCTTCTTTCGGTTCTTGCAGGTACAAAATTATCAGTAATCTCATACAGAAGATAGAATTGGCTTTGAGGATACAAAAATCCTTCAAAACCTAGTTTAATCAGCTCCATGTGCCCTACAAAAAGCCCCAGAAGAATGAATTTCGTATATATTGTTCATTATTCATTTTCATATATTTTGCCTCCGCTTATGCACCTCTTAAGCCACGCGTTTTGTAAAGATTCTGAATTGACCAAGTTTCGATAGTTTTGTTCTGCTTCAAGGAAAACCCCAACTGCCAAATTCGGTCTCTTTCGGTCCGATTGGAGTTGCTGGACATCCCAAAATGTACCGATGTATCTGAAATCAAAAATCGATCTCCAGAAAATATGTAACGAATTCAAAAATCACGTCTGAGCCTCAGTGTTTACAGTCTTATTGCATTTTCGGGGAAAATACTCAAAGGAAATTGATTTACACAAAGGTTGCTTCACTCTTGATCCAGTATATGTATTTAATCAAACGCTCAAGAAGAAAAGCAGATTATCACTTGGATCGATCTTCCCGAACGTAGATTCGAAATATCGTAGACCCAGCACGTGAGACCGATGTCTCAACGGTTCAAATCTCCGCACATATACACACACACTTGACATGCTACATCTACATCATTCGACATTCGAAATTGAGGAAGTGGGTTAAACAATCGGGTCGCTATTGAATATTTATCCGATGGTGAATCATTTTGCATACGAAATCATCCATCAAAGGAAGTTTATTATGGGAGAAAGTATCCGTTGATTTCTTTACACAGTAATTTGGTATCTGCAGTTCTGAAGGCAAAATTTTGAACTGTTTAAAAAAAAGATGAAACGTGTCATGGGACACACGGTTTTATATTTGTATCAAATAGCAAGCAGTCAAGCACAATGGGATAAATATTGAAACAATGGTTTAGGCCTGGGTAACACAGTGAAATATTGGGTGCTGAAACAATGACACTAACACAACTAGTGTTTCAACACTTTGTGCCAGCACAATTGTGTCACGACACAGTCGGGAGTCATGCGTTGCGTAAAGTATTAAAAATAAATCTGGCACTCTTAAAACTGAAACTCAATGCGCCAGCATCAAATTTCTGTTGGCTCAGGTCAGTGCTGGGTATCAGAGTCGGCATAACTATGACACACAAAGCGAAACATTATAATAAATCAATTAATGTAGAATTGCAGAATGTGAAAATTTTTAAGATAGAGAAGCATAAATTATTCGTAATATCAAATAAAATAATCCGCAGCGCCAAAAATCCTGACGCTCCACTAGCGCGGCTTATATTATGCACATGTTTACTATAAAAACTAATAGTTTCATGTTATGTGGGTTGCCTATAGTCCATGATACAATAATACATCTCTAGTGCTAAACGTGCAGTCGCGTAATTTCTGAAACAGACCGTCATACTTTTCCCGCACTTCGGTTCCATGAAGTGTCGAGTGCCATTGGATATCATTCTACTGTTTCAGCACATCTGACACATGTGAAAGTGTCAACACAAAAGTGTTATGCAACACTGTGATACACAGGACTACAATGGTTTATAGATGTTAGATAAAAAGATTTTAGTTTTTTTGGTTATCCCCCTTTACCAGAGATAACATTAGTTATTAAAGTAACAAGGCCGATATGTAGCAAATAACGGATGAGGTTGGATATTGTACTAACTAACCGAATCCGTTATTTGCGTATCGGCCGTGTGTCGTTAAAAATTTTTCGTAATCCCGTTGAAAGATTATATTTTGATTCCGAAGAAAGAAAAAACCCCGTACCTCGCAATTCTAAAGAAAAATCCCAACGTCGTGCACTCTGTTGTCATGGAACAGTTTGACAGTTTTATAAACAACGTCAGTTTTTTGTGTTCTCAAGTTCGCTTTAACGACGACCATGGATGAAATTGAGGAACAAAATCAAATTTCTTTAGAAATATCGGGAGAATCATGTGCAGTGCAGCGAGTGTTGATTAGCTGCCGAAAATAACTCAAGAGCGATATTAAAAAGAATATGAAAATTTTGAAATGTGGCGTAAAAGCAAGAATGTAAAGGTGGTTAATGAAGATGTATTATTAGCCTATGCGAAATGAAAATCAGAGGCTTATTCTCCCAACTCGCTGTGGATCAAGATTTCAATGTTGTTATTGTAAGCAGAATGATGTTTTGAAATAAATATTTGAACAAATGATTTCTTAACGGCCGCCGGCCGTTATGAAATTATAACGGCCGGCGGCCGTTAACACTGACTTTTCAATTGTCATCTGAATACCGTTAAATCAAAATAACAGTATGGGATTAAGAAAAAAATATAACAGCCTCACTTAGGTACATCCAAAATTCAAGTAAAAAATCATATAAAAATAATAAATCAAAAGTTCACAGAAATAATAATCAAGAGTTTATAAAATTAATTGTGGTGATTGTGATATGTTTTACATTGGTAAAATTTTCAGAACACAAACTTAGCTTTGCTAATCAAAAGACGGATTCACATTATGCAAACCATTTGATCCAATAAAATCACACATTCAATTTTGACTTTGAAATATTGAATTCTGAAAGTAAGGGAATTAACTTAATGTTCTAGAATCTTTATTGATAAATGAATACAAACATACAGGTCTCCTATAGAATAGCCAAATTGATCATACTATAAGCTCCTTTCTGAATCTTTTCAAAATTACCGAACTAACTGACTAGCAGTTTAAAATGGGTTTTTCCTATTTTACTAATTATTTGTAACAATCCTTCTATTCACCCTTTCCACAAAATTTGTCATCTATTTATTTCTTGAGTGCGATATAACGGAGTAATATATTAATTTTGCACTAAGCATCTGAAGAAGGTGAAGTTTCATCGAAACGTGGGTCATGCGTTATTTCTTTTAATAAATGTGTAAATTGTTTTTATGAACCATTTTATTAATATGTTTATTATTGATTTACATCACGTATCGGCCCAATCAATGCAAACAATGAGATAAATTAACTATGTTAGAGTAATTAAATGAACAAAAAATGGGTCTGGAGTGTATTTATTCAATAAATGTATAAATTGTTTTTATGAACCATTTTTTTAATATCTTTATTATTCATTTACATCGTGTATCGGCCCAACCAATGCAAACAATGAGATAAATTAACTATGTTAGAGTTATTAAATGAACAAAAAAATGGGTCTGGAGTGTATTTATTCAATAAATGTATAAATTGTTTTTATAAACCATTTTTTCAATATCTTCATTATTCATTTACATCCTGTATCGGCCCAACCAATGCAAACAATGAGATAAATTAACTATGTTAGAGTTATCAAATGAACAAAAAAATGGGTCTGGAGTGTATTTATTCAATAAATGTATAAATTGTTTTTATGAACCATTTTTTTAATATCTTTATTATTCATTTACATCGTGTATCGGCCCAACCAATGCAAACAATGAGATAAATTAACTATGTTAGAGTTATTAAATGAACAAAAAAATGGGTCTGGAGTGTATTTATTCAATAAATGTATAAATTGTTTTTATGAACCATTTTTTTAATATCTTTATTATTCATTTACATCGTGTATCGGCCCAACCAATGCAAACAATGAGATAAATTAACTATGTTAGAGTAATTAAATGAACAAAAAAATGGGTCTGGAGTGTATTTATTCAATAAATGTATAAATTGTTTTTATGAACCATTTTTTTAATATCTTTATTATTCATTTACATCGTGTATCGGCCCAACCAATGCAAACAATGAGATAAATTAACTATGTTAGAGTAATTAAATGAACAAAAAAAATGGGTCTGGAGTGTATTTATTCAATAAATGTATAAATTGTTTTTATGAACCATTTTTTTAATATCTTTATTATTCATTTACATCGTGTATCGGCCCAACCAATGCAAACAATGAGATAAATTAACTATGTTAGAGTTATTAAATGAACAAAAAAATTGGTTCTGGAGTGTATTTATTCAATAAATGTATAAATTGTTTTTATGAACCATTTTTTTAATATCTTTATTATTCATTTACATCGTGTATCGGCCCAACCAATGCAAACAATGAGATAAATTAACTATGTTAGAGTTATTAAATGAACAAAAAAATTGGTTCTGGAGTGTATTTATTCAATAAATGTATAAATTGTTTTTATGAACCATTTTTTTAATATCTTTATTATTCATTTACATCGTGTATCGGCCCAACCAATGCAAACAATGAGATAAATTAACTATGTTAGAGTTATTAAATGAACAAAAAAATGGGTCTGGAGTGTATTTATTCAATAAATGTATAAATTGTTTTTATGAACCATTTTTTTAATATCTTTATTATTCATTTACATCGTGTATCGGCCCAACCAATGCAAACAATGAGATAAATTAACTATGTTAGAGTAATTAAATGAACAAAAAATGGGTCTGGAGTGTATTTATTCAATAAATGTATAAATTGTTTTTATGAACCATTTTTTTAATATCTTTATTATTCATTTACATCGTGTATCGGCCCAATCAATGCAAACAATGAGATAAATTAACTATGTTAGAGTAATTAAATGAACAAAAAAATGGGCCTGGAGTGTAACGCCAGATGAGGATTGTCGTTCCTTAGATAATTGCCTAAATTTTGAAATTATTCCTTCAAATCGCCTCAATCGAAGAGTTCAAGCCTCAAATTTGCGATACTCTTCTACAGCAAGGGATTTCGTTTGCAGTTTGTTTTTCACTTCCACGTTAATCCAGTCAAATTAATTCCTAAGATATAAAAGTGTGGAGAAATAACTCACAGTGATGAAATGCTGAAGAGTGTTATTATAGGCAGAAGTCCTAAGAAATACATTCCGATGGAATCCACAGAAAGTAAATCATTGATTTATTGGCCTATAAAGATAACGGAAAACTTGATTACGGAATTACTGTGAAATTAATATGGTGAAATATGGATAATGATGTCCAAGCGTCTAATCTGCTGCTAAGGACCTCTACTCCGTTATTTTTAGAAATGGTAATTAGCGGAGTATTTTTGAGTACTATAAAATACTACAACACTCCATCAGGTAATTGAAATTTATAAAGTTTCAGATTTCTCACATCATTGCACTTTCAAAATGGTAAGTTTATGAAAAATGTTTTGAAAAATTCAGGAATATAACTTTCGAAATGGAAATTTTTCATAAAATTTAAATTTTGAAAGTGCAATGATATGAAAAATCTGATATGTCATACATTCTAATTATCTAGAAGAGTGTTATATACTTTATAGTACTGAAAAATACTTCGCTAATTATTATTTCTATATATAATTATATGCATTCTCCCTTGAAGAATGAACGAAAGTTTAGTTCGATTAGTTTCTTTCCGACGTGCGTCAATTGTTTGTCGATCGTTAAACTAACAACGGTCCATTATATATTCCCACAAAAAAAATCTAACGGTGATAAATCACAGCTGCGCGATGGCCAATTACACAAGACTCACTTTGGAAATAATTTTTCAGTATTTCCCGACGTTGTTCACATTGAAACGATTCATATCTTACAGGGGAAGTTTGACACTAGATTTATGTCAATATGTCAAGCGCGTCAGTGTTCCCAAAGTAATAGAAGGCTCTCCAGTTTACACACACACACACACACACACACATATATATATATATATATATATATATATATATATATATATATATATATATATATATATATTTTTTTTTTTATTTTTTTTATTTATTTATTGACAGCACAGTGTGCGGCCCACCCAGAAACCAGTCCCATTTCTTTCTCGCGCGACAAGGTCCCCATTCTCCGACCGACCTCTGCCCAACGATAGAGAAATACACCTCGACGAAAAGTATGTAATTTCAAACTGGGTTGAAGTGACATCGGAAACTCAACGGCTACTTTTTCGTCGTGGCTGCACGGAATTAGAAAACTACCAGCAAGGTGAATTACCTCGCGTTTTTTTATCGCAGTATCGAAATGTCAAGTGAGTTAGTTTATGTATTCTGTCCACCTTTCATGTATGAATGGTGGATTTTATTGATACGGTAGCAACGTCCGATAAAATTATAGATCGGGTTTGACGATCAATATTAGATCCTGCGGAAATATGTTACGATCTAAAAATCTAAACAGAGTGCGATAAGGAAAGTTCACTTATTTTAGTGAAGAAGTCAGGGCGTTAGTTCAGTTTTTATTCGTATTTTCTTCGAGAATACATACTATTGGAGTGTATCGAAAGAAAGCAGTCAGGTGCTAGAGTAGTTTTTTTATCCAATATATATATATATACGTATATATATTGTAACGTGAATTACCCCAATTAAGTAATGAAAATTGATATTTAGATAATCTACGTAAAATGTATGCTCCGGCTATTTCAAAAAAATTGGAAAATTCTAGTTACAATATACTTGATTTATCTCTATGTAGACAATGAAACAATATAAAAAATTTATTAAAATCTCTATTAAAAATTATTAAAAACTTTGGTTCAAAGATTACAAAACTTATAAACAAATGAAACTTCAAAAAAAAAACAAAATTTTGAGCTCTTTCATAAGTATACTGATCTGGTTTTTTATTGTCTTCCTCTGTCTTCTTCCGCTCCTGTAGGCTTTCGGAACTACAAGGGCCTTGTACTCCTAGTGTCTTTGGGTAGTTGATATTCCTGGGTCTTATTGTAACCTCCTGGAGCTTCAACGTGACACTACTAGGGTCTTTAAATGGCTCCTGGGGTCCTGAATTGCTTTTCAAAGTGAAAACTCTATTGCCTTTATAATATAGTTTCGTCGTACGTATTAATTCTTCAACGTCACAAATCGAAAAAAAAGCACGTTTAGCATCACCCGGCTTCGATAAATTTTTTTCCCCCTACAATTTGAACTAACGCTAGTAATCGAAGTGGACGGTATTTCATAATGTTACAATATATATATATATATATATATATATATATATATATATATATATATATATATATATATATATATATATATATATATATATATATATATATATATATATATATATATATATATATATATATATATATATATATATATATATATATATATATATATATATATATATATATATATATATATATATATATATATTTTTTTTTTGAATTTATTGAAGAAAACACAATGGACTATAAATTTCATAGTTGCTCTCTTTTATGGACCATAATTTTCAGATTTCCATCAAATAAAATAACATCTATGTTTCGAAAATGAAGATGAATTTCAATACGAAACTACAGTCACGTAATTTATAATACCATATGTTGTATAGTTGATTACGTATACTACATCACCCATTGTTCTTCATTATGACGAATAATCAAGTATTAACAGCTAAAATCAATAGTATTTCCATTTAAAACATGCCAACAATTACAGTTACATTTGATTTATAGCTATGACTCTATCGATTGTTACGGCTCTATTTATTACTGCATTGCATTTATTATGACCTTATTAGATGCAATGGAAACGGATCTAATAAGTGGTTTTAAATAATTCTGTATCACAGGCATTCCGACAAGGAGTGAAATGGGATCTGGTTGGAAAATAGGACAATGAGTGTGGAACATATGGTGTACGGAATTTTCATTTTCAGATCTTTATTCAGCTTTATAATATCAAAAGTAGGTTACTTCTATTACCAACAGCGTGTAAATGAGGCCGACAGATTATTGCCAATTTAAATCGGAAGATGATAATGTAAAGAATAATTGCAAAAGTGAAAGAATCAAATCATCAATACACCATATGACGGAGAAAATCAGTACTGCGATGCACGTGGGAACCCATTATACATTATCGACGCAAAAATGATGAAAAGAAGTTTTCTTCAATTAGAAATCTTGTAGAATAATCGACCGATTTCGATATTTAAGAGAAGAATGCAAAAATTATTTCAAACGAGAGAAAATCTAGGTAAACTATGGGAAGCCCGTTGATTTTTCCCGTAATTAGTCTTAAGTCGAATCGACCATTAAATTACGGTCGTACATTTTCTGAAAAATTACTGGATGTATGCAATCTGACATTTGATGGGTAACACCGAGGTTAACAGGATAGCAATACCAGTGTGAAGAATGAAAAAATAATACACATTTTCATATTTTTCCATAAATTTGTAGGTAAAATTAACCAGCATATAAATGAGTTTATCTTTGAAATCGGAAAGAATAATTTTGCACTTAATAAACACTCGGATTGCATTGATGACTGTATATGAAATTTTGAATCCTCGAATAAATGAATGTATGTTTGAAAATGAAAGTAATGAGTGTGCACCAAAGAAACATACAGATTGAGCGTGAGGTCCTAATGTAACATCGAACTTTGCATGTAGAGATGGAAAGTTTTAGGTTAAATCTTTGAATAAATGAATGGGTGTGTTCAAAATTGGAAGTAATAACTTTGCACCGAAGAAACATACAGATTGTGCATGAGGTCCTAATGTAACATCAAACTTTGCATGTAGAGATGAGAATTTGTAGGTTGAATCCTTCGACAAATGAACGGGTATATGTTGGTAAAATTCTCGAATGAATGAATGCGTATGTTCAAAATTGGAAGGAATAACTTTGCACCAAAGAAACATACAGATTGAGCAAGAGGTCTTAATTATATTATATTCAAGAGAAGAATGCAAAAATTATTTCAAACGAGAGAAAATCTAGGTAAACTTATGGGAAGCCCGTAGTTTTTTGCCCGTGATTAGTCTTAAGTCGAATCGACCATTAAATTGCGGTTGTACATTTTCTGTTGGAAAAATTACAGGATGTATGCAATCTGACATTTGATGGGCAACACCGAGGTTAACAGGATAGCAATACCAGTGTGAAGAATGAAAAAATAATACACATTTTCATATTTTTCCATAAATTGGTAAGTAAAATTCACGGATATATAAATGACTTATCTTTGAAATCGGAAAGAATAACTTTGCACTCAATGAATACCTATTCGTATTGCATTGATGACTGTAGCTGAAATTTTGCGTGTAGAGGGGTATCTGATGATATGATATGAATAACATCCATCAATGAATATCGGTTTAATGAAATCGGAAATTCCTAGGTTGAATAATCGAATTTTAAATGAATAACTTAGCACAAAGAAAAATGTAACAACGAACTTTGCATGTAGAGATGGAAATTTGAAGGTTAAATCCTCGAACAATCGAACATCGAAATTGGAAGTAATAACTTTGCACCAAAGAAACATACAGACTGAGCGTGAAGTCCTAATGTAATTGAACGTTGCATGTAGAGATGGAGGTTAAATCCTCGAATAAATGAATGGGCATGTTCAATGTTCGAAGTAATAACTTTGCACCAAAGAAAAATACAGATTGAGAGTGATGTACTAATGTAGCATCGAACTTTGCATGTAGCGATGGAAATGCGTAGGTTAAATCCTTGAAGAAATGAACTGGTATGTTCAAAATTGGAAGTAATAACTTTGCACAAAAGAAAAATAAAGATTCAGCGCGAGGTCCTAATGTAATATCGAACATTGCATGTAGAGATGGAAATTATTGTAGGTTAAATCCTCGAATAAATGAATGGGTATGTTCGAAATTGGAAGTAATAAATTTGCATCAAAGAAACATAGAGATTGAGCGTCAGATCCTAATATAACATCAAACTCTGCATGTAGAAATGAGAATTTTTAGGTTGAATCCTTGGACAAATGAACGGGTATGTTCAAAATTGGAAGTAATAACTTTGCACCGAAGAAACATACAGATTGTGCGTGAAATTCTAATGTAACATGAACTTTGCATGTACACATGAAAATTTGTTGGTAAAATTCTCGAATGAATGCGTACGTTCAAAATTGGAAGGAATAACTTTGCACCAAAGAAACAAACATATTGAGCAAGAGGTCTTAATTTAATATCGAAGTTTGCAACTTTGCAAGTAGAGACGGATCCTTATAACAAATAGGATATAAATAACGACTCGGATATCTGGCTTACATAGTCCGAGATAGTTAGCCGAGAGCTTAGGTTCGCTGACTTTGAATTCGTGAGGTCCTATGTTCATACTCAGAGGTAGACTGATCTGCCATGAGTTTTCCTGTGAGGTTTTTCCATGGTTTAGGAAACTCACAGCTTGCAAATTCACAAAGGCGAATACTGGACCTCTATGCATCCTCCAAACCCATCTCCCCTCAACTCTGCCATAAATCATCTGATCTCAACCATCTTCAATGTGTATCCTCTGATCTACCTATAGGAGTTCATCCCACAAACTCAAGCAGTGCAGCTCTCTCACACATAATAGAAGGAAGAATGAAACACGCGACCTTTCCTCTTTTTTTTCGGTTATCGATCCTCCCAGTTTGTTACCCTAGTCCGATAAAACTCAGCCGCAAACCCCCGACACTTAACATTAAGGGCAATAAAGGTTAAGTTCGTCGTAAAAATTTCTCCTTGAAAACAATTGGAACAACACGCAGGCAGGCCAATTACTCAGTAAAGATCGTTGATTACACGAAAACGCACAAGTAGAATACCAACACCAACTATAACTCACTTTTTAAGTGTACGGAAGTTTCCGCCAGAGGAATGTGGGGTTTCTAAAAATGGGCGATTGTACGCCTGATTAATGAATTGCGGAGCGAGAAATAACGTAGCCGAATGATAGATCGGTTATTTACGAAAATGTACCTTCTGTCGCTTGTTTAGGATGCCGAGAGAGTTGAAAGAGGAAAAGTTTGAAAAATTATTCACCAATACGCCATCGGGTAACATTCCAGTTCAATTTGGCGTATAGTAGCTCTATAAGAGCTCATGTTTCCTGTAGCCAAATGCTATTTGATTTATTATTGGGATATTCAAAATGTTCATTTGATGCCCCAATACGCAGATATGGTATTTTCGGCTCCCATGATGGGTTTAGAGATTTAATATATTTCCTGAAAAATGCATGCCCTATCACAAAACTTATAAATGTATTCAATCTATTTAACAATGACTATTTCCCTCGTCTTAATTTCCACCAATCAGAAAAGCGCAATTCTATATTACAAATAGTTTCTAGATGGAAAAACTGTATGACAGCAGCTGTCAGCAGTTTTTTCGAGGTTACCCGCCGCAAAACTTGACAGCTGTTGTCACCAAAAATTGCAATACCTTTGAAAACAAAAGTAATTATAATCTCCTAGTACACCAGAAAAGACGCTAAACAATTTTTGTAATTTTATTGTCAATTTTTGTGATATTGTTTTAAAACAGTGCTAGTCAGCTTATGTAGTAAAAATGGGTCGCTTTGGAAGTGATTCTTTGTCTAATATTGATCTGGTGATTAAGAAAAGTGTACCGTACAATACCGTCAAAACCCATACGTCAATATGCAAACAGTTTACGGAATTCTGCAAGGCAAAGAAATACGAGCTTATGGAAACTACAAGTTCAGAACAACTAAACCTAATCCTGGAAGATTGGGCGTGGAATACATAATGCATGCAGAATTATCTGATATTCAAGAAATAGTCTTGTCAAATACCATTCGGGCATCTAATTATAGAAAAAACACAATGCAAAGTAATATTTTTTAACAAAAAGTATTCGTGCAGTTGCAAAAATCCTCGTCTTCGACTCGGAATTTTTGATTCATTTGTTCATATTTTTGTTGAAATATTTCCTACCATGGCTGACAATCTGTTATTCTATATGAATATATGTATAAATTGCTTACATAACATGAGTACTACTCAGGAATATACTTCAAGTATCCAGATTCAAGACATACTTCTATTTCTTCAAATTTCATATAAGTGCTAATATTACAGCTAATAGATTACTTGTAGCAATGATTATCAATTCTACTTTTCAAAATCATACGTAATCTATAATAAATAACAAATTCTAACTTCAATATGTTACCTACTTCCAAGAATATTTATATAATTAAACGAAGAATATATTACTTGAAACTAAACATGCCGCTCGCTTCGAAAGTATCGCTTTTCAAAGCACGAACAATACGTAAATACGAATACAACTAACGCAAAAGTGAATGTTACTATTACAGATTTCAAAGCCTAGCTTTCATTCGCCAAGTGCCTGAAGTGTAACATGTGATGAGTAGCTTAATTCCAAAAATAAATTCATGTTTATTTAGTCACATTTCACAAATTCATACCACCGATATAAAGCTTAAAAAAATCAACTCATCGTCACTCTTTTTTTCCATTGAAGCAACGGTACACCGTTAAGAGACTATCGATTACCGTATCCCCAAGGACGTCTCGAGACGGGGATCAACAGGACGTGCCTTTGCCTTCGAAATCATGTCCCTGACCCGCGTCCCCTACGTGCTGGGCATTCAATAGGCACCCTTGACTGCCCTTCCGGAACCTAAAGCTTGATTTCAGTTGGCTTTGGCTTTCATTTAACGCCCCCGCAAGGTTAGAATGATGACCTGTCGTGCTTCGTGTTCGTCCTCTATTTCCGAGGGATTCTTGATTTACTTCGCACACGAACGTTACGTAATTCGGATTCTGCTAGTATCTTAAAGTCTCCAAGTCAATCGTATAAAACAAACCGCTGCAAATTGAACCAATCAATACTGGCACTGACATTGTCAAACTTTTCGAGCAGTATAGTATTTTTATTATAAATAGCAACAACTAATGAAACATAAAAACTACTCGATTATTTAATAATTTTTAATGTTTACCCCCTCTACTTTTCACTTCATCGTACTCACTTCATAATTTCGTATTAAATTATCATATATTATCTAAAGTAGGAATCTGCATAACTGAAAAACCCTAGAACGACATATTACGCGATTTTTACAATAATTTTCAATTTGTACCCCTATTTCAATTAGGTACCCAATTTTGCTATATTTCGAATATAAACATATAGACCGAGTTCCCTCTATTTGCCAAATCTCGATCGAATTAACAGCGAGTTATTTCGACACTTTTGCTAAATGCGATCTATTATATTCCTTGAAAAAAAAAAAAATATATATATATATATATATATATATATATATATATATATATATATATATATTATATATATTTTATATATTATATATTTTATATATATATATATATATATATATATATATATATATATATATATATATATATATATATATATATATATATTGTTTTTGCTCGGTACGTTTTGGCATCTACAACAGCTATATCAGGACAAATAAGCTGAAATTTGGCATCTGGGGTTGTTTTGAGGTATAACGAATCTATCAAATTTTGAATGAATTCAGAGAAAACTTTGGCATCTCCAAACTATAGGGAGGGGTGTAGCAGTGAGGAGCAATATCGGAAAATTTTCAAATCGGTGGCAAAAGATGTGGAAATGAGTTATGAATAACATTTCCGAAATTTAGCATCCTAATTCATAATTCTTAAGGTTGTATGGAGCTAAAAATACAGAATTCGAAGAATTGTTTAGTCAGCATCTGACGAAGAAGAAGTACTCCGAAACGCCAACAATTTTTGAAAAATATATGTGAAAATTGTTATCACTTCTGTTTCACTTTGAATATATCATATCATTTGTGGATGTAAATATTGATAAAAATTTCAAATTCACAACCTCGGATCAAGAGCCAATGCTTCAAAGAACAAAGCAGTATCCCAGCATCCATTTAGGTTTTTTTAATAGTACCTATATTTTCCTTGACTTCATAAAGAAATAAAAACTAACTTTTCACAGGTTGAAATAAAATATATTGAGAGGTCTAAGTAGACCAGCGGTAAGGTGAACCGCCTTATACCGTTTGTAAACCGAGGATTGTGGGTTCGAGTCCCACCTCGCTCTTGGGTGTTGTATATGTCCGGAATTTAGTGGTTATTTATGATGAAAAATGTTGGGTAATGTACATAGTTTACAAGCCCATTGGCCGTTCGGAACCGGCGTTAAACTGTAGGTCCCTCGAGTTGAAAAAAAAAAAAATATATATTGAGTAAGAGTTTCGTCATAACATTGAATTTATCTCGTACTAAATTATGGTATTGCAAAACAATCATTTTATATGAAAAATTGAACATAACAATGGGGTTCCTGGAGAAACCGAATAATATAATATAAGCAATTCATTCAGAGTCATTAGTAGATATATTTAACACATTAAGAAGAGGAGAAGGGTTGACTTCAATCTGGTCGTTAATTAGATTTCCGAAATTTCATTTTTTTTTCAATTCAATATATGATCTACTTATAGTCTGTCCAGCGAGACTTGGCGGGCACATAACAGTCATGCGCAAATAAAGACCCAATGCTGCCTACCCAAATAAATAAAATTCGAAATTGTCAAAATTCTTAACAGTCGTAAGTAATTTTCTGAAAAAGTAGTTATATGGTGATGGTGACCGGATCATCCATTTCGACAAATATTCTGCCCTTAATAGATCAAATCGTATGTATCTCTCAAGAAAAATTAACATTCCGATAAAGAAAATAAGTTGAATGGTTGTTAAGTTGTCATTTTATTTCAACATTTGCAATATTGTCGGACCCTCTTCACCAACACGCCGGCAATCGGCATTTCACGTTTGACAGTCGCCGAGATAACCTAGTTCTTCGAAGATTTCGTGTGAAAGTTCGATTTATCGATCGATGAATACAGAGTGACACTTGTGGTAGGGAATAATGGTTAATTTGAATTTACCGCTAAAAATGCCCGCCATGTCAAACATGCAAGATATCTCACTTTTCTTGAAAATTGGGTCAGCTAATTAGATTTAAGATTATTTATTACGTCTGGCAACAGTGTTCACGATCGACATCATATACAATTGATGACGTGTACGCCAACTCTCGCTGGACAGACTATACTATATTATCTACTATTGAACTAATGGTGACATAGACTAAACGACAAATCTGAGTTATTCCTTCGCGATAGTCAATTCTCATTCTCCAAAATTTTTGTTAAATGAAATTATTCCTCCACTTACACATCACAAAATTTAAAGTAACTACAGACAGCTTTTTCATCGAAATGTTTAAAACGCTTCGTCATCGCCGAGTGACGTTAAAACATCATCGCGGGGCGTGGACCATTAAAATTTCAATCCCATTTCATTTTCGATAATATCGGCGTGTTCGGAATACCGTGGCGACGACAGATTTGGATAACAAGAAAATTACACAAGCTGAATTACACGGATCTTGGAGAGGCGTATTTCGAGTGGATTCCTCACTCAAATCACGAACAACGAGCTTGTTTACTCCGCGTCGAGTTTCTTCGACCTTTCGAACGTTCGAAAGTAATAACAATAAAAACGAACGATAGGTTGAAAAGATGATGAGCCCATTGACACATATATAACAGTCCCGGGAATAGAAACAACTCCCAGATTAACAGTTTGGCGTGAAAAAGGTTTCTCGGTTCGGTCAACCCTTAATGGAATATTTTGAAGTGTAGTATTTCATGCACAATAAGGATAATTGCTTACATCTGTTGAGTGGTTGACGATGTATTTCGAAGTGAATTATTTTTAAGGTTTAGGATTTATAAAACTAGCGAAACCACTAAGTAGTTCTGTTATCAGAACGGAATTATGAATTCTAAATCGGGAGAAAAAACGTCCTGAATTTATTTATGTATTTTTAATTAACAAGAAAGAGTAAAATTGAGGAAATTTCAATAATACTATATTGATATGATACTTTAACAATTCGGTGGAATTTTACCCAAAACCCAAAAAAAAACAAGAATTCCCAGAACTATACTGCTCTCACATCGAATCAATCCACGTAGGTATCAAAATCCAACTTTCTAACTGAATCTGCAGGAGCTGTGGAGATGCACAAAACCTTTAGAACCACGGGATAACGAGGAATCTCGCCCATATAAAAATGGCGGCTGCTAAAAGTCACTTCCTTAACTTGATCGATGTACAAATTTTCAACCCTCAATTTGAAGAAGATTTAGGGATGCAAAATTCTTTTATTTTCTAGTTGTACATTATTCAGTTCTCAACTCAATCTGCCCGATGATGGTCTGGTGAATGAAATTGCAATCGCAGTGTAATACTTTTCAAAGTATTTTTGTGATAATAAATGTAGTAAATTCAAGGTTTGTTTTTGTTCATCATGTATATTATTTGTTGATTTTACCTTAGATACGGTTACTATAAATACACTCATTATGCCCTGGGGCGTTATAAGCGGGCATTATGAATCATAACGCCCGCTAATTGTACTAGGAGAAATGAAGCAACTTCCATTGATTAAATACTTCATAATACTTGTCGTATACGACTCTGGATTTCTCTGGCAATGAATTATTCGCAGCTTTGGCTGCATTTCCTATTTTTATTCTTAGGTAAGTTCATTTTCATTTCCATTATTTCTATGAGACTACACAAAGAAAGCAGCAATGACATTCACTGAATATGATGACAAAAATATTCACAAACGTCAAAATATCAACAAATGACATGCCTACTATGAGAAGGAAATTGGAAAGTAATAAGCAATGAACCGATTTTAAAATCAACTTTTCATTATAATAAAATAATTTTTTCGTGAAAAATAAAATCTTATATGCACCACGTGCATTTCTAGATCCTAATATTCATCCCTCGGGGCAAAGGCCTTCGGGCCGAATGTTTCACTCCGGGCGATAGGATCTACATAACGCACTTGGTACATAAATAACTATTATGTATTTATAATTAACAGGAAACAGTAAAATTGTGGAAATTTCAATGAGTCGGTGGAATTTTTATGTGAGGAAAAACCTTGAAACACACAAAAGGCCACAATTCCCGAAACTATACTGCTCTCACATCAATCCAATCTACGTAGGTACCAAATTCTAACCTTATAACTGAATCTGCAGGAGCTATGGAGATGCAAAATACCTTTAATACCACGGAAAAACGGGGAATCTCCATATAAAAATGGCGGCTGCCAAAAGTCACTTCCTTAACTTCAACTTGATCGACGTACAAATTTTCAATCCCACAATTTGTAGAGGATTTAGGGATGCAAAATTCTTCAGTTTTTTTAGCTCCATAAACCCCCCAAAGAGCCCTAGAACGCTAAATTTTGGATATATTACACATATTTTGAATTCTCTAAAATCTGGACTGAATTCACCGAAATTTTGATAGTTGTGTTCTGCCTTGAAAAAATCAACATAAAGAAATTTCAGCTCATTCGGATTTATTGTGAGAGCTATAGACATGGAAAATTCAAGAAAAAAAAATTTGTGTGTGTCAGCTCCGTGAGTTTTTTTAAAATCTTCCAATATTTCATCAACTTTAATCACTTAATAATTTTGTTTATTGTGCACAAATATAAGTATCACTACATATAAATAAATAAACTACACAATAAAAAGTTATTTTATTATAATGAAAAATCGATTTTAAAATCGGTTCATCGCTCCTATACTTTCCATTTGCCTTCTCATAGTACGCATGTCATTTGTTGATATTTTGACGTTTGTGAATATTTTTGTCATCATATTCAATGAATGTCATTGCTGCATTCTTTGTGTAGTCTTATGGAAATAATGGAAATAAAAATGAATTTACCCAAGAATATCATAGAAAATGCAGCCAAAGCTGCGAATAATTCATTGCCGGAGAAATCCAGAGTCGTATACGACAAGGATTATGAAGTATTTAATCAATGAAGTTGCTTCATTTCTCCGCGTATAATTAGTAAGCGTTACGATCCAGCTCATTACACCCTAGGGCATAATGAGTGTGTTTATAGCAACCGTATCTAAGGTAAAATCAACAAAAAATGTACAAGTGAAAAATAAAAATATATAGCTATACGAGTATATATAATATAACGGATTCTAAAACCACTCACGGGCGCCCTACTGTTGACTTCCTACAAAGTACAGTAGTCTATTTCATTCGGTGAGCATTCAATCGAAAACGGCACTTTCATAGGTAATGTAAAAAATATATTCGTTTGCAGATTCCTCTTTAAAATATGTAAATCGAATGTTCGAAACTTGTACAACCTCAACAATACTTCGAGAATTGTCACAGTGTTGCCGTTTCGTTTCTGAGAAATATGCTAAAACCTCTCGGGAAAAATGCTAAAAAAAATGCCAAATGAAATTATTGATATGCTAAAAAGAATGCCAAACAGTTTCAAAGTGTTTTTTAATACAATTATAAAAATTTGAATTTTCTTTTGATTAATAATTAATTGATTTTAGGCAAAATTAAAAAATATATATAATTTAGGTAAAATTTGTTCTATGCAACTTTATTTTGTCCGTACTTCTACTGTCATATTTCCTTGAAATTGTGGTATGTTCACAAACAAATAAATGCAAGTGTGCTCACTTAAAAACGTAAAATGAAAATCGTCGCTAACTCGCTTCGGGTGCTGACTGAGCTATTCGTGATCGTGAAACGTAAACGAAAATAATCGTTTCTGCGAATATTGATGAATTCCCCTATTAGATAATTATGTTAGGTTTCAGAAATGCCAATGGACTTTATCTTGTTATGGATTTATTCCTTAGGAAAAGTCATTCAAGTGCTAATATCCATAGCAGATTGAAAATTTTCTACTATAGGTAGAGGGGGACCAAAAAATGCTAAAAACATGCAATATGCTAAACTCAAATTTTACATGCTAACTGAGACAAAAAAATGCTAGATTTAGCATTAAAAATGCCAAAACGGCAACACTGAGAATTGATACGATACGATACACTCGTAACAAATAACACATATATAAAGTAAAAGTTTATAGAAGGTTAATCGACACCTATTTGAGGGCGTCGAAACAAAACGCTTCAAACTTTTTCATTCCTCTCCAAAGTATCGAAACAATTCGGAGATTACGTATGGTGGCGTATTTCAGACTACGCAACGCAAACTACGTCCCCATACTCGAGATTACAAGTTGTCATCCTTCGATATGGTGGAATTTTTATCGCGCCCCGGCTCCGCTTTTCCACTTACCCAAATCAGTTTACCCGACTACGGCGATAACGGTCCGAAATACGAACGCACCCGCGCCTTTTGTTCAAGCGACCTGAGAGATTCCAAGGTTTCGACGAATCGTTACTGCGCTAAGAGAAGTTACGAGGATAACTTCAGTAGATGAAAACATCTCGTTTACCGTTAGCGCCATCTATGAATAAATCAAAGTTTAAATATAATTTTTAAAAAACACGTTTCAATAGCAAACCGAACTGAAAATTAGAAAATAATTCATTTTATTGTAAAAAAACTCCACGGCAACGAGCTGCATTAGAAAAGCGGGGTTTCAAAACGTATCCAGTTTGAAAAATTTATTCCTTCAATTATGATTTTTGTTCCAAATCCAAAAACAAAAATTGCGCCCTCTGTCATGTAAACAATATTTCCTCCTCCGGGGGGTCAACCCCCCAACCAATTTATATCGAAATAAATACCATCAAAGATATCATACGAAACTTCCTTTATACAAAGTTTCAACCCTATGGTCTCAAAATTGCGCAACAAGATTTATTTCATCCCCCGGGGGGGGTCAACCCCCAAGCAATTCTCACCAAAACCAATCCCATCCAATATATCATACGAAACTACCTATTTACAAACTGTCAACCCTATTGCTACAAAATTGCGCCATTTATCGTGTAAACAAGATTTATTTCTTCCCCCAGGGGGTCAACCCCCAACCAATTCGAACCAAAAGCAATCCCATCCAAAGTTTCAACCCTATTGCTTCAAAATTCAGAAGTCATGAAACTAAAAACTATCTTGGTCCTAGGTCCAACTTTGCTAATCGCACCCATTTTAATAAGCAGGTTTTCAAAGTAAAAACCTGCTAAAAAGTGGAATGAATATAATAACTCCACTTTAATGAATAGCCCCTCAATAAATTACTTGTAACATTTGATGTAATCACCCTACGCTTCTTTGAAATAAAATAAATAAGACCCTTTGGGATAATACATCAATTTTATGGTTGCCACTTGCAGAAAGTGAATTATGTTAAATAGTTTTTTCATGTGTCAAAACTGATTACAGTTGTTTTTCTCAATTCAAGAAATGAAATTGTTGACGGGGGGTTAAGAAAGTGGATCATTGATAATAATGTTGAGTGAATAGGATTAACCATCTTTAGGCAGCCCAAAAAACGATATACTTTCGAAGAAGGTAGTATTCTGTGTCTGGTGGGCTTGAAAAGAGGTCCTGTATTATGTGCTTATAGCAAACAACGAGACGATGAATGGGCATTGTTCCAAATAGACGAATTGAACGAAAACGTCAATAATTAGCTTCAAATGTTCTACTTTTAATTTTCAGTTCATAATCGGCACGACATTTCCAAAGAACCCAATGCAATATCCTCTCTTATAATAACGAAGAAGATCACCAAGTCGATACTCAACTCAACCAAACCATGCGGCCTGTAACGGAAACAATCAAATCAACACTTGCCTTCTAGTTGCCCACGCTAAGATATATGGCCCCTACACTACTTCGCAGAGACTACGGTCTTGTCAGGGAATTCAAGAAGATCACCAGTACTACCAATCCCCTTCGATATTCCCATACTCGATCGAAATCGATTTAGCTCCAGGCATCCCCTCTCAGAGCTGCAAAATCAATGCAGTATACAGGCTTTGAACTAACTGCTCATTGGCAAAACAAATAAGAAGACAACGCCCTACCAGCCTTTCATAGCATGCCTTCCATATTCAGCAATCCTTATGGATTCGATTCAACCAGCAAATTGTGTGCAGCCCTAAATCGAACCAAGACCAAACTTAGGAGATTTGCAGACTTACTTCTTGAATGGGGCAAAACCCTTTCATCAAGTGTGACTGAGGAGACTATAGACAAACAATGCCACATCGTTGAAGACTGCACGCTAAGGGGGATTCGTTCTTCCAGATGGCGATCAAGGAATCAATTTATACACGTATCGCAGATGTTTGTTTGTTAACCTTAGATATTGTGTTTTGATTTCTATTTGTGTTTATAATGTTGATGTGAATGAACCATACGCTAAAATAGACCAAGGTAACGAGCGAACCAAAGTAGGTATGACCTACCATCGTATTTGAACTAGAAAACTTTTCATACAATATGGATTTGGTTAGACCTGAAAAAACACTTCATGGGTAGCGTGAAAATTGAATTGTTATGCAATAGATGTTCAATCCTTTCAGTGACTGGTCAAGTTTGGATTTTAGATCGGTTGCTAAGCAGATCCATCAAAGATTTTAATATGAGCTCAGCGATTTAATTCTCACTGAGAATGTTAAATATTTGCAATCCATCTTAGTTAAGTTCCGTCAATTATAGTTTTATATTAAATACTATAATTGACTGAACTAATGTAAAATAGTTTTCAAATATTTAGAACACTTTTTTTTATCTCGAGGGACCTACGTGCTTTAATCTGAGGATTTCTCGAAAATCTAATACAACTGAAGATTCCGTAGGATAATATAACATTGTATGACTGTTAATTTGACACAAAAGTATATTAATACTTAAGTTTACGCTTCATTCCAGTATCCCAAAGCATTAGTCATTTATTAATCATTCTGGCACCATAGAAGGATGCCACAATCAACTTTAAGAACTACAGATTACCTTGTGGAACTTTTCATAGCCATCTTTCATGCATACCTGAAACAAAAATAAAATAATTAGATATATATATATCGAATAGTAACATCTGCATCATTTTGACTAGTCTACAGGTAATTATAACAGGTGAACAATTGTTCTCGCATTCTCTATTAAATTTTACTATCCAAAAAAGCAAACGAAAATAATAGTGGACTGCAGTATTAAACACAATAATGTAGGAAGAAAATAGTTATAGTTCTATAGACGTTCAAAAACCACACGAAGACCTCATCAAACGGATAATTTTACGACAATTTTACGACTGCGTGAGAATTGTATTTTTACTGCGACTACATGTTTCGTAAGACGATTAAAATGGGATGGCTACAAAATACCATATGGAGAAAACTACGGCATAGTGTATTAAAAGAAAATACTTTTCACATTATGAACTTCGAGAAGAAAACATCCGATTGATCATGTGAGTTATGAAATATATAAATAATGATTTACGATTACGACAGTATACTTTGTAGAAACTTCACTTGTGTCCATCAGGTTATTGACTGTTGAAGTTTTCAACAACGTAGAAAATAATAAACACATTGTTATAACCCATTTTAGTATCCGAAGTTTACGATATTACATAAAGGAATAATAAAAATCGTTCTGTGTTTGAAACAACTTCCTTATGTTTATGAAAATTGGATGGCGTATACTTGCTTTTCGAAAGATCGAAGAGCCCCTGAAAATTTTAATACGCTGGTTGCAATTACATCGGCCACTCGGTCTAGAGTTCGTTCCACGAAACTTAGTTAATTTCGCGGTATGTCAAAAATTCAATTAGCGCTTTGAACGATGAAACCTAAAGCTACAGTTCCATCGGAGGAACATGGTGGAACGTTTTTGTTGCTGTTGCGTGTTTCCGAAAATGTTCCCTAAAATTTCTTTATGTTGCGGCAACAAATGTTGACTGTTTCTACTTGTCACCCTTCAAATTACGATTCCACCGGAGGATCATTTTTGTTGCTGTTCCGTGTTTCCGTAAGTGTTCCAAAATGATCCTTCAATTTCTTTATTTTTCGGCAACAAATGATGAATGTTCCTACTTGTCGCCGGTTTCCATTTCGAGCGGTAAACTTCAAAAGAAAATAGGAAACATGTGTAAACAAATCCGTCTTGCTATCGCAGTGGAAACGTATCGAGAACGCAACTGGTAAACATTCGTGTCGCAGATTTTCAGTGTGCAGTGAAGTACGAAAACGAATAAATATATAGTCACAGATTACATATGGAATCATATTCTGGGGCAACTCTGTGGAATCTAACAGAATTTTTATTTTACAAAAGAGGTGCATCCGTATTGTTTTTGGAATGGACTATTGTGATAGCTGTAGGGGAGTATTTAAAGACACTGGTATTCTTACATTCTATAGTCTTTATATTTTTGAAGCTGTAAAGTTTTTGCTGAATAACACTTCGCTTTTTGCTGATTTGTACAAAAAAGTGTGGTTTTTAATATTCTAAAAATCTGGAATGTGCTTCCTCTTTCCTTCAGACAGCAACTACCCAGTAAGGTTGTTTGTAGGCTCGGAGCATTTTTGAGGGAAAGAGCATATTATAGCCTTGACGAGTTCTTTCAGGATGGTGATATGCATGGCGCACTAAGTAAGGATCTTGAATAGACACAATCAGAGTGGTATTGAAGAAGGAACTCGACCTCCCAACAACTGAAATTTCCGACAATGACGCAAGATTAGATGGAGGAGATTGTTTGTTTACTGGTAAGCTGCATGCTTATCCGGAAAGCATACTATACACTGGAGGAGTATTTAACGGACCCTTTAGACTGTTGACACTTGTCTCATTTTATGTTGTCAATTTTGAGTATTTTGCTTGTGTTGTTATGATTATTTTATTTTTTGTAATCTTGTTTATATTGACATGCTCTACACCCGAAACGGTATTTACAAAGGAGCTAATAAAGGATCTATCTATAGCTACTAATATGTTGATTGTTTCTACTAAATAATATGAAACTATAGACAATTTTAGTTACTTCAGTGGAAACAAGAAATTTACGTATGTTGCCATAAGTTTCTACGTATGGCAACAAGGAGAAACATTCGGCAACAAAATTTTCCTCCGGTGGAACTGTAGCTTTATACTCAACGACCAGAAAACGTACTTAGGCAACAACCGTTCGACGGGGAAAGTCAAGGACACCCACAACGGATAATATTATCGACTATTTAATGGCACACAAATTTCGAGACTTGATTAATAGCGTTTCTCACTCACGCACATGTTATCTACACATACGTGTAGGGATCTGTTAAAGGATATGCGCTTTTCATTAGGCAAACGAACCACTACTAAATCTCCGCGAGATGGCGGTACAAGAAATTCAATAAATCGTCACTCTGTCACAATTATATTGAGCAGAAATAACTCGGAATGATTATCAAGGTACAGCAGGAATACATCATTTCTCAACCTTTCAGGATTCGCGGCACAATTCTCATAATTTTCAGTCCACCCTAAATTTATACAATAATAAGTTTTTCGGCTCTTATTACCAAGAATACGGAAATTTATTGAGATTTGGCAACATCGATCCTCAGCATTGACAAAACAAGAATCCGGTGCCTCTTTATTGCTTACCACTCTTCGAATTTTGGGCAGGAGTAGATGATGACTTCTCTGCACAAGAAACAAGGACTTTTCGCATTTTATTACCATTTTCAACATTCTACCTTTGCGAAATTGGATTTTCTGAGGTGGATTCTTTGAAGACAAAATATAGATCTAAGCTAAATACAGAGAAATAACTGAGAGTGTCCATTTTCAATATTGAGCCTTCCTTCGAAAAACTTTGCTCTGCAAGGCCCAAGGATGTCATAAATATTTATTAAATTTGTTTTTAAATTGAACTTTTGATTTAGTTCTTATGTTGTTTCAATTTTACAAGTTAATTATTAAATATTATGTCGAGATATATTTTGTTTTGTATGTGAGAGTGCGTGCTTTAATATTAGTATAGCATTTCAACTGTCGATTGTCAAATTATTGATACTAGTGGTTGCCCAGTTTACGAAATTTGACCGTAAGTCATAAAATTTTTGAGTTTGATTGTCATGTGCCACTGGCAGTATGAACGTAAACAATGATTATATAAAATGGCGAAGGCGCCTGAGGAGTATTCCTACGAAACTAACTTTTTCAGGAATCTAATTTAACGTACTCGTAACACATATTGATAGTTGGCGTGACGTCTTGACGAGATTATGACTGCGCCACGATATACGGAACCTCATTACGCGATGTTAACGAAGTACACGTTTGTATATTGAATTGCGAACTATACGAACGCGAAACTTTAATGGTTATTACAGTGTCGGGGCCAAATATAAATTTAATGATGAAAACTTGTGAAGTGAAACGATAAAATGTTTTCGACTCATTTTGTACGTGAAACGAATAGTTTTTTAGAACAGCGTGTGCCGTACGCGATGCTTATTATCTCGAGAATAACAAGTAGGTACCAGGAAATGTTTCGAATTAAGACAGTTTGCGATTTGAGGTCGACAATAAAAAAATTCGACATACTTTCAAGGGCACTATTCTGTCTCAAGTTTTCGGATACTTTTTTTTTTGTTTTAAGTTCGCGATACATACCAAAGACACGACGTAACCAATCAAAGAATTTCAAAATACTCGAATCTCCTCTCAACAACCGAAGCTAGCCTATCAGATTTGGAAGTGAATTTTTTTTTTCATTTTAGTTAATTTAGAGTTTGAAGTAGGTACATACCTCTAAATTTTATTAATAAGTATGAGTATTTATTATTGATTGTCCTCTGATATTGAAATTTGAAAATTTAGTTGCGATGAGGAAGGACGAAATAATAAAATTCATTGCTAAAAAAATTCATAACGATTATTCGAACTTTCTTTTCATTCTTAATTTCTACTGAGGCGTGACATAAGAAAAATGCAAATTTTCCACAAACCCAGAAAATTATTTGCTAATTTTTTTGAAGTTATTGATGAGTAATTAATTTTCGCATAAAATTAAATTGACACTTTCACAAGAAAATTCTTTTTCGCGATTTCAAATGAATGGAAGTTTCAAATTCGTAACCAAAAAATATTTTTCATTAATATTCGAGTCTTTCACGTATTCGTTTGTTTTTTTGAGATCTTCAATTTTCTGATACTACTTCCAAAGTAATTCTGAAAAGTAACTAAGTAAGTAAGCGAAGTACGAAATTCATGGAATAAATCACACAAATTTTCAAAAATTGTGGTAAAACTAAGATAGCAAATAAACTTCACTATTCATTTTCTCACAATGGACAAATATTTGGAAGAAATGAAGCTAATTTCAGGGAAATCCTTTTCAAAAATTCTGAAGTCTCAAATTATCACTTGGACGACGTTTTACAACACTTTCCGAAGAACTCGCCAACGAATGGCGATATTAAAATAATAGCGTTTTTATAGGCACCGAATTCTTTGGTCATCGAGCGCGAGTTGAAAGATAAAACCGATTATGTAGGCGGCGTATACAATCCGAAAAGAAAAATTTTACGAGGCTAATACGCGGATGTAAATTTGTCCAAGGCGGCATCGTTAGAGCGAACGAAAGAGCGACTCTGCTACGCAAATTGACTCACACAGGCAACACACACAGATTTGGAAAACCAGTACCACAAGAACCAGTACAATGTCTACAAGAAATAATTAATTCCCAATAAAATTGAATAAAACATTGAGGTTTGGACTACTTGTACTGTATCAATATCAGTACAATGTCCCAAAAAATTATTTATTCCTATGAAAAAATTCGAATTTGTAATATTAGTCCTGTACCAGTAGCACTAGCACCAGTAACGTTCCAAGAAATAATTAATTCCTATAACCATATTCAGATTTTGAAAACTGGCAATATACTATGTTCTAAGAAATTATTAATTCTATGAACACATTCAGAACATAGTACAGAACTAGCATTCAAAGAAATTAGTAATTCCATAAGCACCATACTTCAGGAAATTATTAATTCCATGAACGCTTTCAGTTTGAAATACTTGTACCGTACCATATTTCAGGAAATTATTTATTCTATAAACGCATTCAGATTTGGAATACTTGTACTGTACCATACTTCAGGAAATTATTAATTCCAAAAACGCATTCAAATTTGGAATACTAGTACTGTCAACAACGTCTTGAGATACTCAAGACGTTGTTGGTACTGTACCATATTTCAGGAAATTATTAATTCCATAAAAGCATTCAGATTTGGAATACTTGTACTGTACCATATTTCAGGAAATTATTGATTCCAAAAACGCATTCAGATTTGGAATACTAGTACTGTACCATATTTCAGGAAATTAATAATTCCATGAACGCTGTACCACTAATACCAGTAATCTCATAAGAAATTATTAATTCCTTTCAGATCAATACGTGAAATTACGTGAGATTGAAAATAATTTATATAGCGATCTATATACTCGTATGAAAAGAAACAAAACAAGAACAATAAAACTAAGAAAGTTATCACAGCAGTGGGGGAAAGAAGTCAGGCTTATCAAGAAAATCACGTAAATTGTATCCAAATACATAATAAAAACAATTCAAAGAATAGCATGAGAATTTAACACTGCAAAAAAATCGAACAACGAAAAAGAAAAATATATATTACCAAATATTCAACTTTTAAGAAAACTCATTGGAAAAATAATTAAAGGTTGGCTTTCGATAACTAATTCATCTCAGTGGGCTTCTCATTATTGGCCTTACTTAGTTGCACTTTTTCATCATTGAGTCGATCAACTTATACATTCCTAGAAAAACTCCTCAGATGTCGATTTTTCCAGCTTAAACGAAAAAAACCAGTCTCAAAGGAACTCATCACTCTGCGCCGATCTGTTGTTAATTCAGAAACTGGATGAAAAAAACGGACAAAACAGGAGCTATTGGATTCGACCGCACTCTACGAAATCGTCCTTTTTTCGATTTTATAACGGCAGACAATCAGTCAATGTCTACTATCGCGACATTGTCGCACAAAACACTAGCATCGAAGGCGAGACGCGGTCTGGTCTATTTCGAGCGGTCTGGAGATTGAAATTCTTTTCATTTCAGTGTAACTTTTTTTTACTTCCTCTCGCTGAACGCGAGAAGTAATAACAATGTGTAGCTATTCATTTAATTTGGGATTTCACAGGGTTGCCGGATCTTCCATTTGACTAGCAAATCTACTTATTCTCGAATGTATATAATGTTATTCATGAAAATTCTTAGCCATTCTTTCGTGTGATTTTATAATCTGTTTGGAATGAGAAGATTCAAGCTGCCGTCCAAGGATCGTTAAAGGTGCCATTAGGTACAAGGAGTGTGTAGTGACGTGCCTAGCGTGCGAACTTACGTGCCACAGCAGTTCCTAGTAGCTGCCAGTCATTCTCATGGTATACGCGCCACTTGATAGGTCTTGGCACGACCTTCTAATGATGTGCCATTTGGCCCGACCTCTCTCTGGGACAGGAGAGTCAGGCAAATGGTCCATTCTTTTATATCACATTATTTTTTCCATGTCTTGGACGAAATAAACTACTTCATCATGGAGATTTTGGTATAGTTAGATCAAGCATGACGTCTGGATAGACGAAAATCACTTGAGCCGACATGACCTTCCTTTATAGATAGTTTTTAGGATTTTTGAGATGTTTATCATAACACAACACAGACGGTAGGACCTTGGCCTTATTTATTCCTAATATATTGCCCTACAATACCACCTCAAGTGGCGCCATCTTGGTCAAATGAACTATTGAAAAATGGTCATTTTGGTAAAATTTCTTCCATATAAAACAAATTTTGAGAGGGCATGGGCCAGGAAAATAGAGTAACTTTTTCAGGAATGTTTCCCCAAGGGGTCTGTCATTTGAGCCATAGCTTCATTGGTGTCTATTAACTCGATTGTTCGTCATTTATAACTAAAGAAAAGAAGCTAACATTTCGTACTAAAAATATCTCAATTGAATTATTCATTTCATCAAAACTTAATGATCCAAAATTATATAGCTGGAAGTTATCGTATCATCGCACCTGCTTGCCTCTATCGATCTAAGTTTATAGGAAATTTCAACGGGAACAACATTGGATCTACAAAAGTGATAATATTGAAGAATATAAATCTCTGTACGTGACTGACATTCGTGCTGTCCAACAAAAAACATTTGCAAATAATTTCTTCAATGCTCTACATTTACGAAATGTGCGTAAAGCACCATTTATCTTCCAACTACTTCAATTAGCTTTCAGAACTGTCTCATACTTTGATTTATTCAAACTAGCAAACTCTAGGCTTTAAATTATTGTGACAATTTCCACATGGCTATATAACTATGTCATTAAAGTAATGATATTCAATCTCATATAACATGTGCGCCTTCTGAATAAATGAATGTTGTTTTGGTAATAAACAATATCTAGTAACTATGACTAAATAAATAAAAAAAAAATTATTCATTCACAACAATATTCAATTTAATTGAAAATAAAAAAGTGATAATTCTATATATGAATAAATATACGCGAAAATTCGACACCGTGTCACCGATCATCGACAAACTTAACACATTTGAGAGTTTTTTCATGCAGAAGGCTTTAAACTGAAAAAATTCTGAAAATTAGTTTCTATGAAAATGAACGCATTGAAGCGCAAACGCCTTTTTGCACTGACAATGCTATATATATATATATATATATATATATATATATATATATATATATATATATATATATATATATATATATATAATAATATATATATATATATATATATATATATATATATATATATATATATATATATATATATATATATTTTTTCTAATTGTTGTTTCGTGTGAACTATTTCTAATCTCTTGAAAATTATTAGCAATAACAGGCTTGTTATTTATAAGTTTTGATAAAGCCACGAATGTCGTGGCGAAACGTCAACTTTTTAATAAAATCGAGTTTTTTAAGAATTTTCAAGAGATTATATATATATATATATATATATATATATATATATATACAGGGTCACTTGTTAACCAAAGTAAGATAGCTAGCGAAAAATGTTAAAATACAAAAGTTTCCGGGGTTTTCAAAATCTGAAGAGTACTGAAGAAATAAAATTGCATTTTTTCAATAGAATACCGTATATATTGTAACATATTTCAATTTTGCTCGAAATTCTGAACAAAATTTACATAGCACATCATTTCCTAAATTCAACCGTTTTCGAGATATCGAATTTTGAAAATAACTTTTTACTACTCTCAAATTTATCGAAGAAAAAGCACGAAATGATGGATATTTATTATGAAAGTCACACAAGGTGGAGTATGTGGATATGATTACAATTTAATTATAATATTTTTACAGAAAATAAAAAAGCATAATTGTTCAGGGTTGATAAAAATGGACGAAACCAGTTGTAATAAACAACAAATTCTATTTAATAAGGTGCTCAATTCACCTCCTGACAGTAAATATAGTCTACAAAAATAGGCCGCCAAATATCTAAGAGTTGAAAGAAAGAATAAGGCATGAAATTTCTACTATTCCTTCTCACATGATTTTAAATTCACTACAAAATTTTGTTCAGCGAGTTTATTACTGTCAGGAGGTAAATGGTAAACACTTTGAGCACCTTATTAAATATTTATTACAACTTGCTTCCTGCATTTTTATCAACCCTGAACAATTATTTTTTTTATTTTCTGTAAAAATATTATGATTTATTTGTCATCATATCCACATACTCCACCTTATGTGACTTTCATAATAAATATCCATCTTTTCGTGCTTCTTCTTTAGTAAATTTGAGAGTAAAACGGTATTTTCAAAATGCGATATCTCGAAAACGGTTGAATTTAGGAAATGATGTGCTATGTAGGTTTTGTTCAGAATTCCGAGCAGAATTGAAATATGGTATAATATATAGGATGTTCTATTGAAGCAATTTTATTTCTTCAGTACTTTTTGACGGATCCTGTATACTTAATTTTTATTTAGTGTGATAGAAAAATCCTAAAACTTTTGTATTTTAACATTTTTCGCTGGCTATCTTACTTTAGTAAATAATCGACCGTTTCCATACATATCAGCGACCCTGTATGTATGTATGTATGTATGTATATATATATATATATATATATATATATATATATATATATATATATATATATATATATTTATATATATATATATATATATATATTTATATATATATATATATATATATATTTATATATATATATATATATATATATATATGTATATAATAGGTATATTAGTAAAGATGTAGCATGATCAGATTGTCACTTCTGGGTTGGGTTCGATTCAATGTAATTGGTCAAGGTTAATAGAATGAAGTATCATTTCACTGAAGTAGTAATTTCAGTAATCTGCTTCATGTTAAAAAGTTGTTTGCTATTATATTTCAATAGAAAACTGCAGCAAATAAATAATGCCCACAGAACATATTATTTAAGGTAGAAATGATATGAGAATGTGGTTCAAATAATTGAAACATTTGTCTACATACTACGGGTGTATAATACAAAGGAATAGTTTATTGAAAGTTTACGTTCTGCAAATATAAACTCTCTTATCGTTTATGTTTATATAATAATTTTTTAGTGAACTTCCAAGATAACCTAATACGACAACTAAAATATTTATCCGAATACATATTGAAAAATACGAATAACAAATTATTCTATAATTCAGTACCGTGTTTGTATACAATGATAAGAATCTATCCAAACAATTAACAAATTGAAATTACCACTTCAAAGCGGGATATATCTTGTCAGTATGTATCCGCTAATTATCTATGCAATGCATACTATTTCTTCATTTTTTTTAAGTGCGAAGGTTTACTATTAAAATGTACTTATTATCAATGTGAAGTTATGAGAAAAGTTCATATGATTTACTGAATATTTAATTGAAAACAGGAAATTATAAAACAATGCATAATCTAGATTAGAAAAAAAATTCACACGATGTTTACTCTACGAATTGATAAAATATACATTGAAATGACTTAATTGAACTCTCATCAAAATCTTTGAAAGATATTCAAAATTTGGTGACAATTATTCAAAATTACATGAAAGAAAAAACTCAAAAAAAATTTTTTCAAAAATTATAGTTTCGAAACCACTCAAGACAATAGAATTTTGCAACACAGCTATACACTTATAACCCACAGTAGGCATGCTTCGTCCGTCGTACAACAGTTTGCTGAATAATAAAAAAAATTTCAACTATAAACATGTAAAGAAAATCCTATATATAAATTTGATGTAGCAGTTTTCTTACTTTTTATCAGAATAACGCAAAATAAAAATTACAGAAGTCACTGCGTTCATTCTAATCTTCAATATTAGTTAAGTGCGAGTCGGACTCGCCCACGAAGGGTTCCGTACCATTGACTATACCCCCCTTTAATATTTATTTTATTTTAATTTTATTATTTATTATTAAAGTTAAAATGTAACAGAGTATTTTGTGAATACTTCAAGTTCCCACCTGTTGCGTGCGTTTGTTGTATGGCAGCCCCCTTGAATATTTATTTTATTTTGTTTTTAGTATTTTTGGAACGAAGTTCCTTACGGCAGGCTAGGAGGGGATAGGGATTTCTCTGCGGGATCAAACTGAAAAATATGAGAGACTAAACGTGTGACGGAAATAGACTGACGCTTCACGCTGACTGACGAAAGTCACGACTTTAGTTAACACCTTTCTCTTTCTCCCTCTTTCTTTCCGTTCTCTCATTAACCCATTATATCCCATTGTACTCATTAGAGTACAGCCAACAAAATATATTTTTTACTCAATCTAGTAACAGTTGGATCAACTGTACTATTAAATTTTGATTGTTTCAATATTTTTCCATATCCAGCACCTATATATTACAGAAGAATTCAGATCCTGTAATTTTTTCACTCGATTTTTTCAGCTGTTACGTTGGTTATGTTGTTCATTCCTTACATGGTAGTAAATAATCGACTTGTTTTCAGCATGTTATAAGTGTGATTGAGCTATTTTTAGTGTTGTTTGGATATATAATTCTTTTTGAAAAATATGGTAAGTAGAAATTTCTCACTGTACTCATTTGAGTACAATGGGCCGATGCGTTACTTTTATATTTCAATATTAACTATTATTCCATAGAAGTCAGTGCGTTTCTTTTCTAGTTTTCATAAATACTGTGTAGTTTCCCGAAATTCCAATCAGAATTTTTTATGGTGGGAAGAAATATCAACAAGAAGTTGCTTCGACAAAGACCAGAAACGAAGTCGACATTGCGATTATTTCTCCCGATTTTCGATTATTTCTCCCGATTTTCGATTATTCCTCCCGATTTTCGATTATTCCTCCCGATTTTCGATTATTCCTCCTGATTTTGATTCACAGACGGACGAGGAAGACTTTGATGAAAATGGTATTCAATATGAGTTGTCAATGTTTCAAAAAGTCGCTGGAAAATGAAACTTTGGCATATAAGTGACAGTGAAAGCGAAGACAGTGATGCTGAGTTCAATTTTCCCTTGTCAGTTCTACGTCTAATTATTAAGCTATGAGCAGTTAAAGGATCTCAATTCGTGGTAAAAATGATGGTGGATGATGTTCACAAATGTGATAAACATGACTCTTATCAACGCATGGAAAATATTTCAAATTGTGAAGGGAGAGCCAATTAGTCTTGTTGATTTTGAGAGAATAATTGTTCGTCATTATTTGGCTCGACACAAAAAATCAAAATATAAAAGCTAGTCAACTACCAGTAAGTGTGAGAAAACATGAAGGTGGCCATTTTCCACTTGAATTAGAAAAACAAGTGAAATGTACTCTGTGTCATAAATGAGTCAGATGGAGTTGTTCAAAATGCAAAGTGGCTTTATGTGTTGAAAGAGATTGTTGTGCCATTCACCATTTTTTATTTTTTGTTTTTGTAATATTATAACTTGTTTCAATTAATTCTTTCATAATTTTCTGTCGTTTACTTTTAAAAAATATGAGTTTGGTTCTAATAAAGTTTAGTTAAATTAAAATTTTTTTATATTTTTTACAACGTATTCTCCCATTGTACTCATCTGAGTACATGGGTCTCGCAGCTAACCCATGAATTTTCGAACATAGGTTACATTTACTTTTATGTTCCAAACAACCTATATTTTGCCAAAACAACAAAGAAAATTGATTCCGTTCGAAATAATGTCATGGGTTATAATGGGTTAATTCAAGTACAAGCAACTCGAAAACGTCATATGTGAAACATCGAAATAATTTTGTATAAGTTATATGCATAAAAGAACAGCTTACGACAGGAATCAGATATGGCGTAATGAAAATGAAAAGATAAAGCTTTACAAATTTGTTCCATAAAATAATGACTACGTATTGTAGGTTTATATTCAATTATATAGCGTGGCGATACGTTATCTTCTCGTTATATACACTCTTGTATCTAAATTTTACATTGCTTTGACGACCGAGTTGTCTAAGTACTGAACCCTGGTGTGCCGTATTTCTGGGTTCGAATCCCAGTGGTAACTCCTGGCTTTGATCATTCATTTATTTACAATCTCGTGAGAGCTTTTGCCCCACATTTCAATATTAATTATTTCAACATGGATTAGTATAAGATATCACTTCTATCGTGCGCCCCTACACGCACATGTTTCGTTTTCGCAAATTGTGGTCCTTCTATATTATCCGAAGGAACCTACCTGGTGTCCCATGACACCGTTTTTCTTGTTTGTTATAGCGGCAACAGAAATAAATAATTTCTGAAAATTTCAACTGTCTAGCTATCGTGGTTCTTGAGATGCAGCCTGGTGACAGATGGACGGACGGACAGACAGCGAAACCTTAGTAATAGGGTTCCGTTTTTACCCTTTGGGCACAGAACCCTAAAAAGCAAACGGAGAATTACGTACGGCACTGTATTAATTCTATTCTTCAATTACAAAGCTCACCGAAGCACTTGCGACCTTTGCGATGATCGTATATAACCTAGTAATATTTATAACCGACATGAGGGTAACGCAAAATGAGAATTACGTACGCTACTGCATTCATTCTATTCTTCAACTACAAAGCCCACCGCAGCACGTGTGACGGTTGCGAGTATCATATATAACCCACGTCTCCTAGTCCCATGCTTCCCTACGATATGATCCAGTATTATTTCCATCCTGGCGTTATAAGAAATGATAAAAAGTCTCATTTTTTTTCCTGGAACATCTTCGCGCCTTATGCGCGACATAAGTTAGGATGAATTATTAACTAGGAAATACCGGGTTGAATCTTTACTGTACGCGGAAAACGTGGAATGCTATTAGAGTCGACGTTGTTTTTTCATAAAATATGAACGGTTATATTTATCGGTCTTCGCAAAATGTTATAATTCTTGCGTGTTTAATATTTTACTAACTTTGTACGAGTGGACCTTACTTACGTGCTTCTCGGAGAAACGTATCCCAAAACTGTCCAACGTTTTTTGTCCTCAAGATAAATATGAAGATAAAATACTATCAAGATTAGACTGCATATATATCGTAACAAAATATATTATGTGAATTAGTTTACATTGTAGCGAAATCTTTAGTACATAATATCCACGCGCTGCTGTGGCTGAATTGGTCGTCACAAAGTGGCGAATGTGCTAGACCAGCAATCCGGTCACGAATTCTTGAAAATCATATTTTACAAAAAGTACATAGCTAATTATCATAATTGTTCTACATAAAAACCTTCCCCATGAAAAACTACTTAGATGTGCCAAGTTTGACGAAAATCGGACAAGCAGTGTTGGAGTTTAGCGATGTCAAACATACATATATATATATATATATATATATATATATATATATATATATATATATATATATATATATATATATATATATATATATATATACTAGCTGACCCTGCAAACGTTGTTCTGCCATATAAATTATTTTTATCCATCTATCTTTCTATCTATTCATCTATATGCCGATGTATATCTAACTATCTAACTACCTATCTATCTAAAATAATCTAGATAGTAATCTATCTTTCTATCTATCTATCTATCTATCTATCTATCTATCTATCTATCTATCTATCTATCTATCTATCTATCTATCTATCTATCTATCTATATATCTATCAATCTATCTGACCCGGCAAACGTTGCTTGCATTATGAAAATGGCTATGAAAAAATGAAATATGTGTTGTTGATAGAAAGGTGAAAATTTCGAGTTATATGTATTTTTTAATGCAACATCATAAAAAAATGAAAATAAAAAATTTTGTCCAAAAAATTTTTAAAAATGTTTGTGGTGAACCTCCCTAATCACTTTATTATATTATTATAGGGGTAAAAATATATAACGACCTATTCTCAGACCGACTATTGTTATTTTCGATTGCCATCTTGCAACCCTATTGCGGATCTGTGGATAAAATTAAAAAAATGAAAATTGCGATGGAAAAATAGGGGTTGATCGTAGAAGGGTAAAAAATTGAGAGTAATATAAATTTTTTCATTATAAGTCATGACAAAATAAAAACAAAAATCTTGCCAGAAAAATTGAAGTTTATAATTAACAAATAAAAAATATGAGTTGATCGTAGAGGGTTGAAAATTTAGTTTTGTATGTATTTTTGAATGCTGTATCATAAAAGAAATAGAACAGAAAAATAGATGTCCGATTCTCAGACCTAACCGTTATGTACACAAAATTTCATGAGAATCGGTCTAGCCATTTTGGAGGAGTTTAACAAATCAAAAATAGGGGTTCATCGTAGAGGGGTGAAAATTTAGGGTTGTATGTATTTTTGAATGCTGTATCATAAAAAAAATAGAACAGAAAATTTTGTCTGAAAAAAAATAATTAAGGGGTGGATCACCCTCAACATTTATGGGGATGAAAAATAGATTTTAGCCGATTATCAGACCTACCCAATATGCACACAAAATTTCATGAGAATCGGTCGGGCCATTTCGGAGGAGTTTAACTTCTAACACCGTGACACGAGAATTTTATATTATATTAATATTAATATATATATATATATATATATATATATATATATATATATATATATATATATATATATATATATATATATATATATATATATATATATATATATATATATATATATATATATATATATTCATGGGGAAGGTTGTATTAACAGACAATAATTGACATAATTTTTAGTAGGTATTCGCAAAAAACTGCAAGATTAGCAACACTGATTACAACCAATTAATCTGATATTCCACTCTAATTGTAATTAATTTGTCTTCGCGGTAGACGACAGAATTGCGACACTTGTTAGACGTGTACAGCCGTAATGTTGCCTTTTTCTCGTAGGTACGGTAATGTTGTCGCAACGCATCGATTCGATATTAGAATACCCGATACGCCTTTACTATAATCACGTTTTCCGGCGTAATTCATAGATAAATATGATTTTACGCTCACTATACAACAATGACGTTGCCTAAGGCAACGAAATTGATCCGTATTTTTCATGTCCCGTTCGACTGAACTTCCCACAACTGATATGGGAGAGCAATGATTCTTCTCAACAGGCTTAATTGAAAATAATCTTTCACGATGAAATTATATTTTTTTTTATAATTGTAATTAATTGATACTCGAAAAAAACTATAATTTCTTAAAATTATGATCCACTCGATGTAGATATACAATTATAATTGTGGTCACATGATCCACATCGAATTGTAATTGTTTATAAAACTGATTTACAACAATTAAAGTATGTTATAATAATTATAGTCGCCCAGTTGACTATAATTATAACAGAATGTAATTGACTTAATGGCTTGTACCTAAACAATTAAGTCGTATGTGAAGGGCAAAAATTGTATCAGGCTTATTTTCTCTGCCTCTGTACAGAAAGACAAATACAAGGATAATTTTGAAAAATTAAAAAACTGAACTGTACAAAATAAAGATTTGATATTCAGAAAACCTGAACAAATTATAGTGTTTGCATCGCATACAACGATTTATTAACACCTATTACTCCCATAACTTATCTTAAATTTTCAAACTAAATATACCTAGCTATTTTCTCAATCTCCTTCCTTATTATGTGAATTTTTATATGAACTTTTATAATATCATATCAGAGGGTGACTCTGATTGAAATCTAATTCAAAAACTGATTTAATTAACTTATTTTCTGAAATTGACTAACTAATAGAATAAATGAACACTAAAAATTGAAAAAAAATTTTCTTAAATATTTGTATTATAATACTTGACTTATGAAGTACTACTTCTTCGTCAGAAGCTGAATGAAGAATAGTAAAATTCGAAAGATAAAGACGTTTATATAAAAAACCAATTATCTAAGAGCTTATGTAAAAGATTTAGCCATATTTTTGAATTTATTGATGTGTAAAGATCCTACAAAACTTGATTTCAAACCCTTAATTTCCCTATTTAATAATTCAAATTATCAAAACTGCTTTTATGTTCCGAATTTCTAATTCGAAACAATCTGAAAGTTCTAACAAAAAAATACTTTTCACAACAACCGTAATTTAATCTTATAATGTTCCTGGATATTAATTTTCACTAATTATCGTAATCATCAATTAATAATTTGACCTATTGAGTAATTAGCCAGATTTCGGTGAGAAATTACCTGTCCTGTGTCATAAAGATCATTCAACTAGTTCTTAAGCACAATTAACAGCACGTTGCACTAATTGCTGTCTGAAAGTACCCCCTAATCCCAAAGTACAATCACTGCAATTATTATAATACAGAAAAACATTCAAATTATTCCTACATATATTCATAGCGAATTTTAATTTTCACTACGATTCACAATAAAGTAACATAATTAATTGAATTAACTATAATTATATTGGAATTCAATCTCCAACCCTTCAATTTATCGCAGTCCCATTTACTACGGACGTAATGCTTCAATCAGTCTGGACATCCGTGCGGGGGCCGCAGATTTGGAAAATACACGCAACACAACCACTCTAAATAACGATAGGAAAACTAGCGAATCTAGAATTTTCCACTGCGGACGGCACTCGAAAATTCGGTTAGCTAAATTGCCTATTTATGCAACCTCTAATCAATGTTTCACATAACTTTTTCGCTGACTGCGTGGTACAAAATTATATGGAAACAAAAATGTTAAAGATATGTATAAAAAAAGTCCACAAATTCGAAAAAAAATAAATACTCTTGAAAATTACATTTTAAAGACTTCTAACTACACACAAACAAAAGCGAATTTTAGCAATATTTTTCATATCTTTGTTTATATTCATTATTCTTTATTAGAGGCAAGATCTACTATGTTTAAACAACATTTTACCATAAACATTGAAATTTTATTTCTCAATTCTAATCATATTGTGTTAGGTGAAACATTAAATAAATATAATACATACAATAACAGTTTGAAGTGAAAACAAATTTTCAATATTTATTATTAAATAATTACAAATCTAATCATTTAGTTTTTTGCAATTTTTAGATGCAATTCTTTCATTAAAAAAAATTAAAAAAATTATCATGTAACCCACAGAAAAACTTTCGAGGAATTAGTGGCCACCTGCGCAAGTTGGAGGAATTGTAGCCACTAATATACTTGTCCCATACGAAAAATACAAACGGTCTTGAACGTAGAATGTAAAGTAACCACTTCCATGTTTGCAACATTTTAATTGGATTATTAATCAGACTGACTAATTGGAAATTTGAAATTCAAATGATAAGTAGTAATTCGTTCCAGATTTATTTAGCAGGATTGATCAACCGGTTAATTATTCTCAATTAGACAATAACAGAGCTGTTGCATCATCGTGTCGTAGACGACAAATGATTAAGGATGCGGGGAATTCTATATGCAACGCAATAGATACGTACATTATGCCATGTACAGTTAAGCTATCAAGGAGATGAGATGTAATTTATAATATATGGGAAAAAATCAAGCGGCTGGTTCTCCTGTAGATCAATCTCGATTTGAATACCATAAATTATATGTATTCCGTCGGATTCAAATCATCCTCTTTCCCATAAATATTCAGATTTCAACTCAATGATCCACAGAGCGTTTTCAACCCCATTATCCGTACCAAAATTAGCAAAAGAAATTTCTACTATGAAAATAATTGCTTCAAATAATGGTTTTCATACAAGTTTGATAGATAAAATGATAAACAAGAAACGTAGTCAACTAGCGTACAACAGCATATATCCTCAATCGAAAGTAGAAAAATCGGAAAATTCACATCTTTAAGATATTTTGGTCCTATAACAGAAAAAGTTGCCGATATCATATCTAAATGTAATATTAAAATTGCTTTAAAACATAAGACAAAACTCTGAGGATTTTTATTCAATGCCAAAGATATAACTTCAAAATTTGAAAGTTCAGGAGTTTATAAATTTATTTGTCCTGTATGTAAAGCAGTGTATATAGGTCAGACTGGTCGATAGTTCAAGACAAGATTTAAAGAACACCAACAATCTTTTTTGAAACATAAAATGGATTCAACGTTTTCAAATCATTGCCGAGAAAACCACCACCATTTCCAAAAATAGATAACTTTAAAAAAATGCACAAATTACCGAAAGGAACCAAACTAACTTACTTAGAATCACTAGAAATTTTTAAACTCAATCATAATGAAAGATATCTTGCTGAACGACCAGATTGACTTGATATATTCTCCTATATTTAGTGTATTCAACCAATAATTATTTTTCTAAGAACATTTTATTGTACCAATTTGGGAAACTCACTACCCACTTCGATTAGCCCTTCTTGAAATCTGTTCCTCTTGTCTATTTAGGTACCTGCAATAATTCTTTCCCACCCGTAAGCGCGAATCCATAATTATGTATTCAGTTTTTAATTCAATCTGCCCGATGATGGTCTAGTGACCGAAATTGCAATCGTAGTGTTATATATTTTTCAAAGTATTTTTGTGATAATAAACGTTGTAAATTCAAATTTTGTTTTTGTTCATCATGTTAAATTATCACGTAGTAACGACGGATTCCATCAACTACCATAAATTGTACAGAGGGACAGGTTCCTACTACTTGAAGCGTATTCTAACTTCCCTAAGAAGGCATTTACTATTACTCTATGATATTTCACCCTACGATTCAATTTTTTTTCATGAGTAACTCTCAGGAAAAACGAAAGCATTTTAGTGAGCTGAATATTCGAGGATTAAATGAAAATTCAATCGAATAGGATGAGTGGACTGAAAAAGTATTATTTATCTGCGTATACATGTCAACATCACTTTACGTCAGCTTCCGGAATTTAGTAAGAAACGAAGGAATCTGGACAATTCCTAAGGATTTCAATTCAAATGTTCCTCACAGAACACAGATTTCATTTACGTACAACATTGACAAGGAGAATTCATCAGACCGATCTGCATCTGTGCTCTGTCGTTCGTCTGCCTCCGCATAAAAAAAAAACACGCACTGATCTGCACTCGGTGATTTTAGTGTACGCCTTGGCGATTCGTTATCCATTCAGACACTTCAATAGCAGCTCGAGGCTGAAAAATGGGCTCGGTAGGTTCTATTGATAAATCTCTAATTTTATCCGGTTTGTCAACCGTAGTGACGTCTCGAAATATCTCAAATCTGAGATACTGGCTGGCGGTAAGCCGCACTTCCCAGTTCGAGTGAAGAAGAAGAACCGTGTTCGATTTCATACTCTATGCTGGCGCAGTAAAGAAGTCTAAATCGCGGATTCTTCTCAGGATAAATTTAGAGGAACCGTATGGGAAATTTTGGTCCAGATGTCTCCAACATTACGGAGTTAATTGCACTCTTAAACAGATTTGCTCCTTATTCCAGGAACGACGTATAGAAACCACGAACTATATGTCGAAAACGTCTTGAAACGTTGGATCTTATATGCCAATTTAAGTTAGCAAAAAAAATTATACAACACTTAAATAATTTCTATTTGTTGTTGGGATAGGCGCTTTAAATCGGTATACTAATGAAACAACCAATTTTTGAAATAAATGATTGGAAAATTGTGCATTCAATACTTCGAGTAACAATTCTAAACCAACACAGACAGAGAAAATACACCCCCCCACATTTAATTACTCAATAGATTTCAACAGTGAGAAACAACACCAATTATTATGAAATAATTGTTTTTATGGGAAAGAATATTTTCTGAAAGTTCACAATCGATAGAGGTATTATTATATGGATACGAGTTATCGTGAATATATAAAAAATAATAAAAAGTTAAATTTTCAATGCTCACTATCACAAGCATATATTGTAAATAATGATAAATGCGTTAAGGGGGAATATTTCGCACATATTTCAATCTTCAGCTCGTACAATACACCGACAAAATTTGAAATATGTAATATTGAAAATAGAGATATCAATAGATGTGTTTATCTGAGGGGGTCCAAGGAAATTAAATAGGGATGGTAGGCAGCTATATCGAGTTGAAAGTTCAAAAGATCAATAGATTGATTTACCAGCAAATTCTAGATGAATTCCTAGGATTCTCAGTTAATTTAATGTCAAATACTTTTGATATATGCGAAGAACGGCTGAATTGGTGGTTTCTATTTATGCAGTGGGTTGCTAAATATTTAATATTGAAAATAGAAATATAAATAGGTCTGTTTATCGCCTCTTCAGGAGGGTCGAAGGAAATTGAATAGCGATGGTAGGCAGGTATGCCGAGTTGAAAGTTTAAAAGATCAATAGAATGATTTAACAGAAAATTCTGGATGAATTCCTAGGATTTACAGTTAATTTAATGTCAAATACTTTTGAAATATGTGAAGAATGCCTGAATTGGTGGTTTCTATTTATGCAGTGGGTTGCTATACAATAATCCGTTTTTTAATTAATATAGGATAAGGAACGGTTTAGTCGACCGATATAAAAGAACATTTAACTCTGAACAAACAAACTAATAATTTCTTACATTTTATTGAGAATGATAATGTAATATTTGATATAATAAAAACAACATGTATTTCTGCTATCATATTATTGGTCTGAAGGATTTTGAAGATTTCAAATGAAGTTTACATCTCAGTTAATAAAGGATAACGTCTTATAATTGGAGGATTAATAGTTTTGCCATAAGAACAAAACTAATTGCTCAAGGACTTTCACCTAATCTTCCTTATTAGATCGATTGTAAGATGACGGACTTGACAAACTTGAGACGAGTGCCGTTATATATTCAACACGGGGAGACAATTAAAAACTTTACACTAACGGAAAGTAACACTAATGAGATATCCGGGTCATTTCATTTCACTGATATTTTTGTCCTACATTGGGAGCCGATTTCGGAAATACGATAGACCAAATGGTTATTTGTTACCGAAAACAATGTTGGATCATAATATTGTTACTCAATTCGAGTTGTAAGTGGTGATCCTAAAATTTCTCATTTTATACTTTATTTATACAGAATTTTATACAGTTATAAACTATCCGTAGGAAAATTCTGAAAAATTGGCAATATACCTAGGTAGAAGGGGGCAGATCGGCTAAAATGGTTATAAGTTAATGACTCTTCCGGTTATACCGGAAATAGGTGTCAATTTGCTTATTTTAAATAGAACATCCAATATATTATTACAGATTTAGATTCTAGGCAATATTTCAACTATACTTTGCGCATATAATATAGCTTCTGTTCGATGTACAACACGCCCTATAGCGCCATTTGAAATTTTTTTTTTTAGTTGATGCCTAGATCTACTTGGGAGAACTACAAAACAAGTAAGAATGGACATCGACCCCCCCCTTAAATTAAAAAGCGGTCTGTTCTCGGTATATATATATATATATATATATATATATATATTTATATATATATATATATTTATATATATTTTTATATATATTTATTATATATATTATATATATATATATATATATATATATATATATATATATATATATAAATATATATATATATATATATAAATATATATATATATAAATATATATATATATATATATATATATATATATATATATATATATATATATATATATATATATATATATATATATATAAATATATATATATATATGCAGGATGTTTCTGAAGTACGTGTAGAAAATTAAGGAGCATGTTATTGACGTCAAAATAAGAAGAAAAGTTCCTCTAAACATATGTCCTCAAGTTATTGGTTTCTGAGATACAGAGTGTCAAAGTTTAATTCTTTTTATTAGTAACTTATTTAGTCTCAATTACTGTTATTATTATTAGTGTTAAATTGTTATAGCACCCAATCCTATTTTAAAATGAAATTGAAGAATAATAACTTACTTAACTAATTTTTTAAACTAATTTTGAATTTAAACATCATCAACATCAAAATAGCTTGCATCGATCATTTCAAATTCCAATATTTCGGAAACGGTTGCTCGCAGCGACCTCTACCAAGAATATCTTGTTCACACAAAAATGTTCAGAAATGTTCTATTTTTCACTAGCAAACGTGATACAGGAACGTCCAAAAAAGTTATGACATTGAAAATGACTGAAAAGACATGTAGGTGGCGCCACCCCCACGAAAGAGACAAACTAACATCAAATTTGATACTGTCATTGAAAAATACTCCCGGATACCAAATTTCACTCGAATATCACAATGACTTTGATATTTATTCACAAAAAAACAAAAATAAGAATTCAACTTTGACACTCTGTATCTCAGAAACGAATAACTTGCGGACCGATGTTTATAGGAACTTTTCTTCTTATTTTGACGTCAATAACATGCTCCTCAATTTTCTACACGTACTTGAGAAACACCCGTATATATGTATATATTGCTATGGTATTTGTGTTTATTATAAATTGTTGACGATGAAAGATTTTGAAAAATTTGAACTGAATCACTATTTCAAGAAAATTTCAATGAAGATGTTGAAATAAATAAATCAATAATAATATATATAAATTAACTAACCAAAAAGTTTCGATTCGAAAATTCCAGAGACACGTGGGAAAAGTCGAAACAGCCAATTGTTTGTCCCGATTGTTTGACTACGATAAAGATGAATAGACACGACGCAATCAAACCATCATCAGAGTCAAAAGTACCGACAATACTGCGATACCGTTGCATGTTTTATTTGTGTCTAATTCGTGACATTTTAACCCCATTTTGGGCTGTCAGCTCTTTATGACTGACTTATACGTTATTTTATCGAAACGTTTTCTCGTTAGTGCGTTTATGGTTCGTTTTATATCCCACCATTATACGGAGTCTCGATTAATGTTTCCCCAATCACGATTCGAGTTTTTTTTCGATATTTACGAGTTCATTAGGCTGCCTACGGCAGAAGCTGTTATTGTGACATTCATGTAATTTGATAGTACGACAATTCGAGTCCGAGGAGATATTAATTTGATCGATTATCTATTGAATTTCGAGAAGTAATTTATTAGTCTTTTTTAAAATATTACTAGTGGTTGTCCAGTGATGGAAATTCGGCAGTAATTAGTTGAATTTTTAGGTTTCAATATTATTGAGTTTATTCTGTCAAAGATTATACTTCTATAATCATTGCTTATATTATTGAATACGAGCCTCTATTCCTTCACGGCCCTTTCTGTAAGCACCTACATCGCGTATTTTCCGTCGAACTTGGAACGATCGATTCTCGCGACCCGTTGGACGGATCAGAACGCGATCCAAGCATTGTTATAAAGCACGCTTCCGTGGGCCACGATTATCTAAATTTCTTCCATTACCTGAGTAGCGATTGTGTCTGATTCTGGCATATTTTTTCGGAAATTTGATTCAATGTATTTGTAACATATTGGGATCTGACATGTCAACTGGCGAACTCTGGCGGCCAGATGGATAAAGTTTTTATTTCCTACGTCAATATATGCAATCGCATGTCAAGTTTTTGATTTCGTAAAAATAAGGTCGCAAAAGGTGAATAATGGAAAGTATTAAATTTGCAAAACGTAGAATCAGCGAGTCTAGAGAGTGCTGTGGCGTGAAAAATTGTAATTCTAAAGCAAGTATTAGCCTCCATCGGTATCCGAAGCTAAACAAATATTTTTTATCGGGAGAAAATCATTTTGGAGAAAAGGAAAAGATTGATCTATTGAAGGTATGGAAAATCAATCTGAAAAAGAATCACACAACTCCGAGAATGACGGTGTGTTCTTTGCATTTTACAAAAGAATTGATTGAAACTCAGATTAGTTCCCATTATTAATGAAAATTCCAGATGCTGCAGCCAAAACATTTGAAATTGTTGGATCTGTGTTGCCTGAACATTTATTGGTATTATTAGAAGAAATTTTTACAGTGATATGTGGTACGATTAAATATGTGTTCTCCGATCTTAGAAGATGACAAATTCATGGAAGATTAAGTGAAATGATGGAGTAACAAATTTATGTATATGAAGGCTATTAGATTGAAGTTAGTTATAATAAGAATACACACGGAATGAAAAAGTTTTCCTTTGTATAATCATTATTAATACATCTTGAGTTACATTATGATTGATGGTGTTTTATTATGAAACCACATTTTATTATATGAAACATTATGATTTCTCATTGAATCCATGTACCAATACTACTATATGAAGGTTTTTCGTGAAATTTTGAATATATTTTGTCCAAAATTCTTTCAGAAATAATTAAATGTCGAATAATAAAAGAATTTTCACAGAATCATCAATAAAAAGTTTCGAAATATGTTTATTGATAATTTCCCATCATATCTGGCCGATTATAAACTTACTACATAAAAAAGCTCGAATTAATATTTTCATATCCCTTGAACAAATACAGTTGATTCAGACTAGGTATTCTACAAGTCAAAATACATAAACAAAAAGCAGTAATACCAGGCCTCGAATTCTATTCATTTTTCCATTTTTTATGAATTAGGACCTTTCCAGCCTATCACCTTCTCTGCATTTTCGCTGGAGTAAATTTTCACCTACATATAGCTTCACACTTTCACTCGAAACTAACATTTTTATAGGAAAAACTCAAAAAACTTCAAAATCTCTCATATAACTCGTGTTGAAAGTTGGTTTTGAGACGCCATGTTTTGACGTCATCACCTAAGCTCCGCCTCCATGTCAGATCCCAATATTATATATCAATTTTAGCTTTCTGCGATACTTCAATTCATGAACTTCAACTATGCCAAATGTTACACTCCTCTGTGAGCGCAATATGCTGACAAAGAAGAACAAATTTTTCTCTTCACGTATTTATATTTTAACCATACCATAATATTCAATTTTTTTCGGCGCCATTTCAATATGAATCAATTTTATATCAATTAGGTAGTCTAAATCAAACATACAATTACAAATGATGAATATTTCATAGTTAAAACCAATATGCAGCGTTATTACAGTAATGGCAGTCTATTATTTCGTGTTATTATATAAGTTTTCTTCAGGGAATAGTATAACAAATAACAGGCATTATTAGATCATTATTCGGAGCTGACATTATGTAATTTTGCATAATCAGAGTGGAGTTCGGACGGGATGACTGATATTCGAGATATTTTCAGTATATATACTATTAGTTCGTCAACGTCTGCATTTCAACACAAGATCACTCTAGTAATTTACGTGAAAGTTGGCTATAATTGTATTGTAGTTGGAACTCGTTTCGTTTCCGTATTTTTACTACCTGTTTCATTCATATACTTAGTAATAGACGAATACAGCACATAACGTTTCTTTCCTTAAATATTCATTGTTTGAAGAAAAACAGGAAAGGATATCATCCACGTTTCAAATTATTATTTTTTCATCTCCTTTTCTTCATATACATATTCCTTTGTTTTTTAACTTTGTTCATTCTATTTCTGGACATAAGCCTTCTTCATGATATGATATGCAACCATTCCTTACTCCATCTTATTTTATGTTTCATGTTTCAGATACAACTTTTCCCTTATATTTCATGGAATTACGGAAATGTTCAAATGGACACTCCTAAACAAACACTTATAATATTTCCATATCAAAAAGTAGAATTCAATTTACATCGCACTTTTCAGCACCGTATCATAAATCCTTTCCTTGTGATATACATATTAATTACACAATATTGCAAGCGCAAGCAACCTTTATAATTAGATGTAATATATGCGAATAATTCTCTCGGTTTCGAAACTTACTAGTAGAGAATATTTAATCGACTGAATAAAATGAAGCAGTTTCAGAAGTATCACATTTCAAGTGATAAGTCGATACTTGATGATATGTAATTGATATACCCATATCAATAACAACGGCTATTGTAACACTGTTTCTAAATATGCGCAATCATTGTACGATACACTTTCTAGTGTATCACTTTTTTTTAAATCAAGGGACCTACAATTTTACGCTGGTTCCGATGGGCTTGATACTAAGTCATTACACAACAGTTAATCATATTTAGAACCTCTAAATTTCATTGGACATACACAACACCCAAGAGCAAGGTGGAACTCGAGCCCAGAATCCTCGGTTTACAAGCGATACACCCTACCACTGGGCTACCGAGGCCTCTACTGTAGTTAATTCAGAAGCCGAATGTAAAATGATAAAATCAAGAAGGTAAACCTATTATCCTAAGATTCTAAAGTACAAAAAATGCATATGACAAAAATCCTCTTCATTTTCACTGGATATAGCGTTTCCCTGCCATCTAATGCGTTAGTTTATATTTATATATATACATATATATATATATATATATATATATATATATATATATATATATATATATATATATATATATATATATATATATATATAGTTTGAAAACTGACTTTACTAAATAGTTAACGCTTCGTCAGGAATTTCCTGAATTTCTCTGTTCAATAAAGTCGGGTTCCAAACTCAAATGACCTGTTATTGCTAAAAAAGACAAATAAATAAGAATAATAATAATAAGGACTTTATTGAAGTTAACATAAAGTGATCACACTAGTGAGAAGCGAAGTTTAGCTAAGCTATTCTTACTCACCCTTAAATTATAAAAAAACGAAACAAAAACCAAACAGAAAAGAGATATAAAATAAATAATTCATATAATAAAATGACCGAATGAAAAATGAAATAAAAAAAACTATAGTACCAGGTATGAAATAAAATGGATATTATTCGCAAATTATTAGGTATTGATGAAAATGTGAACGTTATATATAAAATGACAATAAAGAAATTATAGTTTATGCATTGACCTATAAACAAAACTAAACAGACATCTGTGCAGATAAGAGTCTTGATCTGATCATCTTCTTGAAACTAGGTAATGAAAGTTTTTTAATATCCCTATGTATCTTATTCTATAAACTGATATAGCATTATATGAGGAAAATACAATACAAAGACTAGAATAATTCAAAAAAAAAAATATATATATATATATATATATATATATATATATGTATTTATTTATGTATGTATGTATGTATGTATGTATGTATGTATGTATGTTTGTATGTATGTATATATGTATATTTATATATATATATATATATATATATATATAAATATAAAAATATATATATATATATATATATATATATATAGACATCAGAAGGAATAACTCCGGTCGTAATACATCGAATAGGATAATAAGTTAAACGGATGAAATAAAGGCTAATCAAGTGTACTTCTTATATTCTTCGTCAACGTTTCGGCTTCTATTTAAGCCTTCATCAGGACTCTACAATAATTATACAATTAGTTTAATCAATAGCAACGAAAAGGTCTCAAGACACAGGACTTACCGAATGTTTGAGGTTATAAAATAAGCTAACACCTTCAACAAAGGAAAAAACACAAAACCAATGTGACAAACCATAAAATTATTCAAAATAAGATAAAAGTGATCTGTGAGAACTATTACGAATTGTGGGTAGAATGCGTAAATTATTCAAAATAAGATAAAAGTGATCTGTGAGAACTATTACGAATTGTGGGTAGAATGCGTAATAGTTCTCACAAATCACTTTTATCTTATTTTGAATAATTGTGTATAATGAAGTACAGTTTTCACACAATTCACATAAAAAAAAATTTTCGTCCACCTTTTTAGTGTACATTATTAGCCTATGACAAGCAAATGATTATATATATACATAGGTATATATATATATATATATATATATATATATATATATATATATATATATATATATATATATATATATATATATATATATATATATCGGTTGAAATCTGTAAAACATTTCCAAAACAATTCACCTCTCAACTAGTTCATCCTAGTGTGTTGTGCAAACATTCTAACGAAGTGAAAAGTTTAACTTCCATTGATTGATTCGCACTTCGAGTTAATTGGCTGTTAGCCCGACGGATGGACGATTTAAATTCATTAAATTTTGAGTGGTAACGGAGAACTGCAGGTTATTGACATTAGAATTTCATCTTTTATCCATAATGCGGGGCAGACTTTCTTTCTATTCTTGAGAAAATCGATACGAATGATATACCCACATTGATGAATTGATTGACCCAGAAAAATCGGGGCCTGATCCAGATGTCTAATTTTATAGCCTATTCTTCTGCCCATGAATAGATAGATGCATATTGTTATTTCACGTCCTATACGTATTATCTCTCAAATAACATACGGTTACCGTGTCGGAAGTCGGAGTTGAAGAGAAAAATATATATTTATTTTTAGAGAAACACGAACGAAAATTTGTCATTAAGCTTTTCAGCGGCTTCACACGTACCTAAGATGCGTTTATGTTTCGAAGACACACAAATGGAGTGATCTTTTTTATGGGGTGTTAAAATAACTCATTCTTTCTCAGTTCGGAACATAAGAACATTGACTAACAAATAAATATTATGTGAATAGTGCAGTGAAAAATTCTCTAAGAATAGCCGCCATCCAAGTTCTATTAAAGTCTCATTTTCTCAGAAAGTAAGACTATTACACTCTATCGAGAATCAACAGAGGAAGCGGGAGTGGTTTTTAAATTCCTCGCGCACCACGATTATATATATATATATATATATATATATATATATATATATATATATATATATATATATATATATATAAATATATAAATATATAAATATATATAAATATATATATATATATATATATATATATATATATATATATATATATATATATATACAGTGTGGAAAAAAAATATGGACTTACCCTAATACTTTGGTACCCTTCAGGATTCATGGAAAACACTCGAACTTGTCAATTTAGATTTTCGGTGTCCTACATTTTGACCAAATTATTTTGCTCTGTTAATGACATCTGTCAAAAATATGACGTCATCGACATTTTTCTCAAATGACAGTATATATGCATGCGATACATCATTTGAAAGCTCTATGCTTCACTTAGTATGTTCCTAGGTTTTTATGCGATTCTGTAGCTTCGTTTCAAAATGGCGGTGGTAAAATTGTGAAAATTATTTTTAATTGACTCCCATTAAAAGAACTTTTTCTCGACTTATCTTATATCTACTACTTAAATAGTTTGGTCAAAACGTAGGAAACAGAAAAACTAAATCGACATGTTCGAGCGTTTTCCATAAAACCTGAAGGCTACCAATATATATATATATATATATATATATATATATATATATATATATATATATATATATATATATATATATATATATATATATATATATATATATATATGGATTGGTACACTCCCAAAGACATATGAAAATTTTTACGTATATTCAGTTAATGAAAGGAAAGTACTTTTTGGCAGGATAAACTTTTTTTTCCGACCACTGCTACTATTATGTGGAGATTTCATTTTTTTGAGGTGTGTTGCGCTCCTTCACAGCTCCCCTAGGTTGAGTTGAAGTTGAAATTAAAAATAGTTGATACTCAAAAAGAATCGTATTCCAACATGAACTGAATCCATGTTCGCAAAATAAAAATACGCGATCTTTTCACTGTAGTCTTATTAGAAAAATAATGGGCATACGTCCTCGAAAGGGAGAAAAGGTGCGTGTCTTTCTACGTTAGAATTCACAAAATAATGAACTGTGAAACCAAATGCAAGATTATGCTATTATGTGAAACAAAATAACAAGTCTTGAGTACCGATATGAGTGAAATATTTTTTCAGGCTCCACTATAGTATATCGTCCGCGCCATTTTGGCGGTATGGTCATATAGTTGTGTAGCTTAGGTTACGAGGTGTTCATATACCAAGTATGGCTTTACTGAGTTGAAGAATACAAACATTTATGGAAGGTTAAACTAACCTAAATTCAAACCTAACCTATCCTCACGCCTAACCTCAAAGCTAACCTCACCTAAAACTTAACATAACCTAACTTAAACTTAAAAAAGGGAAGAAAGCTTTTTTAATGAGTCTCTTATTTACAGATCATATCAATTCTATTGTTATACACATATTACAGTCTATTTACAGATTACATTCAGATAATGGATAATTCATCTCAGTAAAACCATACTTGGTATATACCTAAACGACATATGACACAACCATCATACTATAGTCAAGCCTTTTTTTTTATTTCAAATTGATTTAGTTGAATGAATTTATCGATACCCACAAATACATACGATATTTGTAGAAAACTATCAGTATCGAATTAGATTTAATTTTGAACATAAAAGAACAGAATTCTTCAGCGAAATATATTCGTTGAAGACTTGACCGATCGCAGCGACACCTGGGCGTTGTCCAATTCACTCCAATCACTCCTCGCTATAACTCAAGCGCTACCAACGCACTGTATAATTAATTACACTTATTGAATCGCGACCGCTTCAAACGAGTCCAATCCTCCCATTGTTATCGACGATAATTGGTCCGAATTACATAACAACATAAACACGCCGATTAATTCAATTATTAAATTATCATTCTAGTCAATAAAATAACATAGAGTAGGACGCCGGACAATAAACGCCATATGCGACACAGCGACACTGGTTAAACGAGCCGAATTTGTCCGTAGCGCAGAGTTCGGGTTTTAAATATCTTTTATTCTACTTCGGTGAAACTATTTGGCCATGGGAACAGTTTCGGATGAATAAATAATAATTATTACGACAATTCGATTGAAAATTGATTTCAACAGATGATACCGTAGCGTTGATAATTAATTGTTTGTTGAAAAATTAGCATGGTTGCAATGTTTTGATGAATTTATTCATGGGTGATTCGAAATTTGAATGCATTCAATTAATTACAGAATAATGTAAAATTTCATCATATTGATTAAATAATAGCTAACAGATAATGAAACAATATTGATAAAAATTCTCACATGTAGTTGTTAAAAATTCTTGGCTCGTGTTTCGAAGAACCACTCCTTCGTTAGAGACTGACTGAACAATGGTATAATTCTAAAGATACAGATATTTATTTATAATCTCAAGTATCATGAACCTTGGTAGTTCAAACCAAACCGCAATCAGAAACTGCATTGTTGAACTACTTCAATGATAATAGTTAAAAAATAATGAATCAATATTGATAAAATGTTTCACAAATATTTGTTAGAAATACTTGAACAGCGTCTGTTCCAAAGTAACACTTTTTCGTCAGAGGCTGACCGAACAATGGTAAATTCTACAGATACAAATGTTTATAAACAATCCCAATTTTCAACAACCTTCTGCAAAATATTTAGGGAGTTGAAACACAACTGAAAATAAAGGAACTGTGTTGTGGAACTTGTTCAATAATAAACAATTTTCACATATATTTGTTAAAAGTTGAAGAGCGTTTTTTTCTAAGCATCACTTCATCGTCAGAGGCTGACTCAACAACGGTATAATTCTACAGATACTGATGTTTATATATAATCTCAATTTTTGATAACCTTCTGTGCCAAGCTAGTAAGTCGAGTACGTTAGGTACGCTGGCTAGTATTTGGGAGGTCTCGGGTTCAAACCCCGGGGCCGACTGGTCTGCTATGAGTTTTTTTCAGAGGTTTCCTCATGGTAATGTAAGTCACTGCTTGCAAACTTATAAGGCGAACGCTGGGCCAGTATTAATCCTCTGAACCCTACCCACACTTCCTATGTTCCATAAATATCCCGTCTCACCTATCCTTAATGCACTTGTATATACAAGTATATCCTCTGATCTGGCTGAAGGAGTTAATCCCAAACTCAAGCTGCCCGCCTCCCTGACACATACATCAGGGAGGAATGAAACACGTGTTTCCTTTTTTTTTAAACTTAACTAAATAAATAATAATGTAAATATTTGTCAGAGCGTTCGAAGCAATACTTCTTCGCAGAGCTGAGTATTGTCTATTGATTAATACTTAAATAGAAGCTCTACTACTTAAATATAAGGAGCTCAAACCAAACCGCAACTAGGAATTGCATTGTTGAACTAGTTCAATAATAAGGGATTATTTGAATACTTAAATTTATTGTTTTGTTAAAATGCTAGAAAATTCAATTTTAAACCCTTATTTTCCCTATTCAACATTTCAAACTCAGAGGAAGTCGTTTCATGAAAAAACAAAGATTCTGTATTGTTCAAACAACACAATATTTCCAGTTGTATAAACTCAACCTATATCGAACGCCTCTTGGACGATATTTCTTTATAAGAAAAATTGAACATGAAAAGGATTTTACGCGTGAACAAATCTAACTGAAAGGCAGTGTTACGGCATCATTTACGACCCAATCGACGATTTCACTGTAATAATTTCTACTTTCGAATAGGGGCAATTGTCCAACCCCAGTTCGCGATCCCTCTCGAAAGGTAAAATGGATCTATTCGGTGAAAGAGGTTCATCCTCTTGACATTTCCAGCGTTCTAGTTGCCGTTCTGCAAAGCATCGCTTTCCTTTCTATTCAAGGGCGACCGGAAGTGAACACTTCAGATTGGAGTTTCGACGGGTCAGCTTTCGGGAGAGCACTCCAAACTACGCGTACTATGCTGTCGACGAGTAGTCCGTATGGAAAAAGTGTTTCTCCATATCCTATAATGTATTCGTCCGAAAATAGATAGGAAGGATTGAAGAGGAAGAGGAATATCCAAATTAGAACATGAAAAACGATTAACCAAACTTGAATCGATTACAGCCAAGCAAAAACATGTTTTCTGAAACTAATAAACTATCTCATCTGGTCATCTGAAGAAGCTGAGGCCTCAACAAACATATTCACGGGATCACAGTCAACTGCAGTTCTATTTGGTATAATTTATTGTATACTACTTCTTGCTACTACTAAGTAAAAAAGCCAGGCAATGATTTTTTCCAGTATTTCTATTTTTCATTCTAGATAGAACCAGTAGAGATAAAATCCTCAGCAAAATTTAATACTGTTAAAATTCGGAACCTTTTCTTCGACACAATATTATTTTTTTTGTTTATATAAACCAACAAATACATTTTGACTTTGATATTTCAATCATAACTATGAGTGTATTACTTTACGTCGAAAAACCTTTCACTTTTCGATTTTATAGTGACTGTAAAACTGAAGATCATTTGAAAAGACGGAAACGTTGCACGTACAACTCATCATTTTAATTTTCTTAAAACAAATGATGTATATATATATATATATATATACATATATATATATATATATATATATATATATATATATATATATATATATATATATATATATATATATATATATATATAATTTAGGGTTATGTAGCGGCTGTAAAATATATATTTGAATATTGTTTTCTTAACGGGAACGCAGCCTGTTTGATTTAAGAAATACTCTTTATACGGTGAGAGCTTTCGGAATTGTTTTATTCCTTCTTCAGTCACTCTAAAAATGATAAGAAAATGTTTCAAAATTACATAGAATCAACAAAATTATCCACTTACGAAGTATGTGAGGTTGACAATCATAATTAAACATATTATAATTTGGGGTAACAAAACCAAATTAATACTTTTGACATTACTACAACAATTACTTTCTCAAACTTAATGATTTCACAAACAATTTATAACTTTAGGTCAACAAGAATAAAATAATCACTGTATTTAAAAACTACAAAACGTTAGTCCCTATGATATTGAAATTTATCTTCTTTTTAATCTATATTCCGATGTTAATGTACTTATTACGATGAACTAATGGACATATCCTAGTCAACTCGTTGAAAGCAATCTATCTGTTCATTCTCTTGTCTTGTTTTAACTTACGCTCAGTGTTTAAAATGTTCATGTATAACAAACTCAAATTCTGGATATCTGTTTTCTTGTTCATTGATTCCGGTTCAGTTTTTATGAATGCCATTTCCAGAAAATTCCGCTTATAAGTATTTCTTTCACTAATATCTTCACGTTATCAAAGTCCGGTATATGTTTTTCTGAAATTTTATGTTGGGCTAAAGCACATGTGATTTTTCTACCTTTTATGTCACTTCGGTGGGATGTGACCCTCAATTTTAAATTTCTTTGGGTTTGACCTATGTACTTAAGATTGCAATCTTGGCAAGGTATCTCGTATATAACGTGTGATTTGTCTAATAATTTTGTTTTGTCTTTTAGTTGTGTGAACAATAGGTTAACTGTTTTAACTTGTTTATGAGCTATATTGATGTCTTGATTTTGCCTGATTACATTGGATATCTTGGATATCCTCATTTATTTGAGGAAGTGAATAATGCTTTTTCTTTATTAATGTTCTATGACTTTCCTTAGTTACTTTCAACGAGTTGACTAGGATATGTCCATTAGTTTATCGTAATAAGTACATTAACATCGGAATATAGATTAAAAAGAAGATAAATTTCAATATGATGCAACACACACCACAGCCCACAGATAATATGACATACATCATCATAGGGACTAACGTTTTGTAGTTTTTAAATACAGTGATTATTTTATTCTTGTTGACCTAAAGTTATAAATTGTTTGTGAAATCATTAAGTTTGAGAAAGTAATTGTTGTAGTAATGTCAAAAGTATCAATTTGGTTTTGTTACCCCAAATTATAATATGTTTAATTATGATTGTCAACCTCACATACTTGGTAAGTGGATAATTTTGTTGATTCTATGTAATTTTGTTATCATTTTTAGAGTGACTGAAGAAGGAATAAAACAATTCCGAAAGCTCTCACCGTATAAAGAGTATTTCTTAAATCAAACAGGCTGCGTTCCCGTTAAAAAAACAATATTCAAATATATATATATATATATATATATATATATATATATATATATATATATATATATATATATATATATATATATATATATATATATATATATATATATATATATATATATATATATATATATATATATATATATATATAATAACACTATGCACATATACTTTATTATAAATAACAATATTTCATCGATCAGTCAATATTTGATTGTCATCTCTTTTTTTAATAAAACAAATATTTTGCAGAATACGTGAAGACGATCAAATAATTTCAAATCAAATGATAATAATCATATGCACAAAAATAGGCTTTCATCCCAAGAATTGATATTCCAATATATGGTGTTATTTCCAGTTTCCCAAAATCGTAGAATTTTATGAGAGGGGAACAAGTGAATCTCTGTCGACAAAGAGTGAACCCGTCAATAATTATCTTGGGGGTAAGTTGACTTGAAAACAGTCATATCAACATAGTGAAGGGTAAAGCACAATAAATGTATTGACACATTGATTATTGGACCTACAGACAAAGTTTTGTCTACAACCTTCTAACACAAATCAAATAACAAAATCCATTCATCCGGTTTGACTTTTCTTAGGGTATATTACAATCTTGAATTTTAACTTCATTGACCTTGAAGTTATCTGAGAATTTTTAACTAACGCCAAATAAATATATGAAAGCACGCGTGAGTACAGTAATGAGAGACTACTGAAGATACATACCGATAAAATAAATTTTGATACTTTTAAAATTATTAACGTAGGTAGCTGAAATAAACTTTTTTAAAGCTCATTTTAGAGAGGTTGCTAGTAAGTTTCCAACAGTATCATACGGAGATTGCTGCATTGATCGAGATACATTAGGTTACTTATGGCCTTCTTGACTCCCAGACATAAACCGTCTGGATCATTTTCTATGGAGCTATGTATATGAAGTCATTAGTTTACACTACTTTGGTGGAAAATGTGGAAGATTTGAGAAATCAGATAATTGCTGAGTGTATCTCACAAATATCCTGGAGTTCGGCAGTCAATGGGGAAAATAATGGATTTTGGCATACTAAAAAGATGTATCATCTCACGTGTGATTTTTGGTGATAAAATGTGATTGTCGTAAATTTTTTTTAAGTGTAGGTACATTTCACACAAAGCAGCATTCCAACATTAGAACAATCCAAGGAAAAATTTCCTGAATTCATACCTTGTATTTAATAAACATCCCTGTATATATAAATAACTATTTCACAAGCTATGAGCTATAGTAAGAGTACAATGCAGAATGTAAAGGTGAGAAACCGATTATATGTACTGACTGAAACGTTGCAATTATAGGTACTCCAACATATTTCACCATTTTTTAGACCTAGCTTCCATTGATAAGCTTGATAAGCTTAATGCTTATGGTTTTTCTACAAATAGTCGTGCTCTTATGGCGTCATACCTTTCTAATAGATATCAAACGGTTTATAATAACGGAAACTGGTCATGTAAACAACTTGTCAAAATGGGGGTACCCCAAGGTTCCGTTTTAGGACCAATTTTATTCTTGATATTCATAAATGACCTTCCGATATATTTGAATAACTTTAATACCATTCTGTTTGCCGACGACACAACGATCTCTGTAACATCAAATGATTTGGCTGCTGTCTTAGAGGGGGGTGTTGCTGCACAGTCGAGAGCGGTTGAGTGGTTCACATCGAACAAGCTTTTGGCTAATGAACAGAAGACGGTAAAATTACTCTTCACCCTAAAAAATAATGTTCCTGTTGATTTGGCTGATAATGCTAGATTCTTGGGGGTATATCTTGATTCCTCTCTTCGCTGGGATGTACACACCGACCACTTGGCCTCTAAATTAACGAAAAACATTTTCTTATTGAAATCGATGTCAAGTCGTTTGTCGGTTAGCATCTTAAAAACTGCCTATTTTTCCCTGATTGAGTCCATCTTGAGATATTCTTTGTTAGCGTGGGGTTACTGTTCCACACGCACCCGTATTTTCTCTCTTCAAAGAAGGGCTATCCGAATAGTTGCTGGGCTTGATTATCGTGAAGAATGCAAACATGCATTTATTGAAAACAAAATTTTGACTCTTCCCTGCCTCTATATACTAGAGACTCTGATATATGTGCATGAGAATAAGGGTATGTTTAATCAGAACAAAGACTTCCACGACTATCCTACAAGAGCCAGAGAAATGATTCGAAATGATTATTGTAGGCTATCCAGAACTCAGAAAAGACCTTTTTATTCATCAAAGAAATTATACAATAAAGTCCCGGAAGAGATGAAACGCCTTTTTCCTATTAAATTCAAGACTATCATTAAGAAATTTCTGATTGAAAGAGCCTTTTATGAGGTTGAAGAGTTTCTTGTTTGCGACTTTGGATGACTGTCTCTCCCTTGTGGGTATTTTTTATCTTTTTCTGTTGTTCCTGTGATGACTGTATTTTAACTTTGTAATTGTATTTTATTTTAAATATATTTCTAATTGACGAGTGTAAACATACGGAAAATGTGAAGCATGAATAAATATTACTATTGTGTCTGGAGTGTAACGTTTGATAAGGAACTTTGTTCCAAAACTGAAGAAAATGAACAGCTTTCACGTGTCACTTTCGATACTTCATAATTATGTTTTCCGATTTATATAATAAACAACTTTTCCTTCTCGGAATACCTTCGAAGTTGGTGAAATCACCGTGTAACGCAGTAAATTGCAAAAAAATGATTAAAACTTGGAATTCTTCGAACATCAGCGTATCTACCTGGAAAATAAACTCGTTGCCCGACAAACAATTACGGCTGTGCTGGCAGGTCCGAAACGAGAGTGAAATCTAATTAGAAAATAAAGACAAATCCGTATTTCAATTAGACAGGTACACAACGATGCCGGATTTAACCATTTTACAGGCAGTCTCATTGATTTTGGAGAAATCGCCTGAAGAAAATATCAATAAAAAACGGATAATGAAATATTAGATCGCGAAAAACGCGTGAGTTGTGAAGCTCCGTATTTTCCATTTATTTTATGATGATACTCGATAGAATGTAATAGTTTCTGATTTTCATGTAACAGCAACTCAATTTACATTAAATATTTCATTTTTCTGAATCAATTTAGGTGCTGGGCGCAAAGCCTTCAAAAATAATCAAAAATGGCTGCAGCTTGCGAAAAACTGAAACCAGTGAATAACAATTTCTCAACATTCACGTACAACTATCTAACTCCATTTTGAGAGGATGTCGAGAGGCAAACCCGATCCGTACCTCCTCCAAATAGCCATGTTTTTTCGATCCATACCCCCTCCAAATAGCCATGTTTTTTCGATCCGTACCCCTCCAAATAGCCCTGTTTTTTCGATCCGTACCCCTCCAAATAGCCCTGTTTTTTCGATTCATACCCCCTCCAAATAGACCTGTTTTTTCGATCAGTACCCCCTCCAAATAGCTCCCTTTTTTCGATCCGTACCCCCCAAATAGCCCTGTTTCAAGATCCGCACCCCCTCCAAATAGCCCTGTATTTTCTACCCGAAGCCCCGAAATAGCCTTGTTTTTTCGATCCGTAACCCTCCAAATAGCCCTCTTTTTTCGATCCGTACCCCCTCAAAATAGCCCTGTTTTTTCGATCCGTACCCCCTCCAAACAGCCCTGTTTTTTCGATCCGTACACCCTCAAAATAGCCCTAGAGAGCTACTGCCATAAATAACGTATATATTATTAATCTATATGAATATATTGTAAATCAGAAAGAGGAATGAGTGACTAATTTTGAATATTGCAAAATCGAAAGAAAATAATGATATTCAGTAAATAGGCTCAGAAGTTAGATCGGACTCCTCATTTCCAGTTTTCGAAATTTGATGAAAGAAAAACAAGTAAATCCTTTTTGATATATTAAAGTAAACCATAAACGTTGATCTAGAGATAAGAAAGCTCGGAAATATCTATATTTACTTATAGTGAAGGGTACGGCCCAAGAAATGTATTGGTTATTAGAGCTACCGACAAAGGGATGTATTCAGGATGAGTAACGATAATTATTTAAAATACAGTCTTTTAACATAAACCCCTTTTTACGTGTAGAATTTTCAGTTCAATAAACTGGAAGTTAATTGAGGAACAGGAATTAACAACCTTTAGAGATATAAACATATATATATATATATATATATATATATATATATATATATATATATATATATATATATATATATATATCCTCAAGGATTTAAAAGAGGTTTCTCACGCGATCATCCATGTAATATTTTTTGTTCTTGCACAAAAAGTACGGAGAAACGAGAGCCAGGAGAAAGAAAGCTACATCAGCAGGTCGTTTGTCAGGATAGGTCGCAATTATAGCTTTAGCTAGAGCAAAGAAAACTTCCGTTGCAGGTTTTGTAAAATGCTGAAGAACTGAATCGATTATATACGAGGTATGGTCCAAAATCCCAAGGGAAGGAAAAACTAGTGATCGAGTTCTTTGAAATTTCCAATGGTTGAATAAAATTTCGGATCTCATAGTATCCCTTAATTTTGATTGAATGCCATTATGGTTTAAACAAAATATGCATCTTCATGACATTTCTTAGATATAAAAATGGATATATATATATATATATATATATATATATATATATATATATATATATATATATATATATATATATATTCATTCGAATTGTTGTTGCCTGTGAACTATTTCTAATCTTTTGATAATTATTAGCAATAACAGGCTTGTTGAACCTCAATAAACTCGATTTTATTAAAAAGTTGACGTTTCGCCACGACATTCGTGGCTTTAACAAAACTTTTGAAAAAATTGAAATTTCTTTGACATTTATTGATTTGATAAAATTTGAATAGAAAATGACGACTATGTCTCACTAAAATTTTTTTTCGGCTGTGGCCGTTCTTTGTTATTTATTACGTGCTATTCAGTCCAATATTAACATTCAAATCTGTTATTATTAGATGGTAAGGGAAACCACAGAAACCTTTACCCACGTAATGTTCGAAATAGGTTCAAATTATTTTGATTTCGAAAAGTCAAAGAATAGGGTGCTATTTATATTGTTTTCAAAAACGCAGAGAAATTTTAGAAATGTAACATATTCAAAAAAATTTAAATAAAGTCGTAAATGATAGAACAGATATCAAACATTTGAGTTCAATATACGCAGATTTAATTCTTTAATTTTTCGAAACAACACAAATCAAAACAAACTCTAACCATAACAACTCATCTTCTTAGAAAAAATCTAAACATCTAGAATTTTCAATTTTTCTAAAAAGAAAGTATAGTTTAGAACATGTGATCTCCAAAATTACAAGTAATGTCTTTTTAAAGACAACAATCAAATATTTTAAACCTATTTTGTACATTACGTGGGTGAAGGTTTCTGTGGTTCCCTTCCCATCTAATATCAACGGACCTGTCTGTTGATATTGGACTAAATAGCACGTAATTAATAACTGAAGACGGCCACAGCCGCAATGAGAAATTTTTGAAAACAAGATAAATAGTACCCTACTCTTTGACTTTTCAAAATCAAAATAATTTGAACCTATTTCGAACATTACGTGGGTAAAGGTTTCTGTGGTTTCCCTTACCATCTAATAATAACAGATTTGAATGTTAATATTGGACTGAATAGCACGTAATAAATAACAAAGAACGGCCACAGCTGAAAAAAATTTTTAGTGAGACATAGTAGTCTTTTTCTATTCAAATTTTTTCAAATCAATAAATGTCAGAGAAATTTCAATTTTATCAAAAGTTTTGATAAAGCCACGAATGTCGTGGCGAAACGTCAACTTTTTAATAAAATCGAGTTTTTTGAGATTCAACAAGCCTGTTATTGCTAATAATTATCAAAAGATTATATATATATATATATATATATATATATATATATATATATATATATATATATATATATATATATATATATATATATATATATATATATATATATATATATATATATATTATATATATATATATATATATATATATTTATATATATATATATATATATATATATATATATATATATATATATATATATATGAGATCGCTGAACTCCAACACCGTTTGATCGATCATGGCCAAACTTGGCACATCGAAGTGTTTCTTCATGGGGAAGGTTTTTATGTTTTATTATGAAAATTGGCTGTGCAGTTTTCATAAAAACGGATTTTGCAGAGCGCGTTGCAGGTTAGCTAGCGCATTCGTCATTTCGTATCAAAAAATCGAGTCACAGCAATGCGTGCCTGGGCAGCTAGTTTGCAAAAATTTAGAACCGTCTTATTGGTATTGCTTATCAACACATCAATCAACCACTGTTGATCTGTAGTAAGTTCTATGCATTTATGTTAGCCATATTTTTACGGTTTTTTCTTGAAAGTGCCATTCAGTTTCATTACAATTCAAAGAAAAAAAAAGAAGTGATTGAATTCATGTTTTGAGAAGGTTTCTATTCAAAAAATATATCCACACGTAATCACATTACCAATATATTGTACTGCACAATAATCATTCAACCACGGAATTTGAATTAATTAATTTCAATATGAATCACATTTTCACAAGAACTGAAACAATTTTTAGACCCGGAAAAAATATATTTTTTTAATGATGCAAATATATTCATTTCGTTGAATATGGCGTAGACTTTTTATATGATGGAATATGTATTTCTTTTCATTCGAATGAATGTGGCGAAATGTTTTTCAAATTTCAATAAAATGAATACTTTGAAGTATATAATAAACTTGAAGAAATGAAAACTGCACACGAAACGTATTCGAATCTACCTAACGAATTAAAACTTCAGAAATATCCTCTAAATTGAGCGACTGTTAAAAAAAAAAAACTTGATTGATAAAAGCGAATGGGATTTAATTGAAGTAATTTATATTTAATCCACTGAATCGAAAGTAGATTTCGCATCTTGCCTTAACGGCAAAAATCCATCCAATGAAATTAAACGCGGACAGTTCATTTTCCTAGGTGCGGAAGCTAAATACAGACTGCGAACTTATTTAATGCAAAAAAAAGGGGCGTAAAAGTAGAAAAGTGGCAGTTAATTGGGACATTCTCTCGACTCCATTCGGCAGATTAGAGGCTGAAAAACTAACGGAACCGTTACATAATCAACGGGGCTTTTCATTGATTACCTATTGAAAATTGCCAAACTGGAAACTGCATGACATGAAATTCTAGAGCAGAGAGGTGTGATAATGAGAACAGCACAGGCCACCGTGTCGAAGATTCAAAAGCTACGATATGACGTACGTACAAATACGAAGAATAAGACTCAAAATTCAGGTCTTCGTCCAAAATTAATCAATTAATTTGAGTTAAACTGTGATTTTTGATTTTCACTACTGATATTTTGTTGAATATGAAAATTATTACGCCAAACACAGTGGCTTCTTCAGATGAGTCATTCAAACTAACTGTTGTTAACTGTGGTATAGTAAATGTTGGCTAAACCGGCGGAAACTTCGGAATTAGAATATCTGAACATAATAGTTATTTATGTACCAAGTGCGTTATATAGATCCTAATGCCCGATGGGCGTTAGGATCTAGTAACGCACGTGGTGCATACAAGTTTTTATTTTGCACGAAAAAATTATTTTATTATAATGAAAAATCGATTTTAAAATCGGTGCATTGCTCCTATACTTTCCTTCTCATAGTAGGCATGTCATTTGTTGATATTTTGAATTGTTTGTGAATATTTTTGTCATCATATTTAGTGAATGTCATTGCTGCTTTCTTCGTGTAGTCTCATAGAAATAATGGAAATGAAAATGAATTTATCCAAGAATATCATAGAAAATTCAGCCAAAGCTGCGAATAATTCATTGCCGGAGAAATACAGAGTCGTATACGACAAGGATTATGAAGTATTTAATCAATGGAAGTTGCTTCATTTCTCCTCGTACAATGAGCGGGCGTTATGATCCATAATGTATTTATAGCCACCGTATCTAAGGTAAAATCAACAAATAATATACAAGTGGGTATATGATAACAAAAAAAAAAAATATATATATATATATATAATATATATATATATATATATATATATATATAAGAAAGGGTGTAAACTCAATTTATTAGAAGCACTCGAAATCAACATTAGAAAATATTCCAATAATGATCAATATGCTATGAAGAATTCTCCATCATAAAATTTATTTTAATGAAATATGAATCTTTGTACATGTTATGTTTATCCATTTTTAAACAATCATCTATAATTGTAAGATATTCTATATTTGTCAGATATTCAATTTGCAAAGTTAGATGGAATAAACCTGAAGAAACCACTGAACCCAGTGTATGAATCAAATATTGCAGATTTAATAAAGATCCTATCCATTCAATCGTAAAAAGTAAAAACAACAATGAATAATACCAATGAGAATATAATGAAGATTTCAATATTACACCATAACAATTGCTATTATAGCAGGGTGTCTACTCAAGTCAGGATCTAAAATTCCCTGAGAATTCCAGGATATTCCAGGTGATTTTATTATTTTTCCAAGTGTATCGCGATCCGATTTTCCTCTCGTGACAGAAAAACCCTATGACAAGAGTGGTCTTGTCATAGGGGTTTTCTGTCAATATCTCAGACCCACGAGTTTAATACATCTTTTTACCAAGAGAGTTTCTGGAAGAACTTAAGTCACGTACAAATGCTGTCAGACAATTGGCTTTGATATAAGAATTTATCAGAATTCACTATTTCTGGAAATATACTTGACGATTTTGTTTCTTTTGCAATTTAATATTGGCTTTACATTCGCAGAAAGTGAATCTGGAAAGAAACTGATAAAACTTTGAAAAATTCCCTGAGTGAACCCAAAATTCCCGGACAATTCCCAGATATTTCAGGAGAAAAAAATTCCCAGAGATTTCCAGTACTTCCAGAATTTTCAAAGATGTAGACATCCTGTATAACATATTCAATGACAACTTTTCCATCTAATACAGTAAAAATTCCAATAATCCAATCACAACCCTTCGGCAGCTACGGAGAAGCGCGATCAGACAAATCCGCACGTGTACGAACCCCTTTTTTTCGTAATGTTTAATCAGCTCTGGAGTTTTTAATTGCACTATAGACTCTAGACAGGCGCTGATTGGTGGCGCGTTATGCAAATCAAGCATTGCACCGAGTTCGTATTTAATTTCATACATACGTACATTTGTTTTGAGTTACCGTGTACGTGCTAACGATTCCATCGTTGGTCGGTTCGCATAAGCAGCTCCGGGAATTCGATTCGATTGGCGTAATAGACTAATTAACGTGGGACTTATAAGGCTATATAGCCGTGAATATTTTCGAATATCGAATGACGCCCGTTGAATACGTCCTCGTCGCTTTTTTTTTCGAAACGAGTTTGAACGTTCGTTCTAAAACGTCAGAACGTGACAATACGTGAAGGTACGATGAGGAAATGTTCGAGCATTTTCTCTCATTTGGGGGCAACCATTAATTACGTTAGGTAATTTTCCGACCCCCTCACCGTTAGATTAGATGTCGTGAGATTTTGCTCGACACCTTCGGATTTATTAACAGTTATTTATATTTAATAATTGAATGAATTGATTGCAAATAAATGAATTTATTAATAGGTAGCTGTTGGAATATCAAAAATTAATATTGAGTTGAAGGAAAGATTTATTATGTTGACTGTATTATATTACGTTGAAATATTAGAATGTTTAACTTAGACGATTTATGTGAATTCTTGTTATGCCCTAATTTCATTGTATATATTAGTCAGCAAGTGCCTAATGCGCACGTATAGTAATCGATATATGAAAAATACCTAAGTTGCTTTACAAGAAGTTTTTAACACATCTCTTAATATAAAAGACGTTACTCTCGAAGTAGTTCCCTAGAAGAACGAAATAATAAAGACATATTATTTTAATTCAGAAGTGTAATAGTGTGTTTAATTTCACGATCCCATAACCCAAACTTCCAACAGTAGCTGATAAATTCTTTTATTTTTCACTTGTATTTTATTTGTTGATTTTACCTTAGATACGGTTGCTATAAATACACTCATTATGTCCTAGGGCGTTACGAGCGGGCATAATGGATCATAACGCCTGCTAATTGTACGAGGAGAAATGAAGCAACTTGTCCTTGTCGCATACGACTCTGGATTTCTCCGGCAATGAATTATTCGCAGCTTTGGCTGCATTTTCTATGATATTCTTGGGTTAATTCATTTTCATTTCCATTATTTCTATAAAACTACACAAAGAAAGCAGCAATGACATTCACTAAATATGATGACAAAAATATTCACAAACGTCAAAATATCAACGATTGACATGCCTACTATGAGAAGAAAAGGGGAAAGTATAGGAGCAATGAACCGATTTTAAAATCGATTTTTCATTATAATAAAATAATTTTTTCGTGAAAAATAAAATCTTGTATGCACCACATGCGTTACTAGATCCTAACTCCCATAGGACGTTAGGATCTATATAACGCACTTGGTACATAAATAACTATTATCAGTGCATAATTAAATCGGGATAAATATTATTATGTATTTTGGCGGAGAAACATTTTTTACTTAATTTAAACCATTTGTACACTATTTCTTGCCGAAAAAAAATTACGTGATATTTGCCCCTACGTGAAATTAGATGAGCTTTGGCTAGACTCCCGCCCCTACCTTCCTGAACACCAAAATTAATTAATTAATGCCCCCTTTATATATTTCCTTAGATTCGTATATGAGAATTATTGTTTTCGCCTGTGATTTTTCCGAAAATGGATAGGTATAACATAAATTTCATATAAATAAATTTCCTTTGCGAATATTGTGAGATAAGAACACATTCTGTTCCAGGAAATATAGAAAAGGAGTGATTTTTCAGCATCTTCCACTGCGAATTTGTTCATATTTCGAACTGTACGAGCAAACAGGTTTAATAAAAAACTTACCAATAAACAAACGAACGGTAGAAAAAAAGGATTACCTGAAATTTAAAAAAAAAATATTATTATCCAATGCTAAATATAACGATCAAATGAACATGGCTATCAATAAATAATCTTATTCAGGTTTGCCTTCGAGTTTTAGTTGTACGTATTTTTCAACATGACGAAAAAATTGTTGATTTGAACGAGTTTTATTAACAAGTTAGATTGAAAATATGTGTTTTTTCATATGGGTAATTATCTCTTCAATTCAAAACCTCAGATAATTATAGAATACATTCAATAAAAAAAGAAATGTCGCAGATTTAGGATGAAAACTCCATAAATATATTTATATCCATGAATTTTAGCTGAGAAATCAAAGTTTGGGAAGAATTGAACTTATTTCAAAAGACTGGGTATTATAAAATACATCTTTAATTTCAACAACAAAAATGACACTAAAAGACGACCAATTTAAACGAAAATCAACGTTGAAAAAAACAATAAATATTTTTCAAACAAAAAATTAAATAAAACACACTTGGCTTAAATTTCACTATAAAAAAATATTTAGATACTGTATTTAGCAGTAAAAGATAGTCGACATGTTTCGAGTTATGAATTCATCATTAAGACTGACTACAGGAGAGTATTACATCTTATTTTCTAGAACAGACAAAAGCAAAGGTGATACCTGAAAATCAAAATCGTTTACAAGGGGTAACTTACTATTATGGGCGGAACTTATTTCGAGAATTTCAATAAGGTCAAGGCGCTTTCCTTCGTTTCCTGAATGCAACAATTGGGTTCTGTTGAAATCCAGGAGATTATTAAATTTTATACAATGTTCGGAGAAGCCAGTGGTATTTTTATTTTGTAAAATTGACTTTTTATGTTCTTCAACACGAATGTTTACATTCCTTCCTGTTTGTCCAATATAGAAAACAGGACACTCGTCGCAAAATATTCTGTAAACACCTCTGTTTTTTCCGATGTTAGATTTTTCTTCATTATTGACCAAGAACGACCTCAAGTTTCTTTTATTTGTTCAAATTGTTTTAACGTAATTTTTCGATAGTCTGTTACAAATTGTACTACTCAAATTCGGCAAGTAATAAAATAAAAAATTTTGTTGGTCCCATTTCTTCTTTAAAATCCCATATCCGAGTATCTATATTTATTTCTCAACGGTAATCAGTTATATTCTCACAACTACTTGAAGCGAATGAACTAAACAGTTATTCCTCAACTTTGCCTCGCCCGTTTGAATTTTCGAATATAATAGTATGAGAATTCAAACGACCCATTGAATTCGAATCGTCGAGAAAACATCACCATGAAAATTGTAATAAGCCTTTGTTTACTGGCGGAAAGATAGAGATCTCCCCAACTTCCTCCCGCGCCAGAATGAATGCGTAATACATTGGGCGTTACGAAGATTTCCGTATTTTATTTATTAACACACGCACGCATCAATATGAGGGACTCGAACTTGCCAGCGTCGGCCGAGAGGGATCGAGATTTTATTGAGCTGTTTTTCCGCTATAAATCTGAGGAAGTGGGGCTCGGCGTGGAATATCAATGAATAGGGTCAGCATTTTAGACCATCAGATTTTTGTTTTGATTCGAAAATCGATGTTTGGAACGATATAAACGAAATAAGAACTTTGTCAATCTATTCGTGAAAAATACACTAGTTTACTATAGTAAATTTCATACTTTTGCATAGTATAAAATGAAGTCATTTCCGCTGTCTGTTCGCTTAGATCTTTCGAACTACTCAGCGGATTTCAATGCAGGTTATAGCAATAGATAGAGTGATTCAAGAGGAAGGTTTATATGTATAATACATACATATTATAGTACAGAAAAGCCGAAAAATATATTTTTGTATGCTTGAATCGCAAACGCTGGCTTAACCTTACGAGATAGATCAAATTGTAACGTTATGAAATACCGTCCACTGGCTAAACCAAATTATAGCCGAGATCACTCAGTAAAGAAGATTCTATGATTTCTAGCGTCACTTCAAATAGTGGGAGGGATAAAAATTCGTCGCAGCCGGACAGCGCTGAATGATCTTCTTTTTCGATTTGGAGATTTGAGTTGATACGACGTAGGAATTATATTGTAAAGGCAAATAAATTCTCACCTTATAGTTATTCCGAGTTGATGAATTTTTGTTGAATATCTTTGCGCTAGGAAGCGCAAAACCCCAGGAATTCTCAAAACCCTAGAAGTTTCCAAACATCTCAAAACCTCAGGAGCTGGTAAAAATAGTTCAAAAACCTCCAGGAGCTAGGAAAACAATTTAAAACCTCAGGAGTCTGGATTGAAAACCTAGGAGTTGGTGGAAAACAATTTCTGTCCTCAGGAACCGGGAAGAAGAATATACTGACAAGAGCTCAAATTAACTTTATTTATTTTCATTAATTTCATTTATTTTTATATTAATTTTTCTGTAATCTGAATTTTCCAAACATTTGAACTAGTCGGAGCATTTATTTTGAGTAAAATATCTAAAATTTATTTTCTAAGGGGAATTCAAGTTACAAAATTAATGTACTAAGGAATTGTATATTTTAGAAAGATGGATGAAAAAGTCCGTGATGGTATATATTTATCTCCTAAGGATAACCCATGCCCGATTTCACCAACGAGATGTAAGGAAGTTCCTAACTAAGTAATTCCTACGATAGGAAATACCTAAATCCGATACTTACCTAAATCGGATTTCACCAACCTAAGAAATTCTTAGTTAAGAAATACCTTGTTAAAAACTTGATTTGGAGAGTTTTGTATATATAATTGGTACCACTGTTTAATACTAGACTGTAAATTTGACAAAGGATAGTAAGAAGAGAAAATATGATAGAAATATAATTTTATTGTATCAATTCGAGGTTAAGTATTTCCTAAATACTCTAGGCAGACGTAACGTTAGGTATTTCCGAGGGGGTAACTACTGGGGAGATTTTCTGCTACGAGTGGGGGAGATCCGGGGAGATCCAAGGAGATCCGAGAGGAGATCCGGGGAGATCCAAGGACCTCCGAGGAGATCCTAGGAGATCCGGGGAGATCCAAGGAGATCCGGGGAGATCCAAGGAGATCCGAGAGGAGATCCAGGGAAATCCGGGGCGATCCAAGGAGATCCAAGTCAATTCGTCTATCTTTTTCGCATGTTTCTGATGATAATTCATACTTCAGGGCCCAATACTATAGATCTCTCAATAGCCCTAGATGTTCGGACTTCGTTTTGCACCTTTTCTCTAGAAAAATCCTTGCCCAAAAAAATGCCATTTTTAAATATCATTAAAACTTCATTACGAAGAATCTTTAGCTAGTCGAAATTGTAATTCAAAACCAAAACTTTTTTTATTAAGGTATTTACATGATTTCCATACTCAATTCTAGGAGCATAAAATAAATCAAGATTTATTTCGATATTCCCGTATATTTGAGCAAAATCATCGAATCTATCTCGAAATCTATCGGAGGAGATCCGAGGAGATCCACGAGGGAGGAAATCTTTTGTCGCAAAAAATTTCCAGTGGTTACCCCCTCGGGTATTTCCTATCGTCCTTAGGCATTACTTAACGCGTGGTGAAACGCAATTTGCACTTAGGAATTCCTAAATCCGACTTGAGTATTGCCTAACTTTAGGAATTAGTTGGTGGCATCGGGCACCAGAGTAACTATTTTTATCTTTTACATATTACAAAAATAGTTATTTATGTACCAAGTGCATACAAGATTTTATTTTTCACGAAAAATTATTTTATAATAAATAAAAATAGATTTTAAAATCGGTTCATTGCTCCTATACTTTCCATTTTCCCTCTCATAGTAGGCATTTCATTTGTTGATATTTTGACGTTTGTGAATATTTTTGTCATCATATTTAGTGAATGTCATTGCTGCTTTCTTTGTGTAGTTATAGAAATAATAGAAATGAAAATGAATTAACCCAGGAATATCATATAAATTGAAGCCAAAGCAGCGAATAATTCATTGCCGGAGAAATCCAGAGTCGTATACGACAAGGATAATGAAGTATTTAATCAATGGAAGTTGCTTCATTTCTCCTCGTACAATGAGCGGGCGCTATGGTCCATAATGCCCGCTCATAAAGCCCTAGGGCATAATGAGTGTATTTATAGCAACCCTATCTAAGGTAAAATCATCGAATAATATACAAGTGAAAAATGATAAAATTTAAATGCCGTCTTGAAATGTCTATGTACCTCATACAAACTTGATTTTCTATGTTTTATCTACGCATTGCGAAGGTGAACGGCCCAATATATCGATTGAAACCGCTTCTTGAAATTACTTAACAGTACTATTATAAAAACACCATTCCACTTTTCCAAAGATCCTGTTTTTTTTAAAACCAATATTCTACTTCTTTGAAGATTTATACGTGTGGAATCTGAATCGTATCAACGTATGTGGTCACTTCGATGATTTTCAACTCCCTCACTAACTGCCATCGATTTAAACGATGGGAATACGTCAAGTTGCGGTTTCTAAAACCGTGTGAAATGATTCTACGAAGATCGTCTAGGTAAACCAACCAGTCAGAGCGAAACGTATAAAATTCTCGGATAAACGAGACGCTCTGGGAAAATACCCCTCATTTTCCTAGTCTTCCATCGGGAAACAGCCAGACCACGACACAGATTGCCGTTAGGAGAACGTAAAACGAAACGATCTATATTCATCTTTATCTGACACTCTTTTACCGACCTTAGAAATGGAAAATTCGAATCGACGCAAAAAGGAGGTTACAAATCGAAGGTTCTCTAGTGACGTTCACTACGTTTGAACGCAACGTTTACGTGTATATAGGTAACAGTTCTTAACAATGAATAATTCATCAAAATGTGAAAAAGCAGACTTTGAGAATTCTGACATGTGCTTTAATTTCCTGAATCTCAGAATTCATCAAGTAGGCAACGAGAGACATTCAGTGAACTACTTCAGTAGAAGAAAGCAACATCGAGGTTCAAGTTGTATTTTAACAGTGTGTTATTGCAAAAATATAATTATACATAACAATACAAATATAACGGAATAAAAACAAACGGAATTTTATACATATGCTTCATTGAAATAGATTGTTAGGGGGCACCCATTAATTACGTGAGGTGTTTAGGGGGCAGAGGGGGTCGAGCGAAATCTCACTCAATCTCACGTGAGGGAGGGGGTGGTCTCGGCAAATATTACGTAATTTTTTTAATAAACAGTAGAAAATTGCAAGAAAACTGGATTAATTGAGTGAAAAATGTTTCTCCACTAAAATATGGCTAAATCATATATAATAATAATCATCGTGGTTTAATTATGCACTCATGGAAGAATTTATTAACTATAAATAAATTCGTTTGTTTTGGAATTTAATTATTAATTTATTAAATATGAACAAGTATTTTTCGAACATTATTCGTTTAAAAAAAATACGCTACGATGCGACGATTATTCACTGAAAAAAATGCCATATCCTTTTATAAAGAATATACGACGCACTAATGATTTTCAATCAAAAAAAATTCTGTATGACTTATTACAACCATTGTTTTATTATTAATTTACTTGATTTAATAGAATTATTTATTGAAGTTATGGCGGAATAAAAAGTGTTAAAGTAGTAGTCACTCTTGAGATCATACATGAGTCTCCGTGGATTGAATTAGAGTGAACCAGGGCAGGGCCGTATGCTCCGGTGTACCAGTTTTCGTCAGCCGCGCGCATGACGTCACTCACAGAGTGATATGCATTACAGACATGGGCGTTTGAACGTATTTTCGCTGTTAACGTATTAAATTTTATAGTTAGAAAAAAAAGCCCTGTATAAAAGATGTTTGTTATTATCCATTATATAATCCCAAGACATAAAATTACGGGTTTTTTGCGTGGCTGTGCTCATAAAGGCCTTTTTATGTATATATAGAAAAGGAACAGAAAAAGGCAGCATTAAAATGATTACAATTAACGATAATCCCTGGTATTATTACTACAAAAAAATGGGAATAAAAACCAATAATTTGAAATGGAATAGATATTTGTGTATTAAGAGCCCAAAATGATATATTGTCGATTGAAAGAGACAGTTTCCGCGCTCCTTCGTCGGACGGCAATCTCTTGAAATCGACAATGAATTTGTGCTCGAATTAGACCCAAGATTTTTTCTACAATCAAGGAGTTCACATATTTCCAAAAATTTATTTAATTTGATGAATGAAAGTTAAAAGTACAGTTTTTACAATTTTTTATGACAATTCCAAATTTTTTAGTCGCTAACTAAGAAACAACTTTTTTCCATTTTCTTTTAAGATTAGTGTTGTCCTTCAGCGCTTTATTGAGATCCTTAATTCGAAAGAACATTCTGCTCCTGAAAAATAATCGCTTGGCTTTCATAGAGCACTCAATACTACTACTTTTCTCTAGATCATGGATAAAATTTTTTTCGAAGGTCCCAATAATGAAACACATTGGGATTGTGGTAAATTTTGCGTGGGGATTGCATTATCCTTTAAACCACGATAATTCATAGGGGTGTAATCCAAAAGAATATATTTTAAATTCACCTTAAAATCGCTTTCACAGAAATGCTTGGAGCAAATTACAGCGTTTTTTATATTAACTTTGTCGTCCCTTTTGGTTAAATGTAACTATTTCTTGCTAAGACTGGGGTCTTTAGGAAAACTAAAAAACTTAACGTCTTTGCACGGAGTCCGTTTTGACTGGTTATCGGATCCACATCCTACGATGGCACACCGCGTTTTTAACTATTAAATATCCAAATATATGTCTATAAAAAACGTGTTAAGATAAATTTGAAATACCAGAGTATAAATAAAAAGTTAATTTGGCGCGGAAAACACAAAAATACAAATCAGAGCGTCCAAGAAAGTAAATATAAAACAATTCTGTACGATATACCAACGATGTACACAACGGATAACTCTGTGAGTAACGTCACACGTAATAATAAGCTCCGCGCACCATGCGCAACATCCTATCTTCTGTGGGTATATCGTGGAGTGAACATTCTTCAACAAATTTCAGCAGTTCCTATTTAAGTATTTTATTATTAAATTTCATTGTTTTTCTATGCTACGTCATCGAAAATTATAAGATAATTGTTTTTTAAAATAAATCGAATCGAGCACAGTTTAACTCATTTACATAAACAATACGCATTTTGATAAATCTCACGTGTGATTCGAGGAGGGGGGAGGGGGTCGAGCAAAAGCTCACTACATCTCACCAAAAGGGGTGGGGGTAGCGAAAAATCACAAAAATTCTCTCACGTAATTAATGGCTGCCCCCTTAGGGTCTATTTCTCAGTTGAAATAAGTGGTAACATTTGTCGGCAAAAACATCGATAAGCAATTTTGCAATTTCTTCACGCAAGGTAGAATCTATTGGTATCGTAGGGAAACTTGCAGGAGGGATCAGTGTTAAGACTATAATATACAGTCCTTCAATTGAATAGCCAGCCAACTAACCGATACATGAAAAATTTGAAATCTTTCGCAAGTTCAATGCATTTTGTGCTTAAGATAATTCAACAACTGCTCTATTTCATCCTCTTTTCCTAAAAATGTGAAGTATCAACGAAAATCGCGTCAATAAATAAATTCGTATTTAAATTTTCGACAATTAAAAATGACATAACAAATGTCATTTCACGAATGACATCCCAGGTCAATACGGAACGTATCGAACGAACAGAAATGTCATTAGGTTGCTCGTAAACCGAGACCAATTATTGCCGCCGAGAAATTAAAAAAAAAATCGTCGAACGTTCACTGCCACAAGGTGAAAGTCTTATTGAACGATTTCAAGCGCTAACGATTCGATTCTCTCGGTGCGAAACGGAATGCTATCGACGGGTTAGGCACGGCGAAACCGAGAACGAATCGTACATTCATTTTTTTTATGGGGAAATTGAATCATCGACGCATGTTAATCGATTAAAATTGAGTCGTTACTTCATGTCGGTACAACGTATAGTGCAGAGCAGCCAGCTGAACGTTCTGAATCAATTCAGAACAAAATACATAAATACTTACCTGGAATACATTAAGTTACAGTTCCACCGGAGGAATATTGTGGTACATTTTTGTTGCTGTTGCGTGTTTCCGAAAATGTTCCCAAAAGTTCCTTAAAATAACTTTATGTTTCGGCAACGAATGTTGACTGTTTCTACTTGTCACCCTTCAAGCTACGATCGTATACAGAAACAAAACAAAATAAAAAAGAGAAAAGACTATATTCTATATAAAAACATCATCAATATCATAAAAAGCCTTGTCTAAAAGAAAACTTTTCAATTTAGCCTCGAAAATACTCATAGTTGGGGCTCGCCTAATATCTTTCCTCAGCAGGTTGAAACATTTCAACCCCACATATTCTGGCGATGAACGACCAACCCTCAGAGTCCTATATGGAAACTCATCTCGATTACGAGTTGAATGATCATGTATATCACCGTTTGATTGAAATTTACTATGATTTTTATATATGTAAGTGCAAACTTCCAGAATGAAAACGCAAGGCATTGTAAGAATTCTGAGATCTCTAAACACCTCCTTACAAGGATGTCTATATGTGACACCTGCAGAGACATCTAATCAGACGCTTTTGCGCACAAAAACATTATACACAAAACTAGAATTTCGGAACACAAACGTAGTTTTGTTAATCAAAAGTCGGATTCACATTATGCAAACCATTTAATCCAATAAAATCAGACATTCAATTTCGATTTTAAAATATTAAATACTGAAAGTAAGGGAATTAAACTTAATTTTCTTAGAATCATTACAGATAAATAAATACAAGCATTCCGGTCTCCTATTGAATAGCCAAATCGATCATACTTCAAGCCCCCTTCTCAATCTTTTCAAAATTACCGAACTACCTGACTAGCAGTTCAGATTGGGTTTTTCCTATTCTAATAATTATTTGTAACCATCTTTCTATTTACCCCTTCTACACAATTTGTCATCTCTTTATTTCTTGTTTTCGATATAACAGAGAAACATAGTTAGTTTGCCATTAGCATCTGAAGATGGTGAAGTTCGACCGAAACGTTTGCCATGCGTTATTTCTTTTAACAAATGTGTAAATTGTTATTATTAATCATTGTTTCAATACAATTTCAGTTGCCTCAGTGAAAACAAGAAGTTTACGTATGTTGCCATAAGTTTCTACTTTTGGCATTAAGGACAGCAAAATGTTCGTCATATTCCTCCGGTGGAAATTTAGCTTTAGTATTTAAACAAAAAAAAACGCGTGAGCAGCAGAGCTCCGTCAGTAAGATCGTATTTTTCGCACGAGGTGCATCGCTTCGAGATGCGTTCCCATTTTGATTTGTTGTTACAATTCTACAGAGTTCCTAACAATCAGCATAATGTCATCAGAGAAACTTAGATGTTTGAGATATTTTCCATCTACACATCGAGAGCTTTGCGTCGTTGAAAAGAGATTTGTACGAGTACGGGTCTAGATCGCATCAGGACAGGAATGCATCCATGTAAAATGTATGCGCTTTCAAACTAAAAAGACGAAAAACGCATGCAGCGCTGCCGGACTTCCGAAAATTTCCTGACCAAGCAAAATGTTCAAATATTTAGGTTCTTGAGGTTACGAGAAGGAAAACATCCTATAGAAAAGTCAAATGCAAAAAAATATGTTTTTATAATGTAGATATCATGAGAACTGATGAAATGGATGAAAACGAATAGTAATTATCTTGGAAGTTTGTGGAAAATAAAAGTTAATATGGGTGTTATATGGAAACTATATAAACATAAACAAACAACGAGAATTTTGTTCTGATAAGGAAAATATCGTATAGAACAAACAGTATGGTGAAAAAAATTAATTCTGTTTATTACGTGGACAATAATACATACCTACTGTTTTTTCTCGGGATGACTTGAATGTTAGTAAGCTCATCGTTATATTTATCTGTATAAGTCACTGGCTAAGATTTTCCATTAACTAGAGGTACTGTTGGCCAGACATTTTATTCTATTATTAGAATGATATAATATAACCCAACTTATCCTTAATCAAACTTCTTTGTAAAATTCATATTACAATTTGGCAACAGTGGCCTAGATGCTGTCATGTCCTGTGGAGGTCTAGTCGGGCTACTGTTTTTAGACTTTGTATGTATGGTTTGTCGCCACCTTGAATGGTTACCGCTTTATTTATCGTAATATAAATATATCACATACATCTCGTAATATGAATACTAGATATTGATGTTTCAAAAATCAGAAGATTGTTCGAAAACAGATTTTAAATTAAACAAACTAAATATTGAGAAATCTCCCATTTTCTTGTCTCTTCCACGCTCTCCTCAAGTTCTGTTCGAGAGATAGCAGTCCAGTACTAATTTCCGACAAGTTTGTCTATGAACGCTATTCAAGAAGCCACTTTGAGATTCAATAACGTCTTCTCGGGTGTCAGAGCCAGTTCTATATTTGAATACAAGGAGCTGTCTCTCCGTTAAATTACCAACGTATCAAGTGCAAGATTGTAATCGAATACCCTTTCTGTTCTAGCGTTGTCGTCCTAAATACAGCGAAGTTGAAGACTATTTTAAGTTCGCTTCCTATTCTCGGTTGACAGGATAAAATTGGATGTAGGTGTAGTCATTCTACGGGAAATATTGTATTTTGAGTACCTATTTAATCTCTTTCGAGTATCGGCGAAACTGATTTTGCATATAAGAATGATTTGATAAGGTAATGAGTACGTTTTATTTTCGTACTGTTCTTTCTACTTCCTTAATAAATAAGATGATTGAATATATATATATATATATATATATATATATATATATATATATATATATATATATATATATATATATATATATATATATATATATATATATATAACCGAGATTGTTGGTGAAACATCATAAAGAATAAAGTTATGTACTCATTATCAAGACTGACTGCAGGAGAGTATTACATCTTATTTTCTAAAACAGACAAAAGCAAAGATGATACCTGAAAATCAATTTGTTTTTTTGCAAGGAGTAATTTACTATTATGGGAGGAACTTATTTCAAGAATTTCAAGAAGGTCAAGGCGCTTTCCTTTGTTGCCTGAATGCAACAATTGGGTTTTGTGGAAATCCAGGAAATGATAAGATTTTATACAATGTTCGGAGAAGCCAGTGGTATTTTTATTTTGTTAAATTGACTTTTTATGTTCTTCAACACGAATGTTTATATTCCTTCCTGTTTGTTCTATATAGAAAGCAGGACATACGACAAAATATTTCGTAAACACCACTGTTTTCTCCGATGTCAGATTTTTCTTTATTTTGACCAAGAATGACACAAAGTTTCTCTCATTTGTACAAATTGTTTTAACGTTATTTTTCGACAGTCTGTTACAAATTTTGCTACTCAAATTCGACATATAGTTTATTGGGAAGTATTTTTGTTCTTCATTAATAGTTTGCGTGGGGTATATTGAATGCAACAGATTCTTTATTCGTTTTTTCTCAATGAGCTTATCGATAAGACTTTCATTGTAACCGTTATTGGTGGCTAATCATTTAGTTGTATTAACTTCGGTTTGAAAATTTGTTTCCGATAATGGAATAGTGAACAACCTATGTATGAACGAATGAAAAGCTCTGAGTTACTTGAGAGCGCTTAACTTCGACACGGTTTGACCATTAATTGCTAAACTTGTCAGAACTGAGTGTTTCTTCATAGGGAAGGTTTTTACGTGTGAGGATTATGAAAATCCACTTTATAGTTTCTTTAAAAATGGATATTATAGAACGCATGGCCGGGTACCTGGTCTTTGGCATTCACTATTTTGCATTGAAAAAATTGAGCCGCCTGGCAATATATATTTATAATTCACTTTAATACTTTCTGAATAAGGGAAGCTTATGATTCCGTCTGTTAAATTGTTTATATATCGGTAACGTAGGTCAGCAACCTGCGGAGAAATAGTACATATAACTCTTATTATTGGTTTAATCTTCCTCTGAAGGTTTTAGCTATGGAGAATATCAATTGCTTGTTAATAGTTACAGAATGACCATGCATTTCGAACAGCTTTCTATCGATAACCTTTCAGGAAAATGACTGACGAACGTATTCTCTTAACAACATATTGAAATGAGGAAGTAAACAAAAAAGGTTCTATCTCATTACATCCTCATAATTTCCAACTTAATGATTTCAATTTTTTATCAATAGCTTTTGAATATGTACATTTCTTTAGAAATTATTGTGCCATCGAATAAATTAGATACCTAAACAATAAATAGAGAACTTGCAAGATGACAAAGATGAACATTAAGGACTTTTACAACAGTTCCGAACAGAAATCCTGGTGAATGATAACTGAACAGAAAATATCGACCGATATATCCACTTTCAAAAAAAATAAAAAATTTTGCTAATTCGCTAATGTAAATACTTATTAGTGTAATGCATGAAGTGCCTCAAATGCACAATATACGTAGATATTCCTCTATTATATGTGTAACTATAATGATGAATTTTAATTTTTTAATTTTTTCGAATTTTGAAAGCATGGTAAAGTATTCGCTCTGGCAACCCTGCTCCTGGTAACACCGAAACCGAACGAGGCGCCGTATGCAAGATACCCACGGCGGCTGCAGCCGCATACGCGCGTTGTTTATTTCGGCTGGAACAAAATACAACTAACATGCACCGAATGTACCTAAACCATTCGTAACCCACATAAGCCGAATGCAATTTACATCGAGCGAGAGTAAATTTAGAGCGGCTGAATTAGCACCTGCCGGCTCGTTGATTACATTTCGAAAGTTCCTTTGTACGATTTCGCAGACATAATTACGTCCCACGTACGCAATATACTGAACGTCACATTCTACATCCTGAAATGAGAGTGTAATATGGAATATTCAAGATCAAACAACAAGATCATTTGAGGGGGAATTAAAAAGAATATAATATACTCGAAAATTAAACTATCGATCAAAAATGAATATAGTATACTCGAAGATCAAACAATCGATCATTTTAGGCGGAATTAAAAAGAATATAATATATTTGAAAATCAAACAACCGATCATTTGAGGGGGAATTAAAAATGAATATAGTATACTCGAAAATCAAACAACAGACCATTTTAGCGGGAATTAAAAACGAATATAGTATACCTAGTAGAAGATCAGACAATCTATCATTTGAGAAGGAATTGAAAACGAATATAATATACTCTAAAATCAAACAATCCATGATTTGAGAGGGAATTAAAAATGAATATAGTAAAGATCTGTCAATCTATCGTTTGAGAAGGAATTGAAAACGAATATAATATACTCCAAAATCAAACAATCGATCATTTGAGGGGGAATTAAAAATGACTATAGTATACTCGAAAATCAAACAATCGATCATTTGAGGGGGAATCAAAAATGAATATACTATACCTACTCGAAGATCAGACAATCTATCGTTTGAGAAGGAATTGAAAACGAATATAATATACTCGAAAACCAAACAATCGATTATTTGAAAGGAAATTAAAAATGAATATAGTATACTCGAAGATCAAACAATCGATCATTTGAAGAGGAATTTAAAACGAATATAATATACTCAAAATAAATTCAAACAATCGATTATTTGAAGGGGAATTAAAAATGAATATAGTATACTCGAAGATCAAACAACCGATCATTTGAAGAGGAATTGAAAACAAATATGATATACTCGAAATTCAAACAATCGATCATTTAAGGGGAAATTGAAAAGAATATAGTATACTCGAAGATCAAACAAACGATCATTTGAAGAGGAATTGAAAACGAATATAATATACTCGAAATTCAAACAATCGATCATTTGAGGGGAAATTAAAAAGAATATAACATACTCGAAGATCAAACAACCGATCATTTGAAGAGGAATTGAAAACGAATATAATATACTCGAAGATCAAACAACCGATCATTTGAGGAGTAATCAATAACGAATATGCTATATTCGAAGATCAAACAATCGGTTGTTTGAGTAGGGATTGATTACTAATTCGGTATCCTCGATTTTGCACGCATATCGACGTGGTTATGTTATGAATAATTTTCGATTTAACTCTTCTGGTTCTTCTAAACATTTATCTCTTTCGTCACTCCAGCACAGCACCATGGACAGCAGCAACCGCTCGATAGCACGAACAATTTTTCAGAATGGGGCAACAGGTCTACCATGCGGTATTTCTACCATACGAATACGTAACGGCAAACAGCCCATATCCAAATATGGACTTGCAGTTCTCGACTGATCTGGTTATGGTCCCTTCCTTCGACATCGACTCGATAAATAATCCCGAATGAACGGATAGTTTCCTCTCTCAGACTGACCGTCGTCACCTAATTCTTCTTCTACTTACCGGTCGGCCTGGTACGATACCGGTACTTCAGCCGACTGGTTTTCCGAGAATGAAGTACGTGAAGTTTGAGGAAATTCAAGATAAGGTTATTTGATGATAATGTTCGTATGGAACGTACTTGAATACTTACAAACGGATTTACCTTGCAGGGAACTCTTACTATACGCCTACTTGAAAGTTTTTATGGGAAGATATTGGGAAATATTTCTAATCCTGAGAATGAATGTATGGAATGGACATAAACGATTGAATTTCATAGAAAATCAACTACTGCAAGGAAATGGAAATTTTCACTATAATATTTGATTAAGTAGGTACTCGAAGTTATTGCTTTTGTATTGACAACATTTTTCTTTCCATTTTATGCTATTTTTTTAAAACTATATGACATCCCTAATGTTCAATCTCATGTTTTCATACGTCTTAACGAAATCACTCTGATAAAACTTTATCATGATCAATAATTGAAAATTAATAATTTTTTAATATTTTTATTGAATGGAATTGTCATTTACTTGGTGAAAGTTCATATTCATAACTTTATAAAGAAATTAAAAAAAAAAAACTAACTTTTCACAGGTTGAAATAAAAATCTATTGAGTAAACGCGTTTCGTCATAACATTGACTTCATCTCGTACTGAGATGTACGAGATGAAGTCAATGTTATGACGAAACGCGTTTACTCAATAGATTTTTATTTCAACCTGTGAAAAGTTAGTTTTTTTTTTCTTTATAAAGTTATAATATTTTTATATTTAAATTTGGCATTGAAAATTTTCTAGTCGTAATTTTTTGCACTTTAAATTTTGTTCTTAGTTCAACATTTTACTGTTTTCCAATTGCAATTGTAGGTAAAATTTAAACACTTTTCTTCATACGGTACTGACTTTATTAGAATCATTCAAGTCAATTATAGGTTTTTATTATTGTATTAGTTTCTTTAATCGAGTATTATTGCCACTTCCAATTTCGATCATTTAGGTTTGAGAATATTAACCGACGGCTCTCTGTGAAGGGACCGACACAACAATAAACAGCTTTCGTTGTCATAAACAATTTGGGCGTTGGGCAGATATCCAAAATGGAAAGGTGATGAAATGAGGAATCTTCATTAAGGAATATGAAGAAAAAACACATATTTCTTCAATAAAAGAAAAGGCAACAGCGTTAAATTTTTGAGTGGTTAGGCGAAACGTCTACAGTTGCAGAAATTTTTAAATTCCCCCATAAACAACAAGCGATTACTTTTCGCCCTCTTAAATAAATTATTCTACATTGAATATAAGTAGATAATAACCCACTTGTCAAGTACATACAAAATGAGATATATTCATATAAAACACTCATATCTAATTGCTAATTCTGAATACTGAGACATCCGTTACAAAATAAAGATGAAAAACAAAAAAATAAAAATACTCCACACTATACAATGCAGTTTTTTCGAGAAACTTATATTAAATAAGACGGCAAAAGTATGTATCCTACTACAGTAGTCACAAACCAATCATTACTAATATTAAATGACTGATTAAATCCATATAATTAGTTGATGTATTTATATTAATTAATAATAAAACGTTCTTCATAACTTAAAAATTATTAATTACAATTTTATCACTATTCATTAATTTTTTGCCATTTAATATCTCTGATACTTTTTTTAATTTAATTACTCTCAAGCGTTCTTATATTAAAAGGAAATTCGTAGAATCGAGTTTTCCACCACTCGTCTCTTTTAACAACTCAACACCCACGCATTGCTTTGATTAAACTGACCCGTTATTTAATGAAGATTCAAAATAAATCGACGAAAATAGTATATTGTTTTATTAGGATTAAAAGTGATACTTTTTGTGGCGAGTCTAAATGTTTGACAATTTTAGACGAGCCACAATTTCTCCGAATAAAACATTCGATTTTTTCCGCAAACAGTGTTCAAACGATAGAATCAAGATAATATTTTCAAAAAGGATTAGATGTAAAAAAATGTAAAACTAGATTGCTTTGCTTACTGGTTTTGTAGGTATCAAGGCAACACAGATTTGACAATTCAACAAAATAATTGTCAGAAACACTTAAAGTCACTTATCTACGCATTATAGGACTGTTCGTTTTTGGTTAGTACCCGCGTCTTAAGAAATAACTTGTAGTAAAATATATACAATTTTTCTTACAGATTACATTTTGTCGAATTCGGAACCCAATTATACGCCGCCCGACGTTCTTGAAATTGCCGTGAGCATACAAAAAAGTGTACTTTTTCGTACGCTCACAGCCGGACAAAAAACTAACAACAAAATGACGTCTGTGAAATCAAACTTCAACATTAAGAACTGAGTTTGCGGGAAAAAGTAATTTTTCTGGAGTCGGACCTGGAGCACATAAAGTGTTTCGCTATACCAACTATAGCTTCATCGGATCTTAAATCGATACGTTTAAATTCCTATACATAGAAACAGGAATTACAGAGGATATATAAGTGTATTCAATCTAGTCTTGGAATACCTTCAACATTCTCCACCTGCGGGTCTCGTCTACGAAACTAATTACAGTCTACGTCACGAACCTCGAATCCAGGAAATACATACTCATCTGTAATTACTGTTATCTTCGGTCATTCACGAGATGTCATCGATGTCCCATCTGAACATAATTTCTCGATCGCCCGTTACATAGAAGACATGGAAGACCCACTGCTCCATATTTGACAGACGGGAAGTCGGGCATCGTGGAACGTACCCACATTTTTCTATGAACGTATAGTATAGATAATCGGTGCTTTATCCGATTCTGTGCCGTTATGCGCCATTATACCGTGACATTATGATGGTACTTTTTAGTACTTGCGGAGCGTGATGTAGATAATTTTCAGCACGGTTTCGTGAACTTGTAACTAATCGAAGATGTGGACGATGGCGGATTATCGGTCAAAACTGAGCGGTTTAAATAACTCGATGGTTAATCGTCAGAAAATTATCTCGCCGTGTAGTTCTGGGTTACCAGATGTTTAGGTCACTTGAGATTTAGATTGGATCAATGATTCAAGGTAGATCGACAGTTGTTCTATGAGAAAATTACTATTTTTTATAATAAGTAGGAATTTGCAGTAATCAAGTGTTAAGGAACACAACTGTATAGAATTATACTATTTACTTTATAGCCGAAAAGTTCTTCAGCTATTAATTTCCCCAAGGAGAATAAATTTGAAGAGGCTGGAGAGATGTACCAAGCTTTATAAATGAATTTAAAAAGAGCTAGAATAAATAAGGAAGTGAATATTAATAAATTAGTGGCCATAATGTCTACATACATAAAAAACGGATTCTTGTCTCTGAGACATTAATATTTTCTGTCTTTATATTGTGTTTATTCGGCACTACACCAAACGGATTCACAAATAATTGTTTAACAACTTAAGTAATTATAAAAGTTAACAAGTCCGTCGAAAATCAAGCAGATACTTCACTTCATAACTATCGATTATTTTTGAGTAATTTGGTCATAAAACTGTTCTCTCATGGATATACCAAATATTAGTTTGTTTCATTAGAAACATCAAACTCATTCTACTGGCGAAATATCACATTGAGACTGAAACTGCTTATATTAGTTGAGACTTGATCTCGTTATTTTGACTAAGATACTCGTGTCGGACCCAACCTTAAATGAATGGTTTCAACCTTGAAATACCGTTACCGCGATATCGACAAATTTTCGGTAATTAATATTTTTTGTACAGTGACACACTTGCGGCCTGGAAGTGCGGAATTAGCTGTTTAATGGAACTCAATTCGAGCTTTATCTTTGCATTGCTAATAATTTTCCAACGAACGAGAGCAGCTTGGCGATACTGACACAATAAAAAACACGCGTGCAGTATTCCGTCAGTCAGGTCGCATTTTCCATTCATTTTCGTTATTTTTACATATAAATTTATAACTTCCTACGTAGTTTTGAAGGTTTTGCTTACCTGTGGAGGTGAGCAAAACCTTAAACTCCACAAGGGAACATGAAATTCCTATATGAAAACGGCGGTTCATGAAAAGGTTTGAAACCCTCAAGGATACTTCCCTTACATCAACCCAATCCAAGGACCCTCTAACACAATTAGGAGGGGCTTTAGGGTGCAGAAACCCAAAAATCCAGAAGCGGGACTCTGTGTCCTATAGAATTCTATGAATCGCCTGATTTCTATACCACTGGCACTCCGTGCGCACGTAAAATAGCTTTTTATCGACGAAAGCGATCGACTTCTGGAGAAGTGTATAGACGTGTCGTATTCTGTTTTGGCAACAAATTAGCCTGTCCAACAGTATCGTTGTTCTGTCATTTTTGAGTTTGTTTTGTTTAATTATAAATGTTTGTTAGTAAAGTGGTAAATAATCATTTGAAATTATAAATATGCACATTTGACAATTATTGCTGAATGTACGTAACGAAAAGCCACAATTAATAACCAATAACTTCAGTAGAGTAGAGGGAAAAGCCAAGGTTTAAGTTTTGTTAAAAAATAAATAGAAGGATGGAGAAAAAATGGTAATACTGTTGTGTTATTACCCAGATTACACGAAAATATTTATATTATTTTATTTTTCACTTATGGGAAAGTTTGTAAGTTGTACCAAATAAATACCTATTATCATCAGCTCTCAAAGAAACTTTCATTATATTGTTTTTGAATTATAAATTAAAATAATGTATGTCTGAAATACTGATAAAATGGTTAACTTTGGTAAAAGATACGTTTTATTGTCGCATATTTGTATAAAAGTTCTTGAATGGCGACGATTTAAAGCTATTTATTAAACTATAGAACTAGCAAAATAATTTAAACTAATTGTAATGATTACCAAAATAATATACAAAACTGTTGGAGGACCAACATTTTTTCTGTTTGTCGGATTCAGAGAAAAGACTGCTGAAAATTATGGGAAAAAATCTGTTGCGAGAGACGAGGCTGTACATGAATTGGGATTGAAAAAATGTAAGTTATTGTTATCACTTACAAATTATTTCTTAGCCCAATAATTCAGGTGTTTTTTTAATAATATTTGAAAAATTAAACTAGAATCAAAGAGATAAGTGTTGTTCCTAATAATTGTGAGAATTTTTTTGAACGAGATAGCGTGACATTCGACAATTATAATTATGAAAATTGAAGTTATGAAGTTGTTTGAATTCGCCTTTAGCCGCAATTTGAAGCAAAGAAATCAACAAAATCACAACAATAGAAATAACACACATAAAATTGACGTTTATCAAATGAAAATATCAGTATCCCACTTTTAAAATGACAAATTACTCAAAAAATTCCGGAAATACCCGAAGAGAAGGCGATAGTAACACAGATTGCCGTCAAACGCGATTATCGCTTTCTACAGTAGAATTATATTAAGTATAGAAAGCGAATACTATAGTGCACGGAGTCCCACTGCTGGTTTTGAAGCTCCATACCCTCTTCAAAAATGTCGAATAAATTTTTTGTTGGAAGTTTGGGTTATGGAATAGTAAGATTGAATACAATATTATATTTTAATCAGAATAATAAGTCTTTATTATTCCATTTAGGAAACCTTAGTACTTTGAGAATTACGTCTTCACACTTTAGAGAAGTGTTATACACACACACATATATATATATATATATATATATATATATATATATATATATATATATATATATATATATATATATGTATGTATATATATATATATATATATATATATAATATATATATATATATATATTATATATATATATATATATATATATATATATATATAAATATATATATATATATATATATATATATATATATAAGTAGGTATATATATATATATATATATATATATATCTTCAAAACAACTTCTTAAACGGATTTAAAAAGACTTCAGCACCTCACTGTTGACTTTCGATACATTCCAAAGGTATAATATTTTCGGGAAAAATACGGATAAAAAGAAATCGACCTGTTAAAATGAACACGGAGGTCAAGATGAGCAAAATATCCTTGACGACTATTCGTTATAGTATATCTTAACATTACATTATCACTATAAATAGGAAATCCAGCTTGAAATCTCGTCGCGAATTACTCACTCTTCATCACTTGATGATGTAAACGTTTCACGCTTCTCCAATTTCGCAAGATGAAAATGATTGTAGGTAACGTAATGAGTCATCGTAATTATTATTTAAAAAAAACCGGAGGAACCAGAAGCGATCGGACGGTTGATTACAAATGCGGCGTATCGTCCGTTTCTGATCGATGATGATGCAGTGAAAACGACACACTTAAAGCGAACGAGGTATAACTAAATTATCTCAATGAACTTTGCTGCATCTGCTTTTATTTTTTTTTTCACGGACACTGTCCTCTGAAAATTTCAGTTTGATATAAAACGTGATTAGAGGCTGAGTGTGTCGGGAGAGTCTAGATTCTGTCGGAACAGTCCAGATTCTGTCGAAACAGTCCAGATTCTGTCGGAACAGTACAGATTCTTTCAGGACTGTCTCGATTCTGTCAGGACTGTCTCGATTCTATCAGGACTGTCCCGATTCTGTCAGGACAGTCCTGATTCTGTCGGAACAGTCCAGATTCTGTCAGGACAATCCATATTCTGTCGGAACAGGCCAGATTCTGTCAGGACAGTCCAGATTCTGTCAGGACAGTCCACATTCTGTCAGGACAGTCCACATTCTGTCAGGACAGACCAGATTCTGTCAGGATAGTCCAGATTCTGTCAGGACAGTCCAGATTCTGTCAGGACAGTCCAGATTCTGTCAGGACAGTCAAAATTCTCTCAGGACAGTCTAGATTCTGTCAGGACTGTGGAAACGAAGTTCTCAAAATATAAAAATGATACAGAATTAATAAAAGCAGTCCGAAGCAAGAAGAAAGATTCCTGGAAAAATGATAAGTACAAAAAAATAGATAAAAAATAAAACATAAAGCATTTATATTTTTTCCTTCGAAGTTTCAACCCAGATTGAAGGCCTGGGTAATTTCAGGAAATATGGAAAATTAGTAGTTTTTGAAGCATATTTCACTGAATTTTATTCGTATTTCGAACTGTCGGTTTGAAAAAAAAACTTACCAAGAAACAGATGACAGGTAGAAAAGAAGGCTCACCTGAAATATAAGAAAAAAATATTATCTTCCAACGCTAAATCAAACGATTAAAATATACATTGGTCTTAATAAATAAATTTTTTCAGGATTGTCTTGGAGCTGTATTAAATTAGTTTTACATATTTCTTATACATGGCAAAAAAATTGTTGATTTCATGGCGTTTAAGGAGTTAAATTTTCTGAATTTAAAATATGTTTTTTCCTATGAGGGTAATCAGCTCTTCAATTCTCGAAACTACTTATAATATGCATTCAATGATCCAAAAATATTTTAAATTAAGGAAAATGAAAAATTCGATTAATATATTAATTTCCATGAATTTTTGCCCTGAAATCAAACTTTGGAACGCGTTGAACAAACTTCAGAAGTTGATCGAGTGAGCAATACTGCGTAAATATAATATCACTTTCACCGACAAAAATGGCATAGTAATTTTAACGATAATTAATGTCGAAAAGAACAATAAAAATTTTAAAAAAAAATTCAATTTGTGGGTCCCATTTCTTCTTTACAGTTGCCCACATCCGATTTTTCTCAATTGTAATCAGTTATATTTTAACAAATAGGTTAATTCAAGTGTCGCGACGAATTTTTCGATTCAAAGTTTTTTTTCAGATTAAAATTCAACAAAATTTAAACCGAAGCTAAAACTTGTCTAGATTCTCACAGAACTTTCCTTTCAACTTCAGATAATAAATAATTGGTGCGTATTCATCCCTAACGAAACTTTCGGCACTAGACCACCCCCAAGCCATTTTCATACTCGATTTGGAATTTCTGGGAATTGGACAATAAACTTAATTGTTCTTTGGGTAAAAGCATGTGCAACATGACAAGCACAGCACTACAACTTTCCTTTGTGGACTAAATGGAAGCGATAATTTTCAAAGAACTTCTCAATTTTGCTGGATATAATATGTATATTTCATCAGTATGTGTTTTTCAGTACGATACAGAAACTTGACTATACCTAAAATTGAAAATATTAAATCTCAAATAATAAATATATATATTATCGAATACTTAATTCTTCAGAACAAATCAATATATTATGATAGTTTTAGAAGTATTATACATTTCAAGTGTATTTTGTTCAAATTTTCCCCGATTTTAGTTAATACAAAAAAAATATTACATCAGACATATTCATACTAATATAAATTTTTTTTTATTATTATCGAAATCTGCTAGTATGTTCGATTTAATTTTCAAGGTTTGAGTAGCGTCTCTAATTTGAAACGATAATTAAGACAAACACAATATAAAATAACTCATCTTCAATATTGGTAAAACGTGTTATAAATGTTTGATCCTTTGAATCTTGAAAAACAAATAAGGAGTTTGCGGTGTTCAATCGGGAGTCTAGAAGCACTGACGTAATGTAGAAGTAATCAATAGCCCGCCCATGACTCATACCTTAAAAGTCTGTTCCTCACAATAACTAGGTTCTTGAACCATTTGAAACATACACGCAACTACATAATGGATTATGTTGGATATATCTAATAAAATTTTTCCTTTACAATTAATTTGTACCTTGCTTCTACTATATATATATAAGCCTTTCACTGATATAATATATATATATATATATATATATATATATATATATATATATATATATATATATATATACAGTGCTTTCATGATGAAAGGAACAAATTCATTAAAAAATTAGGTTTCTATTTCATGTTAAAATCCTCGGACAGGTCGATTAGTATTTTTATTTGGGCAATTTTCGCAATAAAAATTTTGTATACAGGGTGTCTCATTCAAGAGCTATGGCTTTGTCATTAGTTTTTTTAAAGGTAATACCCTGTATATTATTTCACTTTACAATTCTACGATAAATTCTTATCACTTTTTGTGAACATACCATATGCCTCAACTTGATGGATTCCCAGATTATAACGGAGATAGTGGAGCACCTGGAGATTTAAAATGTGGATTAAAAGTACAAAAAAAAATTTAGGTAAACATTGTCATTAAATCTGAAGAATGAAATTTCACATGTACCATCTGAATTCATTCACTGGTGCTGTATAGTCCGCAGTTTTCACGTTTTTAACGCTCCAGGCACTACACTACTTCATTGTTTAAGAAAATGCAATTACTTGAGAGAGAACGTATTGAAGTACTTATGATGATTGGTTTTGGAGATAGGGTGCGTTCACAAGAAGAAGTCTGCAATCTATTCAATGAAAATCATCCTGATCGTCCGCCAATTACTAGATCGACAGTCAGCAAAATTGAATCAAAATTCAGGAGATACGGCCACGTTAGAGATTTACCTATCTATATATATCCCTATAAAATTAAGCTGGTACATGAATTATTAGAAGACGATTTTGACCGCAGAGTACAGTTTTGTGAGCAGATTCTTGAAATTCATAATCAACATCTAAATTTCATTACAAACATAATTTTTTCTGATGAAGCCACCTTTACTTTAAATGGCCACGTCAACAGACAAAACTGTAGGTATTGGGCGACCGAGAAACCTCATTGGATGCAAGAATGCCACACACAGCGGCCTCAAAAAATTAATACATGGGCAGCGATTGTTCGAAATCGTATAGTTGGTCCCTATTTTTTTGAAGGAACACTAAACGGAGAGGACTACTTGAACTTTCTCCAGATCGAACTCATTCCGGCTTTAGCTGTTTTGTTTCCTAACCCACAAGATCCTGACATACCTAATAACGAGATATGGTTTCAACAAGATGGGGCACCTCCTCACTATTCAATCGCTGTTCGACAATTTCTTGATGCAACTTTTCCCAACAGATGGATAGGACGGAGAGGTCCGATTGAGTGGCCGCCAAGATCACCGGACATAACCCCATTGGATTTTTTCTTATGGGGTTATTTGAAGTCTAAAGTTTATTTGAATAGACCAAATAATATTGATGATCTAAAAGAGAGAATCAGGCAGGAAATAAGACTTATCAGTCCAGAAGTAATTGAAAATGTGCAACGGGAAACATTGAATCGACTTCAAAAATGTCTCGAAGTAAACGGACAACAGATTGAACATATGTAAAAATTAAATTAGTAATTACATTTGTGTGTTTTCATATCGTACCTCTCATTACCCACTATCTCCGTTTCTGGCAATCCATCGAGTTGAGGCATATGGTATGTTCACAAAAAGTGATAAGAATTTATCGTAGAATTGTAAAGTGAAATAATATACAGGGTATTACCTTTAAAAAAACTAATGACAAAGCCATAGCTCTTGAATGAGACACCCTGTATACAAAATTTTTATTGCGAAAAATGCCCAAATAAAAATACTAATCGACCTGTCCGAGAATTTTAACATGAAATAGAAACCTAATTTTTTAATGAATTTGTTCCTTTCATCATGAAAGCACTGTATATATATATATATATATATATATATATATATATATATATATATATATATATATATATATATATATATATATATATATATGGGGCGAAAAATGTTTGCACTATGTTGACAATTTAGTAATAATCTACAGACTATCTAACTTGTAGGTACACTCAGGTATTTTTTATCGAATAAATTAATTCACTACTTGTACGAAACAGCTCCAATACCACAGCATTTTACAAGATATATTATTTATTGAATAGTTAGTATAGTTGAAAAAGAATGACAATTTGAAAAGTATTCACCGAAGTTGACTTAGTGCAAAGATAAAAAAAAATTGAATATAAAATGAAGCAGGTTTTTTTTTTTAAAACTTGATTTTCAATTCATTTTATCGGGTTTTTGAACTAGCAAAACTTCTTATTAAGAATTTTTCCCTTAAACATATGTATATATATATATATATATAGTATATATATATATATATATATATATATATATATATATATATATATATATATATATATATATATATATATATATATATATATATATATATAAATATGTATATATATATATATATATATATATATATATATGTATATATATATATATATATATAAATATGTATATATATATATATATATATATATATATATAAATAATAATAAAAAAATGAACTTTTTTGTAATAATTCAAATCTTCTCTTGTTTATTGATTTATTGTAAATCAAGGTACATTTCATAGAATTTTCCGCATGTTCTTGCCATAATTTTATCACAGTGGCCATGAATGGAAAACAATTTCATGATAACTTCATTCAGATGAAATTATCCTCAAGTTAAAGTCGTTAATTAACGTGCAAACGTTTAATTATCATTGGTTGTTCCATTTGAAAAACTGCAATCTAGACCACATTTGTATGCAACAATAAAATCAAAATTTTTGAACCGCCCTGTACAACGAGGAACGATTTCCTTAAATGGAACTAATTAACAAGACATTGGTAAACAACTTTCAGAATTTCAGCGAATTTGAATACAGCAGTGATAAGCATTTATCAGAGCTTAATATGTTAAAACAAAAAATGAGGACTTAATTAATTTCTCGGAAGTCGTGGAAAATAGGTTAGTATAGGACAGCAAAATACAAAAATTGTTGGAGAGCTATAGCACATCAAAAAATTCCATAATATGCAAGTTCCCTCGTTTGAAATAGACAGATATCGAAGTTGTTGCTACTTTTTGATATAAGCGGCAACGCCGCAACATTGAAAATATTTTTAATCAATAGATCCACAGTACCCAGATTTCCAGGATGATACTACGTCTCGTTTTTCGTAAAAGTCTAGGTATCTTTCATATAAACTAGAACCTACAAAAGAACGTGCCTTATTAAAATATCTTATTTTTGGCGTCCTCGGCAATACGTGCTCATTTCAGTCTCAACCTATTGCCCAAAACAATTTTATAAAAAGCGAAAAAAACTGCTCGTGCGCGTGACTATATATATTATGAACATTTAGATCGACCTTTAAATTTGTTTTTGTCATAAACATTCAACTGAATGTAATGATTTGTCGTAAATAACTGTTAGTTTGACTACTAAAATATCGTAGTTTTTTTTTTTAATTCGATGAAGGACTTATATGTCCCTATTGGCTTTGACTGTTATAGCCATTAGCCACCACATTCTCTCTCTATTTGCACTAATCACTGGAAATTTTAGTACCCAGTGTACATACATATTAATAAGACAATGGGAAATGACAAGGATAAATAAGTACCGTAGTTAAACTATACCATAAGTTTCCCAACAAATGAAAAAAAAATGAAAGATAATACTTGCTAAAGACACTGAAGGATTACTCAACAGAAACCTCACCTTACAGTTTAGGAGATTTCAAGAGGAAAAATTTTATAGATTATTTGAATATTTGTCTTTGTTACTGTGATTATCTTGATATTATTGATCTATGTATCTTTACCTGTATAAAATATGTATATATATATATATATATATATATATATATATATATATATATATATATATATATATATATATATATATATATTATATTATATTATATATAAAATGAAGTAAATAAGGACATTTATTTGAAACTAATCAAACAAACCTCCTTGTGGAGCTGATTCACGAATTATCGAAATATCTCCATCTACCTTTAGACGGTAAATGTTAGAAACATTAAGTTGTTTATCACAATCAACGGAATTGATAGACAAGGTTTGTTTGATTAGTTTCAAATAAATGTCTCAGTTTACTTCATTTTATTGCTACGGACGTGTCTCGACACGAAGAATTCTGTATATATATATATATATATATATATATATATATATATATATATATATATATATATATATATATATATATATATATATATATATATATATATATATTTATATTACTTTTTTTCACAATAGAACTGTAGCGTTAACTGGAGTACATAGTGATGAAAACTGAACACGTATTCTCTTAATCGCTCGTGATTTTCGACAAGCGTCATTTCCAAAGATATGAATAGTATTTATCGTATCCGTATTTGTTTTTTGAAGCGGTGAACGATTTTTCCCTGCACAAACCACCCCTGAAACGTTCTGCGTCATCAGTATTCGACGTCTGAGCGCACCCGAAACAGTAATTCGGCTCGTGACTCAGCCACGTGACCCGCCCCGTCTGTCGCAATTCTCGCGTATACGTGTATACCGATACACACACAAACCGGACGTGGTTCGAAAAACGATCGCAGTTTTTCCCGAAGGCCACTGCCAATTTCGTAGTCCCGTGTCGGAAAAATCGAAAAAAGCACCGGCGACTTCGGGCCGTGTTCAATTTTCCACCGTATTATAGTGCGAGGGTCGATGGAAGTAGAGAAACCCCTGAAGATGAGCTTTTGTATAGTCTGCGAAGGGTAAGAAGATTGGCGTTATTGGATTATCGGTGATAAGGTCGAGATTACACGAAATGCACTTTGTTTCGAGTCCACTAAAATTGCCGTAAATAGGTGATGTAAGAACATTCTATCAATCAAACTAAAAAAAAAAAAACAATTGGTCTATTGAATTTCCAGATGAAGAGTTCTTACTTTTAGAAAAAATCAGTCATCTGCCCCTAGAAGCTACTTATCCTGATAAGTACATGATCAGTTTGATAGGTCTTGGTTAGACCTTTCTGTCGATGTGCTACACTTGGTAGCCCAACCCTTCTCTCAGTCAGGAGATTCTTCCGAACTGTCCATGTTTATGTATCTCACGATTTTTTCCTTATCTTGAATAAAATGCACCAAAATGATTGCACCATCGATTGCTTGGTAACGTATGATTGGGTATGGCCTCTAGAGGAACGGCAACTCACTTGAGTCTGCCTAATAGGTCTTAAAATTTACTTTTATGGGTAGTTTCAGGACAATGTTGTGCATTTCATCACAACACTGTCCACATACTTCGAACTTGGTCATATAGATTCCTCATAGGTTGCTCTACCATTACGAAAAGTGACCTTGGTCAAATATACCATAAAATTGCACCCATATATAGTACGATTCTTAAGAGAGTAAGATATATTGTGGGTGAGAGAAATCGTGGGAAGGGCGAAGCACTACGTCAGGAATGTCAGGAAACATAAAACTACACCAAGGGGTGTTCAACTAAGTCAAGGGGTGTGAAACTTGACATAGCTACATGGGTATCTACGAACTCCTGATTAAATGCCGAGAACGTTGAGATACATCCGAATCATTTTGTCATCTACAACTAAAGCATTTTGAGGTGTACAAAAAGAAGAGAGCTGGGAAGAGTAAACAAATTTTGACTGAGAAAACTTTTGCATTTTAAAAATCTTTCGATTTAAATATACTTTTGATTAAAACTTACTGATCTATATGAATAGAAAAGAAGTTTCTACATCAACGTCCGCCTTAAGCGTTTATTTCTTTACTTCCTTAAAAAATGGTTAGATTCTGCAAAGAAATGTAAATTGAAAAATAAATAACGCATTACCATTTGAATATTCAATTTCCAATTTGTTTACAGTTTCATGCTTCATGTTCTAGATAGATTAACATCAAAATCATCTCATAGATCCTTCAAACGAAGTACAATAATTGGCGAAATAATTTGTTATTAGATTTGCAGGCCTATTCAAGACTTTCCATTCATGAAAAATTCAAAAGGCGAGATGGTTTCTCCAGATGTGTCACTCGAATTCAATAGGAAACCTATTGACGGCGACTCACGTGACATCTACAATACATTAGGAACATTTCTGAGCTCTCGACCAGCCTTCGAATCCGGGCTTAACGCCGTCGAATGGCTGGAGGCGAAAGGGATTTAATTCGAATACGGGACAACAGTAACCAAAGAGAAACGGGGGGTCAGGGGGGACGTCTGTTGCCAGACGCAGGATAAACGAATTGAAACTCGCTGAAAAAAAATCGGGTGAAAATGTATTTCGTGTCACGTGTTAAGTCATACTTAGAAATCTCTCGAGTTTGAAATGAGCATGTTATGTTCGAACGAAATAATCGCACGGTCGGGGACGATAAACAGGGAGAGTTGGAATATGACACGTTCCTTAGTATATTCACGAAAGTCTGTTGTTTGTACACGAATGTTATGTGAAATATAGACAACCTTCAAATGTATGAATACCATTCAGTAAATTAATTTGACAATAGAATTGTTTAATAACTTCTTCAATATACAAGCAAAAAATAGTTTTTATGTAAGCACAAATTAAAGAGTGCCTAATGCGGCTGAAACAGCTGTCTCACTTCAATTCTTTGCGAAAACCATTTAGATGTTTTGAACATCCTCCAGTAACGGTTGAATGATAACAATTGAGATTTCACAACTTCATTATCAATTATATGATGAATTTGTCCTGGATATACTTCACATATATATATATATATATATATATATATATATATATATATATATATATATATATATATATATATATATATATATATATATATATATATATATATATATATATATATATATATATATATATATATACTCAACCATTTTTAACTGTCAACAACCAGACAGACTATATTGAACCTACTAATCTAGAAAAAAATTAACTCCATGACAGAAATGTTTGATATATGTTAGTTGTTGAGGGGTCGAATTTGTTTAACTGATATGACTGAATGATTGTTATTAGTAATAGAAGTGGAACATCTCTCTATAAAATTTTGATGAACAGTGTGATGTGATAAAAAAGTTCAATATTTTTAATCAAGTTTAGATGTTTTGTATCATTCTGTTAGTCACGTTTTTTTTTTAATTTTCTTCGGATGTGTAATGTTCTAAAATATCTCTTTCAATTATATGATAAAAGTTTCGTTTCCTCATAATGATATACATACATTTGCAATAATTTCATTATTTACTTTAAATCTCCCTTCCAAATTTTTGGAATGTATCTTCAATAGTTTATGTCGAGGATTATGTTATCATTTCCTACGAAATAAAGTCGGTATCGAAGTTGTTATATGGTAGTGTAATTTAGAATTACTGATGATAGTTTATGTAATTAACGTCACTGAAACCTTCAAGTTACTTGCCTTTTAAGTACTATTCTTCGAGAACTCCATGAAATATTCAGAATTACAATTACTTGATGTCAAATCAATAGCGCGCCTATGTTGAAAGCAATATATAAGTTGATTGTGCTATATATTTCATTATTTTCAATAATTGAAACATAATAAGTTCAAAAATATCAACCGTCTGTGGTCCAGATGGTTGGGAAATTGTCTAGGGTAAATTATATATCCACGTGTAAAATGACCTGCTGGCTAGTGTACTAGATAACGAACATCACACACCATCATTGCGTTTTGAAAAAAAAAATCGAAAACAATAGTTTCATTCGACCCCTGATTCAAACGAAGTTATTTTCGATATAGGTATATTATGTAATGAATATCAGGAAGAATGAAATAGCTAACAACGTATAATTGCATGAAAAAACGTTACAAAGCAATATAATTTGAAAAAGTTTCGAAAATAAACATTTTATCATTAATTTCCATAAAAATATGTACTTGATCAGTACATGCATTCTTAGTAATGATTGGTTTGTGGTAACTAAACACATTAAGTAGGCGATTCAATTTAATGTAAATGTCTCGAAAAAATGGCATTGATAGTGATATTTTATCTTGCCTAAAAGTTTTCATCAGAAATAGCTATTTTTGTGTATGAAAATACTCATATCAGTATATTTATATGGAGTATCTTACTAAAAACACTGGTACTTACTCCATCATCGCTTTCCTCAACTTCCACTGAGTTTCTTTCGCCATTCATTCATTGAAACAATAAAAACAATACGCACAATGCGTGCGCATTGCAACGCTGTCAAGTCAGTCGTGTCAATCGCGTGTCGGACACAGTTTTAAGGTGGAAACACATTAATGAAACGTGATGCGACAAAATTTGTTGACACCTGATGTATGATGTGCACTTATCAACATGTGATGCCGCACAACACACAAGCAATTAATTGTTCTTCGTTCATTTTTGTCAAATTTCTGCCAAAATTCAGTAAATTATAGGGTATCAACGATTGAACGTACGCTTTATTCGACAATTCCCGAGTGACATCGGTTGTTACCTAGAAACATACAGCGCTCAACACGTCGACTAGTAGACCAAGCAACAGAGTTATTATATATATATATATATATATAAGTCGTTTTTTGACATCGATTCCATCTGAAAACCAACTATGCCATCGTGAGCAGGGTAATTCATAGATTAATTGTGTTATGTTTTGGACACGCAAATACCATTATTTATTTTTTTATGAACAATTTTAATAAAAAAATCGTACTTTTATTACTTTTTCATTTATAACTAATAAACTAATGGAGTAATCTGGATAGTGTCAATAGCAAATTTGTAGATAATTAAATTACGAAGAGTATGAGACCTCGCCCGACTTAATCGGATGATTAGTAACGAAGATAACAATTGATAGCCAAAGAAATTTTTATTTATTTATTAATTTAATAATTTCGTTAATTTACAACTTACAGGTCTCTACTTTTGCAAAAAGGTTGCAATGTTTAATTACTTAAAGTTAGTAAAAAGAACGAACGCTGTACGATAATTATTGTTAACGTAATTGCAATTTTATGTATTTAACAGGACTAATTGTAAAGTAGCTACTATCGACTGAGGTACTCGGATTTCAATTTTGAAAAAAGATTAATTAACTAGACGTAAAGTGCAATAAAACTGTCATCTCGGATTTCTAAATAAATTTTGCAAAGTTAGTTAAAAAAGGGCACAAAAATGGCTCCGAACGCCCGACCGTACGAATATGGTGCAGTAGTGGGGAAAGTAAAGCAAAATATAAACGTCGGCGCGCCGCGAGATTGTATTATATTAAGCGTTCTCCTCTTCTCCTTCTTCACCAAGCTAGTTAGTCGAGTATGTTAGGTACGCTGGCTAGTATTTGGGAGATCTCGGGTTCAAACCCCGGGGCCGACTGGTCTGCCATGAGTTTTTTTCAGAGGTTTCCTCATGGTAATGTAAGTCACTGCTTGCAAACTTATAAGGCGAATGCTGGGCCAGTATTAATCCTCTGAACCCTACCCACACTTCCTATGTTCCATAAATATCCCGTCTCACCTATCCTTAATGTACTTGTGTACATACAAGTGTATCCTCTAATCTGGCTGAAGGAGTTAATCCCAAACTCAAGCTGCCCGCCTCCCTGACACATACTTCAGGGAGGAATGAAACACGCGTGTTTCCTTTTTTTCCTCCTTCTTCCCTCACTACTGCACCATATTCGTACGGTCGGGCGTTCGGAGCCATTTTTGTGCCCTTTTTTAACTAACTTTGCAAAATTTATTTAAAAATCCGAGATGACAGTTTTATTGCACTTTACGTCTAGTTAATTAATCTTTTTTCAAAATTGAAATCCGAGTACCTCAGTCGATAGTAGCTATTTTACAATTAGTCCTGTTAAATACATAAAATTGCAATTACGTTAACAATAATTATCGTACAGCGTTCGTTCTTTTTACTAACTTTAAGTAATTAAACATTGCAACCTTTTTGCAAAAGCAGAGACCTGTAAGTTGTAAATTAACGAAATTATTAAATTAATAAATAAATAAAAATTTCTTTGGCTATCAATTGTTATCTTCGTTACTAATCATCCGATTAAGTCGGGCGAGGTCTCATACTCTTCGTAATTTAATTATCTACAAATTTGCAATTGACACTATCCAGATTACTCCATTAGTTTATTAGTTATAAATGAAAAAGTAATAAAAGTACGATTTTTTTATTAAAATTGTTCATAAAAAAATAAATAATGGTATTTGCGTGTCCAAAACATAACAAAATTAATCTATGAATTACCCTGCTCACGATGGCATAGTTGGTTTTCAGATGGAATCGATGTCAAAAAAAAATACCTATTGCTTGGTCTATAGATCAGGTAGCGTGTGCCTGTATCGCATGACGTCGGGAGTTCATCTGGTCATAGAAATTACTAGGATTTGATTTTATTCAACACGCGTCGCGTTTTGTCGGGTAGTATCACGTTTCAACAATGTGTTTACGCCTTTAAGCCCTTCTAAACTTTGTTAACAAAAATGCCCAACAAACAAACAGTTTTCATCAAATGAAAGGAATAATCGGATATATCCCACCCGTAATTTTCAACATTAGGAAAATATGTCCCAAATGAACCCACAGTTATTTTCACCACCCTCAAGATAAATAAAGTTCGTTCGTTATAGTCGCACGAATTAATAATTCACATTACATCCACCAATAAACGAACTACCTCAAGTATCGATTGGGCCATAAAAATCGAGATACTTATCTCGAAATAGATGTTAAAATTTGATTGTAGTCGTAAAATCTGTTTACACTGGCGAATATGGATTTTCACGGAGGAATTATGAAGTTCGTGTCGTATTTTAGATCATATCGCCAGGTTTATACACGAAGCAAAATGAGAATTAATACAAGTATCAAACGCCGCTGTCTTTAGAATCGATAATTTCACAACGCGCCTCGTCTGACCTTCATCAAGTATTAACGAACTTAGTATAGGGAAAACAATACCGGCAATATCATTATTGTAAATTCTTAACGTTCAATATTATACAGAATCTAATACAATGACACGCAAATTCCTTATCGTGACATATAATTAGCGATCGAATAGACTCTAATGTAAATATCGATTTGAATATTTGTTTTTGCATGAAATCCGCATCATCAATTCTTTTTCGTTTCAAATCTCGCAAAGTTACTGGCGGTAACGAGATTTTAGGCACCGATTGAAAAATCATGATAACTGAATAAACTATTTACGACAATCTTCACAGAAAAGTTTCGCTCATTTATCTCGGAATGGCAAGAATATTTACATATAGAACACTATAAAGAAAAACATTTCGTATGTTGGATAATATATTACAATTTAACCTCCATACTAACATACATTTTATTTAATAATAAACTATTGCTACCGATATATAAATACTTCCTTTAATTTTATTTGATGATAAACTGTTGCTACCAATATATAAATACTTCCTTGAATTTCATTTAATGATACGAACAGAATTTTCAGGGAAATCTGTCAAAATACTTTCTCAAATTTTATTTAATAATAAACTTTTGCTACCAATATAAAATACTTCATTTAAATTCATTTGATGATAACCTGTTTATAACAATATATAAATACTTCCTTCAATTTTATTTAATGATAAACTGTTGCTACCAGTATATAAATATTGTCTTTAATTTTATTTAATAAGAAATTGTTGCTACCAATATATAAATACTTCCAATGATTTTATTTATTAATAAACTGTTGCTACCAATATATAAATACTTCCTTTAATTTTATTTAATGATACGAACAGACTTTTCAGGAAAATCTGTCAAAATACTTTCTCAAATTTTATTTAATAATAAACTATTGCTACCAATATTAAATACTTCATTTAAATTCATTTGATGATAACCTGTTGATACCAATATATAAATACCTACTTCCTTTAATGTTATTTAATGATAAATTGTTGCTACCAATATATGAATATTACCTTCAATTTCATTGAATAAGAAATTGTTACTACCAGTATATAAATACTTCCAATGATTTTATTTAATAATAAACTGTTGCTACCAATATACAGGGCTATTCAAATTCGAGTATATGCATGGGGATTTCGATAACGGTAAGAGATAGAGGGATGGTTAAATGGGGGCAAAGTAGCATATTTCAGAGGTCAGTTATATGGATAAAAAAAATCTGATCTAGCTCCTTTAGTTCTGGAGTTATATAGGAAAATTCGAAAATTTCGAAATCCTTTTTTTGCCTATATCTTTTTATTTAATGAATTGTTTTCAAAACAATTGTCACTTTGCCATTGCCACTTTTTCTAAGCTATCTAAATATCTGAATAAAAATTATATACAGGGTGTCGTATAAATTGGGCCACCCTCAACTTTCAATTTTCAAATACGGACCTGTATTTTTTATTGCATTTTTTTAAATGCCAAGAGTCATGTTTTATATTGACGTAGTATTTTCATCTGAATTACAGAGTGTTCTGAAAATATTGAACTATTACCAGTAAAATTTCTACATTTTTTTTAAAATTTCAGCTCTAATTAAATAAATATCATAGAATAAGGTATAAAATGCCTAGGATTTGGAAGATAATCAACATTATTCGACGAAAAATGTCTTCTTCGAGAATTCATCCACATTTCAGTTCACGCAACCCATGATCAATATACGAAAATGTGAAATTCTTCCCAGTACGTACATGTATGTGCATATAATCAATGACCAAACAAAATAATCTTCCAATGGCAATCTTCATACTCGACACCAATTTGGAAATATTTCATTGTTACTTTTCGAACTACCTATATAATTATGTTTCATATTGGCGTTTTATTTTTATATAAATCATAAAGTGGTTTGTGAATACTGAACTAATACTAGTGATATCTCATCATTTTTTAATTCCATAACAACTCTAATTAACCTCAGTAGGTATGAGGAAGATCTGTTGTATGTATTCTGCTGAGAACTCACAAACATAACATTGTATTTGATCATATAGGTTTTCATATTTTATAACTTATCGCATAAGAACATGTTTAGTTATTATCTAGAATTGAAATAAGTCATTATAAGTTATCATAATCGAAATAAATGTTTGAATTGACGATCTTCTCGTTCCAGACATTTACAGAGTCGTTTTTTAAAGTTATTATTCGCTCTGAAGATATCTCTTCGGCGTAGTGATGCCAAAGCGTTCATGATTTTAATTCTTAAATCTTCTATACTTTCAATTTCGTTTTGATATATTCTATTTTTTAGTGTACCCCATAAAAAAAAGTCAAGCAGAAAGATGAATGCTCCTACTATTTCTGTAGAAAACGTTAATCATATCTCTTTTCTGCTCTATGGGGAAACCCATTTTCAGTACTAACAGATTTTTCATTAAATACCAACGGTAATTTCCAAGAAACTGTCAAAATAATGACAAGTGAGGTGAACTAAATATTTATTTTCCAAAGCATACTATGAGAATTCAAATAGTTTAATCATAATTGTTGTATATAGCAACAGAATGCCCATAAATTAGCTGAAAATGTAGATAGTTCGGAAAGTAATTAACAATGAAATATTTGCAAATTGGTGTCTGTAATATGAAGATTGCCAGTCCAACATTTTTTTGTTTGGACAATGATTATATGCACATAAACGTACTAGGAAGAATTTCACATTTTCGTACATTGATCATGGGTTACGTGAAGTGAAATGTGGATGAATTCTAGAAAAAGACATTTTTCGTCGAATAATGTTGATTATCTTCCAAATCCTAAAAATTTAATTAGAGCTGCAATTTTAAAAAAATGTTGAGATTTTACTGGTAATAGTTCAATATTTCCAGAACACTCTGTAATTCAGATGAAAATACTACGTCAATATAAAACATGACTCTTGGCATTCAAAAAAATGCAATAAAAAATACAGGTCCGTATTTGAAAATTGAAAGTTGAGGGTGGCCCAATTTATACGACACCCTGTATATAATTTTTATTCAGATATTTAGATAGCTTAGAAAAAGTGGCAATGGCAAAGTGACAATTGTTTTGAAAACAATTCATTAAATAAAAAGATATAGGCAAAAAAAGGATTTAGAAATTTTCGAATTTTCCTATATAACTCCAGAACTAGAGGAGCTAGATCAGATTTTTTTTATCCATATAACTGACCTCTGAAATATGCAACTTTGCCCCCATTTAACCATCCCTCTATCTCTTACCGTTATCGAAATCCCCATGCATATACTCGAATTTGAATAGCCCTGTATAAATACTTCCTTGAATTTTATTTTATTATAAACTGTTGCTGCTAAAATATAAATACTTCCCTTAGTTATATTTAATTATAAAATGTTGCTACCAATATATGAATACTTTCTTTAATTTTTTTTAATAACAAACTGTTGCTACAAATATACAAATACTTCCTTTGATTTCACTCAATAAGAAACTGCTGCAACCAATATATAAATACTTCCTTCAATTTTATTTAAGAATAAACTGTTGCTACCAATAGATAAATACTTCCTTTATTTTCATTTGCTAATGAACTAGCTACCAATATATTTATATTTACTTCATTTAATTTTATTTAATAATAGTGATGTTACTTCGATTTCAGTTAATGGGAAACTGTTGCTACCAATATATGTATATAGATCATTAATCAAAGGGATATTTAAATCGAAAGATATTTGGTTGACAGCCAAAAAGAGTTTTCTCTTCTCAGTTGTAAATGCAATAATTCGTCTGATGTCATCTACCATATTTATATATTAATTTCTCAGTGCCATGTCATGTACTCACGTACGACAAAAACTCGACGGGTAATTTCCCATAATGAAACTGTTATTTAAATTAAGTGCTACATTATTGGCATCGGTCGACCATACTTTCGAATAATTTCCCAATCGATTTGTATGCAAATATTCTATAGGCAAATCGATAGTTTGATAAGTTTTAGAGAGCAATTTGGCTTCCCTAGGCTCGCCTTTTATCTCGGCGGCAAGCCGCGATCCAATTTTTACCGAAAATCGAAAACATCGTAATCCGGCAGTCGATCCCACTCGCGTATGTACAAGCGAATGCTCGCCACAATGAAAACTTTCTCGTTGGCTAGTCCGCGATTTCCTTTGACATTTCAATAGCGGAGCGATATTGAATTCGGGGAACCGAGTCGGGAGGATGCAAAGCGTAAAGTCACCCTGTTATGACCCCCGGGGAAATATCCTTTGGTTGGTTATTACGAAGACTTTTCCTCTTCCGATTTTGCCCCTTTGATGTTCGAGCACTTTTGTATGAATATGTTACGTAACTAACCACTCGGGGAGTTAAGCAAAACTGACATGAATTGAAGATACTTCAGTATATTTATTTCAGTTTCTATTTCGTTCAAACGGATCAATCGGTTTTCTTGGCATCTAGGCATGTGTTAATAAGTTCTATATCAGAAAGTTGTGAAAGTACTGCTTCAGACAGAAAAATATTTTTCTCGTTGATTCCTATCTATCCTAAAGGTATTAAGAAGTATACTCAAATGAAAAATTGGCAATTTGAGTACCAGTCAGTGTAGGGGTTCCACAGGGCTCGATGCTTGGACCTATGTTGTTTCTGATATATGTTAATTATTTGCCAGACCATTTCAGACATTCATGAGAAAATTTGTTGAATGGATAAAAGCACCACAATTCTTTTTGAACTATTTATTATTCAAGATTTCTAATTGAGAAGTCATATAGTAACATTTCTCAAAACTTCTCTAATAAAATGTACAGATATTCATCTGACATTCCCGACATTATACTGTGTTCAAACACTTGGAGTGCTGCTGGGTATTTCTGCGATTGATAGTTATTATATTTGCAGTTTGTCTTCTGCATGTGCAGTTTATTTTAAGCGGTGAGTAGATCATCAAACTTACAAAATTTCAATTGAAATCACTGATTAGATAATAAAATATGTGTATTGAAGAAAAAAATTGATATAACATATTTTCGTTAATTTCTCATTTATCTTGCGTTTCAGTTACGTGGATTTTAATTTATGTACTCCATTATGAAATAATTGTTCATTACAGAAGATGAGTTAATATTTTATGATCTCTACAACTATGTTGATGGTTATTCATAGAACCTAATTAGAAGATACTGTATTACATATTTCAACATTAATATTCTTAACAGAAATAAATATTCACATTAGAAATGTCGAACTGTAATTTTTCCTAATCTAAATATCCCATTGTATATGTCAGAATAGAATTGCTGAATAATAGGCAAAAGATAAGAAATGATGAGGTTTAATGTCGTCAAGCTGCAGATGAAAAGATGGACGTGTTTGTGGTACTACACGTACTATATTTGAGGGTTCAATTCGGTTCGGTTAGAAGCAAATTGCAGTATTCGATTTTCGAAATTTCGAAGCGTGTGTCTATAATTCATCTCTATGCCACGCCCCTTCTGTTTCGCCAACAGAAAGCAATTTGTGCAGACTCGTTGTTGCTTAAGATTCTGGGCGGAATATAAAAACCATAAATAAGCTTATTACCGAATAAACCTTCCTGAAATAGAATAGAGAATCGCGTGCCGATGTTTACCCAGATTTCTAGTTAATTGTAACCTTTTTCTGGGTGTCACAACAGCGATGAGTTATAGGAATTCCTCTATATCAATTCCCCTGTCTACGATCGTGGAATGGAGCCAGAATTCACTCCGCTTGGTATTAATATCTGAAATTTATTTCGCCAATCTCTAGAGCTTATCATCGAACTGATATACTTAACAAGAAAGATTAACCACTAGAAGTTGTACTGCAAAAGGTTTCAACTTTTCGATCTTTCAGAATATTCTGAATTTTGGTATAAATGAGCGGAAGTTTCTCAAAACTGTATTAATTATGAATTATGCGAAATTCAGCCCCTTCAAGGACTTTTTGGAGCGAGCGTGGAACAGATAAAACGGATGTTTGCACCCCCAAACAACCTCCAAACTGAGTTTGTTGATAGAGGTCATTTTTGTGAAGATATTTCTTATTTTTTCTTGGTTTTTTGAAGTTTTGCGCGCTCCCAAAGCTTTTGCAGATTGAGTTAGAGTAAGATGGTTGAATTTTGGAACGTGGATTGAGTATTCGTTGGTACTTTCAAGTTTTTTACTCAATCATCGAGATGGTAATGTATAGATTTCATGTTTGTTCATAAAAAAATATAAAAAATGAAATTTTTGTGAAAGAGCTCTGCTGTTCAAGAGGTGTTTTGCTGCAGCTATTGAATTGTAGTGTCTTAGGGGGCGTTCAAGTATTACGTAACGCAATTTGGGGGGAGGGGGTCTTGTAAAACGTTACGATGCGATACAGGGGTGGGAGGGGGGTTCGAACAACGCGTTACGTAACATTGATTTTTATTGAAATAAAAAACTAGGGAATGTGAATCGCCCAAGTTGGGAACCCTTTTCGTTTATGTCTCACGGGGAATCCCTCGATTGTATACGTCAGTTTTATTTTGTACTCCCAAGTTGGCAACTCTATCCTTTTATGTTTTATGGGAATACCTCGACTGTATTCTTCGTCATTTATATTTAGTTTCTGTTGTCAGTTTTGATTAGGTGTTTTAAACGCGTTATACACAGAAGCACATTGGTGTAGTCAGCATTGTAGAAGTAACTTCATACTGTAATGTCCCCAAAAGAGATTTGCATCATCAGCTGTTTCTGCACTATAAAGGCTCTCATGCTAACTTGCTGCCGCAACTGTGCCAAAAAAGGCCAACGAAATTTAGAAAACGGCTGAAGAATAAATAAAAATGGTATAGCGCTCACGTCCGTGACTGGCAATATTTTTTGGAAGTAATTAAATGCGCGTGTGAATCCTGCAGTTTCGTCGTGAGGAGTGCATTGAAATCATCCTTTTCGGATCCTTTCCGGATAATATCTACTATCCTCCCGCCACCGTGGCCATGCCAAATCCTTCAGACCCCAAGCAAGCTCACGGTACCTAGTCAGCTAAACAAAGGATCATGCAAGCATTCACTACTTCTTGTGAGGTTTCAAACCTATTGCAAAATTGAGCCATCTATCGCGTAAACAAGAATCATTTCCTTCCTTTGAGGGAGTTCAATTGCCCAATCAAACCACCAAATCAGTATAATCGAAAATATCATTCGAAACTACCTACTCATGAGGTTTCAACCCTATTGCTCCAAAATAGCGCCATTCACCGTGCAAACAAGATTTCTTTCCTTTCTCGGAGGTCAACCCAACAACCAATTCCTACCAAAAGAAATCCCATTCAGAATATCACACGAAACTACCTACTTACAAACATTGCGCCCTTTAACGTGTATAAAAGATTTATTTCCTCCCCGGGGGGCTAACCCTCTAACCCATTCCCTCCAAACAAATTTTCATTTCAAAAGTAATCCCGCCCAAGATATCATACGAAACTATCTACTTACAAACTTTCTACCATATTGCTCCAAAATTGCGCCCATCGTGTAAACAAGGTTCATTTCCCCCCCGAGGTAAATCCCCCAACTAATTCGTACCAAAAGCAATCCCACCCAATATATCATATGAAACTATGTACTTACATACTTTCCATCCTATTGCTCCAAAATTGCGCCCTTTATCGTGTAAACAAGATTTATTATTTATTATTATTTAACTCCCCAACCAATTGGTACTAAAAGCCATCACATTCAATATATCGTACGAAACTATCTACCTACAAACCTTTAACCCTATTGCTTCAAAAGTGCGACCTTTATCTTATGAACAAGTTTAAAATACATACGCACATATATACTTATATACATACATACGAACATAAATATATATATATATATATATATATATATATATATATATATATATATATATATACATACATACAAACATATATATATATATATATATATATATATATATATATATATAATTATATATATATATATATATAATTATGGAAAACAGAATTCTTCGTGTTAACGACACACGTTCGTGGCAATAAAATGAAATTAACATTTCGAACAATTACCGTCTGGGGTAGATGTTGATATTTCGATGCTTCGTGAACTCTTATAGCCAGCTCCGCTAGGAGGTTTGTTTGATTAGTTTCAAATAAATGTCCTAGTTCATTTCATTTTATATATAATTATATATATATATATATATATATATATATATATATATATATATATATATATATATATATATATAAGGTATTTTAGCAACTTTTCGGTAATTTGCGCAACATATTTGTGACTTTGAGGTAAAAATGGTCACTTGAGTGTTACGTAACGTTTATAGGGAGGGAGGAAGGGTTCATGAAAACGTTACGCCGCGTTACATAGGGGGGAGGGAGGGTCAAAAATCTTCAAAAATTGCGTTACGTAATACTTGAACACCCCCTTATCACTGTTTCAAAAGCAGTAAAATACAATGTAGAGTCTCTAAAGTTACTTCTGCAATAGTAAACTCAAAATTCTACAGAACAAGAGAAACAAAGAAAATTTTCAGCCATGTTCCTCGAAAACTTATGCTGTTTAAAATAGTTAAGGTATTGAAAAAACACGAACTTCGTCTTTGTATCTAACAAAACCAAGGTTGCTACCTTACTGTCTCAGGTGAGTGAAGAGGAAAACATCGCTTGGAAATTGTCATCGTAAAATTAACAATGGACAATCGTGTAATGTTCCACAGAGTGGAACAATGGTTCTTCGACAGAATAATCAATCAGGAATGGCATGAGTCACGGTGGGATAATGAAGCATTACCACGCACCAATGTAATAAAGGTTATCTACAAGATATGCCCCGAAAGACGAATGTTTCTTCTAAATATTTTGGTTTAGTATTTGTGCGCAAGAAGATCTGGAACACTATTTAAACCTTGAAGGCATACAGAATCTTAATTTATTTCGCAGGCTTGGCAAAATCATTTTGGTTCTGAATTGTGAACAAAGTGTTTATGATATCCTATATAAAGCTACAGTTCCACTGGAGGAACATTGAGGACAGTGTTGCCAATTTAGCGACTTTGTCGCTAGATCTAGCAACATTTCATTGTCTACAGCGAGTTAAATTAAGTTTCTAGCGACAAAAAAATCTAGCTTCAAACTCTATTTTAATGATTAAATATTTTTAAGAACCAACAAAAGCTGCTATGATTAAGAAATACATATTCTGCAAATCAACTTAATCTTCTTCTTGTCTGAATCTAATTAGGAATATACCAACTAAAATTTAAAGTATTAACTTTAAAATAAAAACACTTGGCTTGTGTTTCACAATCTAAAAAATATTTAGATACTGTATTTAGCAGTAACGAAAAGTCGACATGTTTCGAGTTATGAACTCATTATCAAGACTGACTACAGGAGAGTATTGCATCGTAATTTATAAAACAGACAAAAGCAAAGGTGATACCTGAAAATCAATTTGTTCGTTTACAAGGGGTAATTTACTGTTATGGGCGGAACTTATTTCGAGAATTTCAAGAAGGTCAAGGCGTTTTCCTTTGTTACCTGAATGTAACAATTTGGTTTTGTTGAAATCCAAGAAGTGATTGAATTTTATACAATGCTCAGAGAAGCCAGTGGTATTTTTGTTTTGTAAAATTGACTTTTTATGTTCTTCAACACGAATATTTATATTCCTTCCTGTCTGTCCAATATAGAAAGCAGGACATTCGTCGCAAAATATTTTGTAAATACCACTGTTTTCTCCGATGTTAGATTTTTCTTTATTATTGACCAAGAATGACTTCAAGAGTCTTTTATTTGTACAAATTGTTTTAACGTTATTTTTCGATAGTCTGTTACAAATTTTGCTACTCAAATTAGGCACCTAATTTATTGGGAAGTATTTTTGTTCTTCATTAATAGTTTGCGTGGGGTATATTGAATACTTTATTCGTTTTTTCGCAATGAGCTTGTCGATAAGACTTTCATTGTAACCGTTATTGATGGCTAATAATTTAATTGTATTTTCAGTTTGAAAATTTGTTTCCGATAATGGAATCGTGAACAACCTATGTATGAACGAATGAAAAGCACTGAGTTTTATTTTAATTTGTTGGTTACTGTCGCTGTGAATTAAAGTATCTGTGAAGGTTGGTTTTCTATAAATGTTGAAAGTAAGAGAATTCAAATTCCTAGCAATCTGAACTTCATAACTCGAAACATGTCGACTTTTCGTTACTGCTAAATACAGTATCTAAATATTTTTTATATTGTGAAACATAAGCCAAGTGTTTTTATTTTGAAGTTAATACTTTATTCTTTATGATGTTTCACCGAGTGATGTGCGAGAATTCAATCTCAGTTACCAACTAAAATTTCTCACGTTTCAATCCTCCATTTATTAAATGGAATCTACAGATCTATTCAAACTTTGTTAACATTCAAATTATATAGAATTTAGTAAACAAATGTAATAATCGCATTAACTCTTTTCTCTCGAATCTTTTATTACCTGAATGATTTGAAGAAACTAGTTAAAACCGTTGAAAAGTAACCAAAATAAATGATATTGGGCGTAATTCAATATAAATTATACCGCATACAAACAACTACTATTAGAAAATGTTAATTTAGATACATTATCTAGGATATAATGATACAATGAAATAACTGGAAGTATATTTACGCAATTCAGATCTAATGATCAGTTTTGTTCGAAGCCAATGGCGATGGGAAAAAGTTGAAATTACCTCTCAACTCCGTACTTTTAGCAATCAATTTCCTTATACTTCTGTTTTGTTTTATTCTCATAGAAATATCCTTCCGAATAATGATTACTTTTTTCTCGTATCGTGTCCTAACAACAGTTGCGAAAAACACTGGGAAAACGTATACATCCATAATAACTGAACGTAGATGTATAGAAAAACCGGAGCCGATATTAAAGTTTTCATCTCTCAGATTCGACGCTTTTGTTTATACAGTTCTTCCTTTGATATAGCGAATAGAAATGTCTTAAAATATTTGTTCGTCTCAGATTATTTGAAACTGATTTGTTTGCTCCGTATATAGGAACGATATATTGAGCGTCTTGAAGATAAATAGCACATTAACGTATGCCGGATGACATCTGCTAGAAGAAAACCTGGTATTTTCATTTTCATCTAGCTGATAATGATGCTTAATGGTAGCCATACACGTTAGGATATCCTCGTTGCTCGTTCAGTCTTGCACAAGTATGCAGATACCTAAAATGGAAGATTGTCCGGTGAATTTTAATATTCAGTTATCAGAATCATTATTAACATTGAATGTACTGATAAAGTTCATACTCTCATGATAATGAATAACAAAATATTTATTGTCAAAATTTTAAATAAAAAATTAATTGCGTTTTCATTAACAACCCTCCATTTATGATTTTGTTTCGTTTAATTAGTCTCAAAAGCTTTTTCATTCTAAAAGCCGATAAACACACATCAATATGCACATGGAAATGATATGTGAAGTCTCCACAATCATTTAGAATTATATAAACTTATTTGAAAGCTCATGGAAATCTTTTTACTATACATTTTAGCATTAACTAAACTTCCATACCTGTATAGATGAAATACATCAATTATAAAGAATTCCCTCATATATATTTTTATAAGATACCATGAATTTTGAATAGAAGCTTCAAGGAAGTAAATGAAAATTGAATGAATTTCAGTTAAAACTCAGAAACGATACCGCCTGCGAATGTATCTTCTAACTTTCAATTAGCAGCCCTTTTCATCTTATCGGTGTTGCACACCGTATGGTACGCAGAATGTCTGAAAGGACCTTTAATAAGCTCCACGTCAACGGTTTTCTTCATATGATTCGCCATATTATACGTTTCTTTGAAGTCCAGAATACGCTTCTCGTATACGAAGGAATAGAAGCACTGCAAAAAATTTAAATTAACAACGTATAACTTTTATTTTCACGAGGAAGGACTCTATAGAGAAAGTTTCTGAATTTCGACGAACATAATGAGAATGAGGTTTTCACGGAATGGAAAACTATTATATACTTAGGTACTATTGAATATTTGCTAAATCCTAGACTCTGTGGAGTTTTCATTGTTGTACGAATTAGGTAAACAAATATCAATTCTTGAATAATTAAATAGGTAGCTCAGTGGTCAGTGCGATCGACTACTGAACACAAGGCCGGCGCATCGGATCCCGGAAGAACCAATTAATGCGGAGCCACCTCTCGGAAGGTAATGGCAAACCACTGTGTAGTATACTGCCTTGTAAAACCTCTCTATAAAGACTTTCGGAACCGTCGTAAAACTGTAGGTCCCTTCTATTCTTATCATTGTATCATGCACAACACGAATAGTTGTAGAGAGGTCGCCTACGCTCGAAACCGGGTAAGGCACTTGAAGAATAAGAAATCCTAGACTCTGTGGAGTTTTCGTTGTTGTACGAATTAGGTAAACTGAGGCACTTGAAGAAGAAGAAACCCTAGACTCTGTGGAGTTTCCATTGTTGTACGAATTAGGTAAACTAAGGCACTTGAAGAAGAAGAAATCCTAGACTCTGTGGAGATTTCATTGTTGTACGAATTAGGTAAACTAAGGCACTTGAAAAAGAAGAAATCCTAGACTAAGTGGAGTTTTCATTGTTGTAAGAGTTAGGTAAACTAATATCAATTCGTGAACAATTAAATAGGTTCCATCACGAAAAGCGCAGTACCTATTCGAGGGTGGGAATAAAACAGTCGATCCTCCCTTGCCCACAATTCGGGATTACCTCATAAGCGTCAGATATTTGAGGCACTAAAGTCGGCTTACAAATCTGAACTTTATTATTCGAAGCTTATCGCCGATTTTAGGCCGGCTAAACGCGTTATCAAGTCGCCACGCGTCGCCTTCTCCCTTCAGTCATCGCCCGATGGACAAAGAATGCCATGAAATAATCGGGCGAAAAAATCGAGATCCCTTTTATTGGGGGAAATAGAAGATTCGGCTACATTGTTCCCAGGACGGGATTCGGGAGCGAAAACGCTCCCGGAAGAGATTTAAAAGATTATTGCAGTGATCGATTGATTGAAATCACTTAATCCTTCGAAATTAGTTCAGACGCGGGGGTTTGCTTTGCAATTTTGCTTCAAAAATGAACCGGTTGTCGACAGAAGTACCGGATCGAGCTGTTGTTAAGGGATCTAAATCCAATTAACCTTTAGAGCGACTTAGTGAGGTTTGGGTTTCAACTATTAAGATATATTAAATTTAATTACCTTGAAAATAATAGCGCGTTTCCTAACTAATACATCTTATTGCATCGCAAACTCGATTTGGATGTTCTGCGATGATTCAACAATTGGGGTTTCTCCGAAAAATCCCCTTCATTCTGAATCTTCCATCGTAATGAGATCGACGTGTCAACAAGAAATGAAAATTTTTTCTGCGATGCATGAAAACTAAATACTCGATATTTCCATTTTTCTGAATATTATAAGTTTTCGAAAAGAATGTAAGAATAACAAAGAGCTAATATTTCATTCACTCAGTCTATTCTGAGATAATTAGTTTTTTGAAGGTTGGGAACACCAAAATAAAACAGATTATGCTTCAAAGTAACATTACATAAAGTGAACATTGAAAATTCTTTAATAATTTAAAAAATTATCAAACAACTTTCCAAGGAAGCTGGTTATACGTATTCAGCAACGCAAAATCTTCATTCACAATCGAACGGTGAATTATAGAAATTGTCAAGTCACCCCGACTCAAAATCTGCATACAGCTGTTTCGATGTTATTAGATCTCATCAGTGCAGTTCATTTGACTCGGAGTGAATTAACAAATTTCTAATTGATCCCCAATACAAATCGTGGTCAGTAACACTGGCTGGATAACAATCCAGAGCGCCATCCCACCAAAGATATTGGGAAACAACAATTCACCGCTTAGACTGAAAATGCAGAAATTCGTCGCTTAAACACGTACCTCCTGATATGAAGATATCTACTCTACAACAGTGGTGTATATGGTTCCAAGGCACACTAACATAGTGATTTAAAACCTTTGGATATACTCACGAGAGCGCGCTCCGAATATTCTAGTCGCTTAATACGCAAAATACAACAATCAAATCATGAAAAACATACTATGGTCAATTTCATACATTACATAAAGTGAACAAGGAAAATTCTTTAATAATTTAAAAAATTATCAAACAACTTTCCAAGGAAGCTGGTTATACGTATTCAGCAACGCAAAATCTGCATTCACAATCGAACGGTGAATTATAGAAATTGTCAAGTCACCCCGACTCAAGCGACGAATTTCTGCATTTTCAGTCTAAGCGGTGAATTGTTGTTTCCCAATATCTTTGGTGGGATGGCGCTCTGGATTGTTATCCAGCCAGTGTTACTGACCACGATTTGTATTGGGGAACAATTAGAAATTTGTTAATTCACTCCGAGTCAAATAAGCTGCACTGATGAGATCTAATAAGATCGAAACAGCTGTATGCAGATTTTGAGTCGGGGTGACTTGACAATTTCTATAATTCACCGTTCGATTGTGAATGCAGATTTTGCGTTGCTGAATACGTATAACCAGCTTCCTTGGAAAGTTGTTTGATAATTTTTTAAATTATTAAAGAATTTTCCTTGTTCACTTTATGTAATGTATGAAATTGACCATGGTTGACTAGTATGTTTTTCATGATTTGATTGTTCAAAGTAGCACTTTGCATCTTGTTATCATCATACGTTTTATCTCAAACATTCCAGAAATTATTCATTTTCCGGGAGCTCTTTCTATGAGGAAGTTGCTGTTTTCCGGACTAGCCGTGCAGTATGTATTTCTCGAACTAGAACGGAAAGATGTACATCGCTGTTTTCGTTGTAATTAATAACCAAACATTAGTATTAAAGCTTAAGAAGAATGTTGTGTATCATTTTCGAAATGGTTTTTGGTCTCGATTATTATAATAAATAATGGAAAGCTGCAGTGGAAATGGGTTTGAAAATTTTCCTGTTGAAATAACCAATGCAGCAGCTGCTGCTACATCACAATTATTACCGGAAAAATTGAATAAAAGTTACGAAATTATTTCTAATTTGTTAACGAAATTGAAGAAAATAAAGAAATGCAAAATGATAACGTAAATTTGGCTTGCTGGAAAAAAGCTCTATTAAGATGTCTTCTTTCTGGATAGCGACTGAAATATATCTCAGATGTGCAATATCACAAGTGTTATAACTTTGAATAAAGCTTTCTATGTCATTTTCTCATAATTTTCTTACATCCTGACTTTTACGATTAAATTAGTTAATTTAGATTATGACGGAAAGAAATGGACACACTGTCATAGATGACACCCGCCTACTCAGGGCCGGATTAAGCCTCTCTTGGCCCCTAGGCAACAACCCTGTCCGAGCCCCAGGACTTTTCAAATTTATAAAAGGACGTGAGTAACTTCCAGATGATCGACTCCAGGTATCATGTAACTTCAAATTCTTATGTGATATTGCAACAACATGACTCGATGCTGCAGCATCCCCTTGCCTGACTCGTTAGCTTTATTGAAATGGTCTTAATGAACAGGTTATAGATAAGTGATGAATGATGATCCAGATTGCATGATGGGTTAGGAAAGAGAAATGAGACGGGATGCGGTTATTTTCAATTTAATCTTGTTAAACGCAATAAAATACAATAAACGAAGGAAAACAGTTTTATGAACTACAAATTGGAAAAAGTCAACTTCCAAGATATTTATCTTTTTTGTACAGTACAGTAAGTTTCAATATTAACTCTCCTAACTTTTTTAGAAACAAAATCGTTTAAAACATCTTGGAAGTTGACCCTTTCTAATACATCATTTTCAATGGCCATTATCGACAATGAATTCTAACGGTTCTGAGACATCGTTGAACGAAGACAATTTATTAGTTCTACTACTAGATACTAGATGGTTCTGTATATATGAAGTACCTATTTCATCAATTGACAATATGCGTCGAAAGAAAGCAATAATATTGTTGAGGAATTTCTTGCAAATTTTCAAATAAAATGTTCATTCGATGAAATTTTTTTTTCTTGGTGCGAACACGGGCCCCTAGTCGATGCGGGGCCCCTAGTCGATGCGGGGCCCCTAGGCAGTTGCCTACTCTGCCTAATGGTTAATCTGGCCCTGCGCCTACTTTGAATACATAAAAAGCGGAAAAAGTAATGTAGTAGAATATTATTTTCGCTATTGAAGACTTACACATCGAAAGCGTCTCGACATATTATGATACATCGTTAGAAAGCGGAAGAAAATCCGTTCCAACCAAACCATAGCCAACTATGATTCCCATTCAAAAAAATACATCTTTCGGCCAAAACTCGAAATTGCACTTTTTTTTTCGAATTTTGCCACTGGATTATATAGAAAAAAGTGCCTTGAGAATGTAAAAGTTATTATCTCGTAACTTCACAACCAACCATGATATTCACACTTGTCTATAAGTCGAAAATTTGAACTTTTGTTTATAGCTCGAAAACAAAAGCAAATTTTGGTTTTCGCTAGTGAATTTGTTTCGAAAAAAGAAATTGAGAATGCGCCCTCCATTATTTTGTATCTACTATAGTTACCGAGATACCCCATTCAAACATCGAAACACCCTGTACATACACTTATTCACGAGTGTATTTATTGAGACTTAAATAGATAGATAGATAGATAGATATACTTTATTTGATCCATTATATCTTTACAGATGTGAATCACGTTACAAAAAAGAGACCTATAACCTACCCTAAAAACCTTAACACTATCTATTAACTATTTTAAAGTTCATTTAAGTCTCCATCATTCATGAACTCTTTAACACTATAATAGCATTTTCTAAGTAAAAAAACTTTTTAACAATTTCTTTTGTTTTACAATATGCCTACTTTTAAAATTTTGAGGTAATTTATTCCGGATTGTTAGTATAAAATGAGTAACATTTTTCTGTATATATGTGAGAGTTGTTTTTTCAGCACTTAAATAGGTCTTGCCCCTAGTACTATATTCATGTTTTAATAGAAAAGATTTAAAATCATTATAATTATTGATTATATACATTACACATTCATATATGTATAAACTATACAAAGATAGTATTTTATTCGCAATAAAAACGCCTTTACATGAGTCATCAGGTCTCAATCCAAAAATACTTCTCAAGCATCTTTTTTGAAGAATGAAAATTCTATCAGCTTCAACCGAATTCGCCCAGAAGATAATTCCATACCAGAGCCTGGACTGCACATAGGCATGGTACGCTGTCAGTGCCGCATCAATACCAATAGTTCTTGACAGACCTCTTAAAGCATAGCAATATCTTGCCAGGCCCGTGGCCACATGTTCAATTTGTGACCTCCAATTTAGGTTCTGATCAATGTGCAGTCCTAGGAATGATATGGACTCTTCAGCTGCAATGTATTTATTGTTATATGTTACATTCGAAACATCCTGTTGACTCCCATCTCTGAATAAAATCACCTTTGTTTTGTTGAAGTTCATTTAAAGGTCATTATTTATAAACCATTCATCCATGTTTTTTAAGTCCTCCTCCAAACGAGCCTTACATTCATTAGCAGTGGTACCTGAACAAATCACCGATACATCATCGGCAAACATTATAGTATTATTTGCTGTGACTTGTATTAAATCGTTGGTGTAGATTATATACAGTAGTGGGCCTAGTATAGAGCCCTGGGGGACACCTCTCTATTTGTATTGCATTAGAGATTATTCGTTTTCCATCTGTTCCCCTCTCTACCGTCCTTTGTATCCTATTTGTTAAGTATGATGTAAATAGCTCCAATGCAGTGCCTCTTATTCCATATTTTTCCATTTTTTTTTCAGCAATATATCATGATTCACTCTATCAAAGGCTTTTGATAGGTCCAAACAGAGTGCTGCTGTTTTTTTATTTGCGTTGAGAGATTTTATGGTTGAATTAAATGCTTGATATGTAGCATTTATTGTTGATCTTCCCCGTCTGTAACCACATACGGGAAATACACCTAATTAAATTTCAATAACGAGCAATCAATCCGTTAATAGATAAACGAATATCATTGTAATACTCGAAGAAACTACTTGACAGATAAGAAAGTTCCACTCGAAAAAAAATCTTGAGCGTTATCCAAGTGTTGAAAAACACTCGACATGTAATTAATCAACTGTAGGAGATATCAACTTAACTTTCGTAAACATACGTTCGACTTCAATAGAATAATTTATTACTAATATTTACAGAAATGAACTAGAGCACATTCGTTGCCGATGTTTTAGCTATGAGTTGGAGGAAAATTCAGAAATCCAGATCTGGGCCTCCGAGGGAGGGCGAGCTCGAAGCTCATTGTTTCGTCATTCCCACGAGAGTTTGTTTCCACGTTCGAGGACGACACAAAGAAACCGAAACCTTTACATCTCATAACGGGTAACGAAGGGAAGCTCGGGCACAAAATATCGTATACTGCAGAGTGCGGTGTTGTCACAAATCTTTCAGTGTTTCACTGAATTGCACACGCATTGCATTGTACGAAATATATCCATTCATTCAGAAGAGTAGATGAGAAAACAATGTACGGACTATCAATTTTGACTACATCGTATTGAAAACAATAGTTACCCCATCTATTGCGAGACTTTTCATTCAATTGTTGAATATTCTTCTATAATTGAAATTCAAATATAACCAAGATAAGTATAACCTAACCTAACCTAATCCGAGGGGTTAACCGCGTTAGGAAATCATGTACACTAAAATACTAAATTGCATAAAATTGCAAAAAATTGCATAAAATTGAATAAAATTGCAAAAAATTGCATAAAATTGCAAACATTTGCATAAAATTGGAAAAAATTGCAAAAATTCCAAAAAATTTTACACTAAAATACTAAATTGCATAAAATTGCAAAAAATTGCATAAAATTGCAAAAATTGCAGAAAAATGCCAAAAATTGCATAAAATTGCAAAAATTCCAAAAAATTTCAGAAAATACCAAAAAAAATTCAAATATTGAAACGAAAAATTTGAAAAAAAATTGCAAAATATTGTATAAAATTGTAAAAAATTGCAAAAAATTTCAGTTTGAGTGGTTCAATGAAAAAAATTAGTAGCTGGGTAATGTACAGTGTTTACAAGTTCATAAGCCGTTCGGAACTGGCGTTAAACAGTAGTCATAGAGTAAAAAAAAAGAAGAGAGGTGTCAAGGGACACCCGGATGGACCGAAGTTCCTTTCGATTGATTAGTGAAGGAATTGTAATAAAATTGCTGATTGATTTTTATTTTAGTACATAAAAGTATTTAGGAAATTTAGTATTATAGAGAATAACAAATAACGTAAACTTAAATAATTAATTTTGAAATGTGGGGCTAACAGCTATTACGAGATTGTAAATGAAAAAATGAAAAAAGGCAGGAGTCACCTCTGGGATTCGAACCCAGAAATACGACACACCAGGTATCTGTAATTAGACCACCCGGTCGTCAACGCTATGTAATTTTGTAGACGCAAGAGTGATAATAAGGAGAGGATAACGTATCGCCACGCTATATAATTGAATATGAATATAAACCTACAATACGTAGTCATTATTTCATGGAACAAATTTATAAAGCTTCATCTTTTCATTTTCATTATGCCATATCTGATTCCTGTCGTAATCTGTTCTTTCATACATATAACTTATACACAATTATTTCGATGTTTCACATCAATGCATTGGCGACATAGCGGAGTGGGATTAGAAAGAGACGGGATGAGAGAACGGAAAGAGAGAGAAAACGGCGTGCGCGCGCAGAAAGTGTCGGTACAACTTTTGGTCTTAATTTAATCCGTCTAGCCCCCTTTCGCAACACGCGATAAGGAACTTCGTTCCAATTTTTGAAGGCGTTCGCTATATAAATGTTCATAATATTTGGGATAATCGCTTTTAGGAATCAGTGCAGGTAAATCGTCTCGAACAAATGTTTTGATTTGGATTATCTTCCTCTTTCAATGCTCTCATAGCGAAAGCATTGTCTATTCCTTGTAATTTCAAAATACTTTTGATGAATTCCGAGATTGAATTACCAAAATATTTCCCGACAATATCCCAAAAATGTTCCGGATTAATTTTCGACGTTTTTTATTCAACTTTAAGGGTTTGAGGTTTGAGCTACAGTCCAATGCTCCCTAGCATTCAGTTTATACGCGATAACGAACTATAGAGAATATAATATCATGAATATTATGGAAGTTTTCGAAATATTATGAAATAAATGCAAAAATTCCAGAAAAGTCCACAAATTGATAATAAAATTCCGGAAAATTTTCATAAAATCGCAAAAAATTGCAGAAAATTTCAGAAAATTGCATGAAATTGCAGAAAATTGCAAAAAATTACAGAAAATTGCAAAAAATTGCAAAAAATTGCAGAAAATTGCAGGTAATTGCATAAAATTGCAAAAAATTGCATAAAATTCCTGGACGTTGTACACCAAAATTGCACCACGGTCAACCCCTCGACCTAACCTTACCTAACCTAACCAAGATAAGTATAGGTGTTCATTAACAAAGTTACTCAACAATTGAATATCATCAGAGAAATAAAGAGAGATGACGATCAAATTATGTATAATATACTAGATGATAATTGTCAAATTCGTATATCATATAAAGTGAACACGGAAAATTCTTCAATAAATCAAAATTGAATTCAGCATTTTAGTCTAAACAGTGAATTGTTGGTTCCTAATATATTCTGCGGTGGGCGATAAGGGTTGTTATCCATACAGTAGATCGGATTGTATTGGAACAACAAGAAATATGTCAATTTACTCCAAGGCAAGTAAGTTGCACTGAAGAGGTATAATAAGATCGAAACATCTGTATGCAGATCTTGAGACGGGGTGACATTTTCTATAGTTCACTGTTGCATTTCAGATTTTGCGTTGCGGAATACAACCAGCTTCCTTGGATTGTTTGATAATTTTGAATTTTGAAGAATTGTTCTTGTTCACTTTATATTTTACGAGAGAGATGGCTCTATGATTCCTCACACCGAGGACTTCTGTAGATCAACATGGTGGGTGAGAGAAAGATGGAGAATCCTCCGAACTCGAAGATGATGAGATTAAATGAGGTCGCAACATCTGAGGTACTGTGGTTTACTGGGTTCCCATACGGTGTGAAGAAATGTGAACTTATCTGTGTTAGAACTCACATTGTCAGCTCCCTTGGTAGGTTCAATTTCCAAATAACTTTTTTTGTCCTGATATATCAAAAAAGTACCTTCAAACGAAGCTGGCCTATATATCACTCAGCCAAAGGAATAAGCCATTTTGAAAGAATTGTCGTTTTATGGCAGGAAGTCGGATGAATTTTTTGTTTTCTGTGATGTGTCGACATATGGCGCTGCGGTTTCCATTTGTAGAGTTAAAAAAGGGAATGAGTTAGTGAATCAGTAGGTTTCCGAAAAATAATTCACGTAATGTGACAACGCTGGAAATGCTGCCGCACGATAAGTCAACCTCTCCCACAGGACTATCAATTTAAAGGGAAATTGCAGGAGGGAATCGAGACCTATTCTTGAAACTAACCTAATTACGAAGGTACCGAATATTTTGTGAGGGAAACTCCCGGTTTTTCTGAGATGTCAGTTGTATGGCATTTTTTTATATTCTCGAATAAATTCATAAGACTTTTGTGAGAAATTGGGAACGAAAAATCTTGTCGTTTTACCGGTTAAATCAAAATTTGAATCGCTTCAAATTCCAATCTACTGATTACTAAAAATCGAGAATTCTAATTATGCCCAGGCATTACATAGGCCAAGCTACATAGATTTGTAGGGAGCATTTCATGTAAAAAGTGTTAGAAGAATACCAGCTACGTTATTGTTTATAAAATAGTTCTATATGATATAGTGATATGTTTTTCACTCGACTTTATTATTTATAACTTTGTTATTAACAATTTTATGCAAAAAATCTTTTTTTTAGTTTTTTGCTTATAAAAATGAAACTATCAAAGTAATCATGATGGTGTCAATAGACTTATTGTAGAAAATGAAAAGACGAAGAAAATGAGAAGTAGGACGACTCGATCAGACCCTCAGTTTAAGAGAAAATCGGAAAAAACCGTCCAAAATGCAGTTTTTTCAAAAGTTCATAACTCGGTTATTTTTTGAGTTGTACCGTAGATCCTCTGGCTAGTATTAGTTACTGATATAAACTTCATTTGTGCGAAGATCAGGAACTGTCCGATGCATAGTTTTTGATCTGTGGCCATTTGATTATGTTACTATGCAATTTTCCAGCAGACCTGAATGCGACAGGTATGGTCCGATTTCAATTTACAAAAAAGATTTTGAAAGTAGAGTTCTCATTGTTCAAAATGTTCATCTTGGTTTTAAATGAAAACGCTGAGAAGTATGTTAAAAATAAAGCTGAAAATGACGAAAAACAGCCGAGCGCGTAAGAGTAGTTGAAGAGTGGGGGTAGAGCAGCAGGCAAGGAGAAGTAAGACATTCGAAAGTGTCGGCATTTTGAACGTGACAGTAATTTCTAAACGTTGTCAGATAATAATTATTGTAAACCCCCACTCTTCAACTACTCTCACGCGCTCGGCCGTTTTTTGTCATGTTCAGCTTTATTTTTAACATATTTCTCAGCGTTTTTATGAAAAACCAAGATGAACGTTTTGAACTATGAGAATTCTTTTTTCAAAATTTTTTTAGTAAATTGAAATCGGACCATACCTGTCGCATTCAGGTCTGCTGGAAAATTGCATAGTAACATAATCAAATGGCCACAGATCAAAAACTATGCATCGGACAGTTCCTGATCTTCGCACAAATGAAGTTTATATCAATAGCTAATACTGGCCGGAAAATAAGCGAGTTAAGAATTTTTGAAAAAACTGCATTTTGGCCGGTTTTTTCCGATTTCCTCTCAAATTAAGGGTCCTACTTCTCATTTTCTTCGTCTTTTCATTTTCTACAATTAGTCTATCAACACCATCACGATTAATCTGATAGTTTCATTTTTATAAGCAAAAAACTAAAAAAAAATGCAGTCGAGTGAAAAACATATCACTATATCATATGGAACTATTTTACAAACAATGGCGCAGCTGGTTTTCTTCTAACACTTTTTACATGAAAAAATCTCTGTAGCTTGGCCTATACAATGAATATTTCAGGAATTAGGTATTTCGAATTCAAATGGTATTCATAAATGATAAAATGTCTGTTACGATATCGTTCCATAACTAACAACTACCCGAGGTAATTAACTCAAATTCACATGGGTACCGTACACATAAATGATTATCGCTGCCATTGTTCAGGCATCGGTTTGTGTATTAATAGCGATACAACAACAACGTATACATATTAAAAGGAACAGGTAAGGGAATTGATTGCACCAGTCGATAAATCTATATAAATAAACCTTGCTGTTTGTTGGTCACTTGCGAACGACTGAACAGATTTCTTAAATTTTTTGCTTTCAAATATTCATAGTATTTCGAATGAAGTTTTCAGGGAAACAAAAATTATAAAAGTTGCCCGGAATATTGTAAAATTCGGGGAAAACTGAGAGTGCTTTTTCCTATGGAAGTTTCGATGAACTCAAGATTAAATAAAACTTACGATTGGAACGGAGGATATGCGTAAATCTTTTTTTTTTTGTGTCCGTTATGGTCCTGGAAAAGTTTCCATGATGAAAAATTTCCACAGAACGGAAAACTCGGACAGATTGTAAAAATCGTGAATGTATTCTCCATCATAAATGACATAGAAAGGACATGTTTCGTTTATTTTTACTTTGTTTTGTTGGGTACGCTTCCGGAAGGGAAATTAAGTATGTGGAGAAAATTCTGGAGAAACGCATTCAACTCAAATTGAAATAATATTACATTTGTTTTTACTTTGAGTTATTTCATTCCTATATATATATCCAGTTGTTATAAAAGCGCTCCCCTATAGGTAGGTACATCCGAAAACCTGCCAAGGTAATTTGTACGGCAAACTTTGCCGTATACCTCGTTTGAAGCGTCTTGTTTACTATGCAAATTTCCGGACCATGCCCGTGTGTACTGGTCGAACTGGCTATAAATAATTATCCTAAAAATTCCAAACAGGTTCTGTTATGACGAACGTGCAACGGAGAAGAACAATGAAAAGCGATGCTGATGGGAATGAGAACTTATTACGTACCTACATCGCGCTAAATTTCACTCCGTTGTGAAATATTCGAGAAAATTAAGTTGGAAAAGTTATTTTCTTGAAATTAACTTAATTGTTTTGAATACTTGTACTGAGGTAATAGCGAGTTTTTTTAAGAAAACAATGATACAGAGTGTGTTCACTTTTAAAACGTGAGAAAAACCTTGTTATGGAACAATCGAGGAATTATATAGCAATAGTTACGAAATATGTTGAATATTTCTCGAATATGTAAGTATATATATATATATATATATATATATATATATATATATATATATATATATTTATATATATACTTACATATTCGAGAAATATCCCTTTATTTTGCTCTTGTCCTTGTGTCCCACCCATTTTCATCGGGCAGAGAGACGTGATCAGAGCTTTGTTTTGAAGGCAAAGATTAAAATTGTCAACTTATCAATTGATTGTTTTTTCAGTTTGACGAAAAAAGTTTCACTATAATTGTTTTTGTAGTTAGACAAAAAGTAATAGTTTCACAAAAAAATAATAAGACTTAGTAATTGTTCAATTAAACAATTTTTTGAAGTATTTTAAATTTAATTTCATTAATACTTCTTTCTAGATGGTAGACCAGAAAAAATTATCATTAAAAATGAAAAAATATATACTTAATTTCAAGTAATAAAAATTTCTTTTTCATACTAAAGGTGTGTAGAACTTAACAATTTGGAGTTCCAGATTGCCTCCTCCCGTCACTTTCGAGGCTTAAAAAAAGCTTTAACTTAACCATTTTGCTTCTGATTTTTGAAAAATCTCACATATGCATTCACTCACCAAAAATATGGCCTATATATATATATATATATATATATATATATATATATATATATCTATATATATATATATATATATATATATATATATATATATATATACTAGCTGAACCGGCAAACGTTGTTCTGCCATAAAAATTATTTTTATCTATCTATCTTTCTATCTGTTCATCTATATGCCGATGTATATCTACCTATCTTATACTATCTATCTAACTACATATCTATCTATCTGACCTCGCAAACGTTGTTCTGCCATGTAAATTATTTTGCTAAAGGCAAACTGTTTGCCTTTAGCATCTGAACAAGGTGAAGTCATACGTTATTTAATTTTAATGTGTAAATTGATATTATTAACCAGTGTTTTAATATGTTTATTAATTGACACCATGTATCGGCCCAATCAATACAAAATTAGTTTTCTATCTATCTATCAATCTATCTGACCCGGCAAACGTTGTTCTGCCATATAAATTATTTTTATCTATCTATCTTTCTATCTATTCATCTATCGGCCGATATATCTCTATCTATCTATCTAGAAAAAAAATTTATAATTAACAAATAAAAAATAGGGGCTGACCGTAAAGGGGTGAAAATTTTGTCTGAAAAATAAAAATAAAACATTAAGGGGTAGACTACCCTTTATATTTAGGGGGATGAGAAGTAGATGTTGGCCGATTCTCAGACCTACCCGATATGCACCCAAATTTTCATGACAATCGGTCAAGCCATTTCGGAGGAGTTTAACTTCTAATACCGTGACACGAGAATTTTATTTATATATATATATATATATATATATATATATATATATATATATCCATTTCTATTATTTTCGGGAAAATTTCGAAAAAAAGTATTAATGGCCATAAGTGGAAGCATCAAAGGCCAAGAAATTGTTTGGTTTTTGCTATAGACGATAGAAAAAGAAGACAGTTGATAGGCAGATCCGATGTATCATAACGTATCCTCAGTTTAGTCCTTAGAGACTGTAATCGGTATAAAAATCAATGCACGTCGATGAAAGAGAGTCCCTGTGGAAATTTCGTACTAAATATTTTATCGACGATGTTGAAGAACGTCGAGAATTGTATTCTATAAAAATAGCGGCACAATAAGATATTAGAGCACAATTGAATGTTTTCAATTCTCGTGTAACACTGCGATGCAAGCTCAATCAAGAGCTCTCCTATTATAATATTACTTTGGATATAAACTAATAAGATTACCTTGAGTTAACTGGATAACTGTTCTATTAGAAATTCACAAAAAGGTTTGTGTATACATGGAAATTGTAAACATATTTGTGTTTTAACCAACGGTATGCAATAACCTTTATCGATAATTGTTTTGTTTATTTTAACAACAGCAAAATTTATATAACTTTACATGATGGAATATTAATTACATCTAGCAATAAAGGGAACCATCCACTTCAGGACCATAACCGAATGATGTTGTAGAGCTTCTCCCACCAAAAAATTTAATTTCACCCATTAAACACTTCGATTTCGCAAAAAACTGACTTGAGTTAGGCGCCGTATGGAAACATTAGTTATATATATTGCAATAAAAAAGAAAATTATGAAGATCAGTCCAGAGTAAGCGATTTTGGATTCTTGCTTATTTTGTCACTCGATCTTTCTCAAAAAGTTAAGAGGTCCATACCTCTTCTTTGAGTTCAAAAAGTATCAAATTCATGAAATAGATGAATTTGATTTTGAAAAAGTTCATTTCATAAACTCGATACTTTCTCGAACTAGGAGGTTAGACTAGTGAGGTTATAGAAGGTGAGGTTAGTACAATTTTTTGGAAAAAAAACGGTAAGAAACTGACAAAATCTGAATTCATATTCGGCTTTATCAGCCCAAAATGAGCCAGAATCCGAAATTGCATTAAAATCAGTTACTCTGGACCGACCTCCATAATTACCCAAAAATATTCTAAACTCCCAGCTTAAGCGTGAAGTTGTTTTTTTTTCGAAGAAACTATAAAAATCACTAATTTGTCCCGTGCGGCTAATAGCAGATAACAATCTTAATGGTTTACAGTTCACGCCGTTGGATAGATCTAAGTAAAACATGTCTAATGATGTGGTTTACTTGGTGGTCCAACCCCTGGGACAGAATAGTTCTCCAAATTTAATAATTTTCAGTGTCCCACGGATTTTTTCAGTGTTTTGGGCCAGGATGGTAACACCTTATCATAGAGTTCTTGGTATTGTTAGCTCGGGCATGGCACCAAGATGGGCCGAAATTATTGCGCTGGACCATGAGTTCACTTGACTCTGCCTTAAGATTTAAAAATCTACTTTGAAGGGTACTTTCCAGAAAAATGCTGTGCATTTAATACTATGTTGTTCAATAGGACCGTTGGAATTGCTCGCTTTGTCGAATTCCTGTCAATCAACTTAAAAGCTCATCTCGAAATCCTTCTTTTTCAGTCATTGATAACTATAAAGTACTTTGAGTTTTATAGGAAGAAACAGCTATTAAGAAAAAACCAATTTTTTCATCATGCTCAGAATATCTTCCGATTTAAATATTCCTTTCCTCCAAAGTCTATACGAACACATAAAATTCTCGCAACAGCGTTTACCTTACCCATTAATTCGCAATATGATGGGATCATAAACATCGCCTCTATATTTAAATGCCAAACACAACATATCAAGTCTAGCGATTCGTCTGACGCACCTCTACACTCAGGAAATCATTCACCGGCGATTTTTACCTTTAAAGTTCCTCCTCTGGTTATAATATCGTCTCTGGTCGTAGGAACGTCCTTCCATTTCAACATCCCCATGACGGCCTGTCGCACCCACCCTCTGGGCAAGGTGTTCCTATCAGAATCCGTGAGGGTACGCATTTAGCCTTCGAAACGGGATGATTTGAACCAGTCTTAATCCATCGGACACTAGCACAAGGGAAGTCACTTCACTCGCGTTGTTTCACATGCAGAACGATGGGAAAATCACTGCAGAAAATCTCAGAAATTCGATAAAGTCTGTCAGTTGATAGTATACACTACCATCGGTACAACATACGTTAAACACAGACGCTGAAAGACCAGTCTATCGATGCTTCCAGAGTTCTTGAAAATATTGTGTAACGGAGTGTTAAAAATCCTTTCTTTTCTGTGTCATTGGCTCGACGACGCCGTATCCGTACGCCAATTAACAGAATACAATTGTGACGAGCGCGTAACGTGTGAAAAATTCAAATTCGTAAAGTGTGTCAAACAGATTCATGATCACGAACGACACGATAGGAATAAGTCGAAATTTCTCAATTCGTAATCACGTAGGACCGTCGCGATTTCTGTCGCATAATTCTATGGTTCTACTCGATCGGTCACAGATCGAGATCAGAATGCACTTTCCGCGATGCACCTGTCATAGAGACGAGTAAAACGCGCGAGGAGCCTAGTTCGATTCGATGCGCACTGTCGTTCTCGTGCAACAAGAAACTGAACGCAGACATGAATGGAAGAAGTCGCTCCAACGGAATAGGGCGCTTCGGAATTGTTCGTCGAATTTCGGACGATTTGAAAGTTCCAACCAACCTGCCGGCGTGTATTATATACATAATATATTATAAAATGAAATGTTCACATATATGAGGTTGTTGTGTATATACGCGGAGAAGTAATGAAAGTGGGTGCATAATTTCATACTCACTTCATGGTGGAGCTTGTTTTAATAGAGTCGAATATGAACAGGTCCAATAATAATTTATTCTAAATTATAACTAACAATTTATTCGAATTTTTTTTTATTTCAACAAATATTGAATTTATAGGTCAAGTGAAGCCACTAAATTCATTCATTACATATCCCTTACATGTTATATCTGTTGACCTTATGTCACATATATTGCCCCCTAGGATATTGCTACAATTATCCGAAATTAAACACAATAACATGTTTCAAATTGAACAACCCCTGATAACATACCTAAAAAAATTTTAAAGCCTATTTTAATAATCCACAAAATTTCATTAAAACCTCCATGGCATCAATAGAAAATAAAAATCCTCACCGAAACGGCCCACTGCAAGAATTATAGAATACATACATAAAACGAATGCAGAAAGTATAATAAAACACAAAATTATTCATAACAATTCTACACACTGTGTAAAGAAGAAATTTCTGTTGCTGCTCAAAACTTGTAATCGTATGAATGAAATATTCTCGAGACGTTATGTTAAGTTGAAAATCTTTAAAGAGCTGATTATTCACTATTCGCGCTTTTCGAGAAAATCGGAATTCTACTTCCATTCGTAATAAATACAAATAGATTTATATAATACATTCAAATACACGAAATACGTTTGTTACCTCTGCAGACGTGACAGCTGCGAAAACTCAAATACTCCGTCGATAAGAGGCTTATACCGCCGAAGAGCATCTCGAGATTTTGAAACAATTTCACCGGTTGGATATGTTTATCTCGACAATGGACGATTTTTCGTTTTATTACATATAGAAAATCCATATTAACGTTTGCGGTTCATCCATGGTAATCTCAACGATCATAAATTGAATTTAAAGTAGGATATTTTCATTTAAGTAGTATTTTCCTCGAAAATAATAGGCGCGAATAGTTTTTCATCAGTTTTAGACCCTCTAGGCTACGATTTCCGAAATTTTTTTGATAGTTGGTATATATATATATATATATATATATATAAATATACATATATATATATATATATATATCTATATATATAGATATATAAATATATAAATATATATATATATATATATATATATATATATATATATATATATATATATATATATATATATATATATATATATATACATAAATATATATATTATATATAAATATACATATATATATATATATAATATATATATATATATATTATATATATATATATATATATATATATATATATATATATATACTAGCTGACCCGGCAAACGTTGTTCTGCCATATAAATTATTTTTATCTATCTATCTTTCTATCTATTCATCTATGTGCCGATGTATATCTACCTATCTAACTATCTATCTATCTATCTATCTAGATAGTTATCTGTCTTTCTATATATTCATATATCTGCTAATGTATCTCTATCTATCTATCTAGATAGTTATTTATCTTTCTATCTATCTATCTATCTATCTATCTATCTGACCCAGCAAACGTTGTTCTGCCATATAAATTATTTTTATCTATCTAAATAGGGGTTGATCGTAGAGGGGTGAAAATTTAGGGTTGTATATATTTTTGAATGCTGTATCATAAAAAAATAGAACAGAAAATGTAGTCAGAAAAATAAAGAAAAAAATTAAGGGGTGGACTACCCTTACATTAAGGGGGATGAAAAATAGATTTTGTCGGATTCTCAGATCTAACCGATATGCACACAAAATTTCATGAGAATCGGTCGAGTCATTTCGAAGGAGTTTAACAAATAAAAAATAAGGGTTGATCGTAGAAGGGTGAAAATTTAGGATTATATGTATTTTTGTATGTTGTATCATAAAAAAATAAAAAGAAAAAATTTTGTCTAAAAAATAAAATAAAAAATTTAGGGGTGGACTACCCTCAACATTTAGGGGGATGAAAAATAGATGTTGGCCGATTCTCAGACCTACTCAATATGCTCACAAAATTTCATGAGAGTCTAGCCGTTTCGGAGGAGTATGGGAACGAACTTTGTGACACGAGAATTTTATATATAAGATATATAGTTGATGGAATCCGTCCTTACTACGTGATAATATAACATGATTAACAAAACTGAATTTGAATTTACTACGTTTCTTATCACAAAATATTTTGAAAAATATAACACTGTGATTGCAATTTCGGTCACTAGACCATCATCGGGCAGATTGAGTTAAGAACTCAATCTGCCCGATGATGGTCTAGTGACCGAAATTGCAATCGCAGTGTTATATTTTTCAAAATATTTTGTGATAATAAACGTAGTAAATTCAAATTCAGTTTTGTTAATTATAAGATATATATATTTTTTTTCTTCTATTTTTGGTACATATAGTCATCTATCTCGATCGATTCACTTCGCGCGAAAAATACGACCTCAGTAAAGAAGGTCTGCTGCTCTCGCGTTTCTATGATATGAATATAATCGAATGAAAAATATCGTTTTGCGGATATACAAGAAACATTTTTTCCAAACAATCCAAACATTATTAAAATTGGGTACTTTCTGTTTTCGGAATTTTATTTAGTTATCAGATCTCACGAAGTTACCGTCCTCATCAAATAAAGTGTACCCAAACATTTGGGAACTATATCATGTTCATTTTTCAAGAGTTGTCCAATACCTTGAAAATTCGATTTCACCAACTGAGAACACTTAATAGTAACTTTTGTTGACGATAAAATTTTCATAGCAAAAGCTTTTATATGACTTGTAGTAGGTATTTAAAAATAATTAATTAGTTACAACTTAATGTAGAACTACTGTTACGATACAAATTCCTTATTGTTTTTAATACTACATTGCTTTAAGCGCACAAAAACTCCCACAGAGCCAAATATTGGTGGAGAGCTGGGGATTACCATTACCAATAGAGGTTCAAAAGTCCCCATCGATCCTATGTGTGCTAAAAAAAAAGTTATTCGGGGTCAAAGATCAACATTTGAGGTTTTTTTCAAAAAAAGACCTCAGACCACAGTTGTAATTGTTAAAATTCTCTACAAAAAATGGTCTTTATGATATTCCTTCCAAAAGTTACCATTCCTGAGATATCGCGATTCTAAGAGTCACATTATACATGATATGCACATATAAGCCACGTATATACAAACAGGCACTAAAGACAAGTATAAATACATATTTGTGTCACTTTTATATATATTATATTATTCTAGAAACAGCTAGGACTCCAATGGATAAAATTATTTATTTTCTGAAATCTGGAAGGACCCAACAGCGAACAGAAATATATCCTTTGAAAAGTTTATCTGCTTCTTCCAAATGCCAAAACTATATTTTATTTTTACATGCGATAACCGGCTGCGACACTTCGTCAGCAATCTACAGAAGGGACAAAATGTCAGTATTTAAATTATTCGAAAAAAAGTTTTGACTGACTGCGCTAAATTATTTACAAAAATTGATTCCACACCTCAAACAATAATTACGGAGGGAATTCGCTTTCTTCTTGCGGTCTATGGAGGTCCAAAAAAAATTACTTCCATTGATAAATACCGATACTTAACTTTTGTAAAAAATACGCGAAACAAGAAACAAGTACAACTATCATGTCTTCCTCCAACATCGGCATCTGCTATTCAACACTTGTATAGAGTATAATATCCAGTTCAAACATGGCTAGGCAATCAACTGAACCCAGAAGACTGGGGTTGGAAATTGATAGATAATACTCTTGAACCGATTCAAACTCTACTCCCATCTGCTCCAGAAAAACTCCTCAACACTATTTTTTGCAATTGGAAAAAAGGTTGTAGTGACAAATGTGGCTGTAAAGAAGTCGGGTTGCTGTGTTCTCCAGCGTGTACCAATTGCCAAGGTCAGTCTTGCTCAAATATCCAGTTGAGTACAATATAGGAAGATTCCTTTGATTTTAATGAGGACACCAATGTCTCAGCCACATTCGAACAATTTATGAACATCCAGCAAGAGGAAGACTAAGAAGAAATCGAAGAAGACATTACTGTTGAAGTAGACTTTCAAGAGTATGAATCTGATTAAAATACCTATCTAAAGAAATCAAAACAATAATCATAGCGTTATCAATAATCTGTATCAATATAAGGTAATATCTAGAACTTGACGGGTGTTGTTCTCTTAAATTATCCTAAAATTGTCATGACATTTAGTGGAGTAGGTCCACAGGGGAAAACACGGTAAAAAACGCGCCGAGTACACTACCTCACAGGTGGCGTGGAAATGTGTGCATATCATGTATAATGCGACTCTTAGAATCGCGATATCTCTGGAATGGCAACTCTTAGGAAAAAAATCATGAAGAACATTTTTGTAGAAAATTTTAAGATCTACAACTTTGGTCGAAGGTCTTTTTTTGATAAAATTTACCGTTTTCGAGAAAAATCCAAAAAACCTCAAATGTTGACCTTTGACTCCGAATAACTTTTTTAGCACACATAGGATCGATGGGGACTTTTGACATTTTGTTTGTAATGGTGAACCCCAGCTCTCCACGAATATTTGGCTCTGTGGGAATTTTTGTTATTTCAAATGTCTATATTGACTGGGCTATATAGTAACCTACACAAATCATACGAGGCATAACGTCACACTCGTGGGAAACTTGTACCATTACCTGCTTGTTAAACAAAATACCATGGGTACTAAAAGATTAAAATCTTGAGAGAACAACTTTGCAATTCCTCGTATATAAATCTAGTTCATTTTAATAACGTTTTGTGTAGTACCTTCATATACCACTTTATTATTTTCATAATATCACTAATAAAGAAGAAGTTCGACTATATTATGAGCGAGCACTATAAATATCATGTATGTATATTAAATATCACCGTAAGCACGATATAGTACTTAAGAATGCTTTCTAGGAGAATATTCCTATTCAAATTTCATCAATAAGTGTCTCTGAAAAAATTCTTTTATCTATACAGGCTGTCCTCAGAAAGATTACAATTGGATATTTCGTTTGATATAATGTTTTGTAAAATTTCCAGAAACAGGTATATTTTTAATTTGAGTTACTTCTTTTTTCGTCGCACCACTTCGTAGTTGAAATTTCAAATGGCATTAAAGAAAATCTGAGAATTTTTTTATTTAAAATTAAATTCTTTAATAACGTTTAAGATGAATTCAAAAGGATGTCGGGAGTTAGCTCAGGAGTTTTTGCAAATGTAAGGAGATTTATCGTAGATAGGCTCTACATTTGCAAGGAATAATTTTCGATTTCCTTAGACAATTTTAAATTGAAAAATACAAAATTCACAACATTTTTTTTCCCTGAAAACCAAGTCTAAAATTTTCACAAAACTTCATATGGACATTTTTATCTGGGATGCCCTGAATATTGAAACCGAACCTAATATTCCAAATACTTTACCTTAACTACAAAGCTTCTTGACAAAAGAACAGCTTACCTGAAAGAAGAAAATATGATTTAATAAAATATAATCCCCTGTTGGAAAGTTGAGCAAAGAATTTCATGAATTCTAAGCATCAAGATCACAGAAAAAATTATTACTAAAATCTACTTCTGACTGCGGCAACCATTTTATCTTTGAATACAAGTAATATCATCTCTTTCATCAAGATTGATCTTAAATCTAAACAAATTATGATAAAGTCTCTACTCCTCAAGGTTTGATTTAATTTAAGATAATTTCATAAAACACAGTCGTGAAACGTTAAGGGAACTGTTTATATTTTAATTAACTTGTCAATATTAATCTAGTTTTAGCTATTAGCGAAAATTCAGTGTCAGATATATTGAAATATTATAAGACAGATAAAGTCCTAACTGATGTATAACTTCATTGAAACGTTTGCACAGATCAAGATGTAACTATTTTGGTTTCTGTGGATAAAAATAATTATTGGAAGTTTGATTAATCGGATTTGAAATTCAAGACTATCACTTCTGAATTAAAGTAATAAATTTTTTTTATTTTATTTTGGAAAACTACTCCGAGAGTTAAGTCTTTACACTTTAGAGATGTGTTACGGTCTTGACTTGAAGCAACTTGTGTATTTTTGGAGTTTACTCCTCAAGAACATTTTCATATTTAGCAAACGGTATGAGAATTTTTTAGGAGTAAAATCGAGCGTTAACTAAAAGTGAAATGTTACGTTCCTTTGCGCAACGTACTATGCGCACCTTTCACTTCCAGATTATTAGTATACAGGCGCATATATTAGGCATTAGGGTATACCGGCAACAGTTTTTGAATGTAGGTATAGATATTTATATCTAGTGATACTTATATTTGTGCACAATAAACAAAGTTATCAAGTGATTAAAGTTAATAAAATATTGAAAGATATAAAAAGAACTGATTTGAATGACAATGAGTAACAAAGAAAAAGAATCTGAAAAACACGTGGAACACGCTCGAACACAATTTAATTTTTTATTTATCGATTATTATACAGCTAGGTACTTGCTGACTAATACACAATATTTGAAAGGCATAGCAAGAAATCCACATATATCGTCTAAGACAAACATACTCCTATTTCAAAGTAATATAATACTGTTAATATATGGAACCTTTCATTCGACACAATATTAATATTTGTGTAGCTAAACCAATACTAATGATATAAGAAAACGTCTGCAAAGTGGTCTACGAGCATATTTTCAAATTACAATAATTCAGCACTGCATAAACTTGTTGCAGTAATTGCCTTTAGGCCTATACTGCTGAAGAATACGAAATAATGCAATGTTACAAAATTTCCGGACTTTTTCATTAAAAGATGATGCCCCTTTGCCAAATACGGAGCTTGATAATTCCCTCAAATTATCCTACAAAAAAATTCAGGAAGAGAATAGAGGATACCGCAGCTGTAAGGACTAGTAAGGAGTGGAATCTGTCAAGAAAATAAGGTATTCTTTAGATTGGGTTAGAAATGACTGCTCTCTTTCTTTTGAACGAGTAAAATATATAAACTATCCCACACTTATAATCTAATTTCTGGCCAATTAAAGTCTTACTACGATCCTCCAAGGAAGTTCACGGAGATTCCTCTAGTCGAATATAAAAAATTTTGTTTCCGCACATATCCATCTTTCGTAGATGAATTCACAAGGCGTCCTCCGTAAAATTCATTAGGTTATCAAGACGGAAGTATTTCCAAGAAACCAAGGAACAATTTATTGTGTCTGAATGAAAAATGTCGCCATTACAACATCCGCTGCGGCCGACAAAATTCAGAAAAACAAATCTAACGTTTACATCTCTTATACATGGTATATGAGCGACTATTGTAAAGATAAAACTTTGAAATATATAGATATATATATATATATATATATATATATATATATATATATATATATATATATATATATATATATATATATATAATGTTCAGAAAGATTTCCGCGGTCGGAAGTATTTGAAAAACTTGGTTCACGGAATGAACCGCGTGAAAGATTTGAGAAATTTCGACGTTTCGGCTCCTTTTGCGAAGCCATCTTCAGGAGAATTAGAAGGGGAATAATTCATCTATCTCCAACGCCCTTTCCCAACATCACACCCAAACAGGCCACATTATCGATTTCCCCAATACAAGAACTATTGCTCCCGTCCGATCTTTCAAATCCCGAATTTTCCGTGAAGCTGTAGAAATAGAAAAACGTCCAAATTGTTTGAACACCAGAGATGTTCTCAGTGGTCGCCATGTAACGCCCAATCAGAGTGCATCCCGCACTGATGAGCGTGAGTACCCGCCCCCCTCCCCTATAAATACGGCCACGCGACGATCGGCCCGTCAGTTGACTCTGAAGAGTAGGCAGGTTGAGACTTCAGAGTTGACAGGAAGCAGTACGATTAGTGGAGTAGGCAGGTTGAGACCACGCAATCGTATTGTTTCCGATTCCTCCTAATTCGAATCGTGGAGTAGGCAGATTGAGGCCACGATTCATGATTTATTCCCCTTCTAATTCTCCTGAAGGAATTGGCTTTCGCACTAAGGAAGCCCGAAACGTCCCGAGATTTTTCAAATCTTCCCTTGCGGTATCATCTCCGGTGGAACGATTCAAGTATTATCATAATATAGTATATTATATATATATATACGATATAAATGGTTTTAGTAGGGTAATTATATATATATATAATACTACTTTTTATATATATATAATTATATATACATATATATATATATATATATATATATATAGTACACTCATTAATAAAACCGTATCACAAATAAATAAGGAATTACAAATCATAAAACAAAAGCGCACAATATTTTATATCCCCAAAAATAATAGATAATATTTTAACAGAAAGTTTATAAGGCATCCATTTTTCAAGCTGTATCCGAACGTATATAATAATTAATAAAACTTCAATTTTATTAACTTATATAGGTGAACCCAACACTAAAATTATCAACCTTTTTGTCCAATCGAAATTTAAAAATAGCATTCAAAACTCAGAATACCACTGGAAAACATATCAAAAATTCAAAAGATGAAACTACACAACAAAATAAATCAGGGATTTATAAGCTAACTTGTGGTTCATGTTCTAAAGTATATGTTGGCCAAACTGGCAGGAACTTTGGAGTTCGAATATCAGAACATAAAAGATGTTACGATGAGGAAAAAACAGATTCTACTTATGCATCACATCTCCTAGAACAAAATCATATTTTTAATAGTGAATTCGAAATATTACATATAGGAAAGAAAGGCTATAAACTGAATTTATTAGAAGCTCTTGAAATAAATAGTATGAAACAATCCAATTATTTGTTGAATGACCAATTAGATATGTATAGTTCACCGTTATTAAATCTTTTCTAGATGAAATATTGCATATTTGTGCCTATTGTGTTTTCCCAAGTCATCAACAGTTTCTACCTGCTAAGTGATTACGTTTAGGTTTTCCCTATTCTTATTGTATATTCCCTTCCTTCTTCTTTCAATATTTTCGTTGTAAAATTATGGTAAGATGTATTATACATCTGAAGAAGCCACTGTGTTTTGGAAAAGCAATTGTCATGTTACAAAATAAGGTGAAAATCAAAAACTGTCAAGTTTTACCCAGTAAGAAACAAGTTGTTATGTTCAAAATGAGAATTCATTTGGTCTTTTAGAATGGACTTAAAAATCTTAGAAAAAATAGGTAAAAGGGACATCGGGCGGTAATTAGTAACATTATCCGGTGAGCCCTTATTTTTGTAAATGGGTATTACCTTTGTACTTTTGAGAACCGAGGGAAAAACTCCAGCCAAGATGCAACGGTTAATCAACTTTGTAACTGGATAGACAATTAAATTTTTAAGTGACTTCACGATTTTTGTGGAAATGTCAAAGCAGTCTCTACTTTTTGTGTTTTTTTTAAGCTAGATATTTTATCTCTAACATCATTAAAACTGGCATGTCGAAAATATAATCTATTCATAAGAGTTAAGTTTGAAGTAAGGTAGCTGTCAAAAGAGTTTTTGGCTTTCGGTAGGTCCTTTACAATTTCTTCGGCAACATTAATAAAAAAGTTGTTAAACGTGTGTGCATTCAGCGAATCTGTATGTAGTATGCTGGATGAAGAACTTTTACTTTCAAGAATATTCCACATTGCAACATTTGGCCTATTGGAATTTTTTATGTAAGCATCATATGCTCTTTTCTTAGAACTGCAGATATTAGCTCTATAGACTTTCCTGTACCCAGCGACTAGTTGCTTGGTACCAACTCAGGATATTGCCTACTCATAGCATCCAGAGCATGAAGCTTCTCCCTAGATTCTCTCAATTCATCATTGTACCACTCAACCTTCACGGCCTGTCTATCACCACTAGGAATTCTTGATTTCTGAGGAAAACTCAGCTCATCAAGTATCGGCCCAACCAATTAGTTATATATGTTTTTTCTTGGTGTGTGCAGCCTTTGCTACAACCATCTACTACCACCCACTCATGGCTGTAATGGTAAATAAGGGAGTTTGGTCTTGGTGGGTGGCAAAACTTTCTGGTGGAAAATTTCTCTCTTTTTCTACCAAATTGTATGACATATCTAACCTCAAGGTTGTGTTGCATGACGTTAAGTGTATATGTGTGTGACAATGATGGGGACTTCTCTGGAATATTCCAGATTCTTTCAGATTTGGTATTAGTAAAATATAATAAGAAGATTGTTGTTGAAAGGAAATTGAGAATATTCCACCAACCACAACAAATTTTTTCTCAAATGAAAACCGAAAATCAATTAGTATCCTTCCAACATAACTGGAATGATAGCGCACGAAGCTAAAATAATAACAAACGGAGTTTTCGCATTTTTGTGACATTAATGATCGTGGTGGGATTTTATATAATATCTACACGATACAAATTGCTTATTCGATTATCCAATTTCCAAAACAACCACAAAAAACCGCATAAAACTTCGGAAAATCATTGGCGGCAGTAGCCGAGCGTAAAGTTAACGAAACTCCTGAATATTTAATGGCTCGAAACCCAGGAAAATTTTCCATCCAAGAGTTCCAAATCTATTACTCGAAAAGTTCGTATAACTAACCAAAAGTGCAATCTAACTCAAAAGCGGGAAATTTTCGAGAAAGGAGTGAAAAATACCGGCCGGGCGCGTAATTAGGAAAAAATTTATTGTCTCGGTTCGGTTGGATTTTCCGACACACTTTCGCGCTACATAATTGACAAGCGGATAATAGAATAGTTGATTTAACGAGATTGGCCTAGGGAATACTGAAATAATAAAGTTTTATCTATTGGAAATGGCTGTATGGCGGAAAATTTTCCAGATGTTATCTCGTTTTTTCTCTATAGTTATGAAGAAAATAGATTCGAGTTTCCGGATACGGCGTGGTCGTAAAGAAAAATAATGGCGCCATGATGAATTTAAGTATTCAGTGAACTAAGTCGTTTAGTGCAATTTACAATTTTGTCTTCAGAGTTTATCTTTATGTTGGTCAGGTCGTATCAGAAACTGATAAAGAACATTGATTCTTCGCCAGAAGCCAAGTTAATTTTTCTGTTTGAAATTGAAAAAAATTACCATACCAAGACTTTTTTGTGATTGTTACCAACACGTTTGAAGTAAAAAACATTGAAATATTGACTTTGACGTTCTTTTATTTAGAAATATTGGTGGCAAGAGCCAGTGAGTGCTCTTGGAGTCCCCACTGAATTCGAATATTTGGTCATTTGAAACATTATGAAACTTCATTCGACATAAATATTCTATTCAAAATGGAATACAAAAAACTTCAAAAACACTGTAAATAGAAACAAAAATATTTGTATTCTCCTCTGCCCAGCTTAATATTCTTCACTAATTTTTACTAGTAGTCTCAAAAAAATACAATTTTACGTTTCGAAAATAAAAAACAAAGCTTGTTATAAAATGAATGATCTCAAAAACTAGTGAGCTCCATCACTAAGGTCGTATTTTTCGCGCGAAATGCATCGCATCGAGATGCGATTCTGACGGATTGAATTATATTTTGGAAAATCACGCTTGAATAGCATATTAAAAAATAATTTATTTTAATAAAAAGAAAATTCGCGAAGAGCACCATTGTTGAGAAAAAAATAAACGGTATCATGGGACACCAGGTAGGAACGAAGTTCCTTCGGATAATATAGAAGCAACATAATTTGCAAAAAAACAAACATGTGCGTCTCGGGACGCTCGACAGAAGTGATAACTTATACTAATCCAAGTTGAAATAATTAATATTGAAATGTGCGGCCAAGAGCTCCAACGAGATTCTAAATAAATAAATGAAAATAGCCTGGAGTCATCTCTAGGATTCGAACTCACTAATACGATATTAGTGTTCTGTACTCAGACCACTCGGCCGTCAATACAACGTAGAACGAAGACGCAAGAGTGTATACAACGAGAGTGTAACTTATCGCCACGCACCAAGCTAGTTAGTTGAGTACGTTAGGTACGCTGGCTAGTATTTGGGAGGTCTCGGGTTCAAACCCCGGGGCCGACTGGTCTGCCATGAGTTTTTTTTCAGAGGTTTCCTCATAATGTAAGTCACTGCTTGCAAACTTATAAGGCGAATGCTGGGCCAGTATTTATCCTCTGAACCCTACCCCCACTTCCTATGTTCCATAAATATCCCGTCTCACCTATCCTTAATGCACTTGTACATACAAGTATATCCTCTGATCTGGTTGAAGGAGTTATTTCCAAACTCAAGCTGCCCGCCTCCCTGACACATACTTCAGGGAGGAATGAAACACGTGTGTTTCCTTTTTTTTTATCGCCACGCTATAGTCTGTCCAGTCTAAGTTGGCATGTACGTCACAGTCATGCGCAAATAACGACGCAAGGCTGCCTACCAAAATAAATAAAATTTGAAACGGTCAAAATTCATATCTGTCGTAAGTAATTTTCTGAAAAAGTAGTTATATGGTGATAGTGACCGGATCATCCATTTCGACAAATATTCTGTTCTTAACATATCAAATCGTATGTATCTCTCAAGAAAAACTAACATTCCGAGTAATGAAAATAAGTTGAATGTTTGTTAAGTTGTCATTTAATTGAAAAATTTGCAATGTTGTCGGACCCCCTTGACCAATGCCGGTAATCGGCATTTCACGTTTGACAGTCGCCGAGTAACCTAGAAGATTTTGTAAATAAGTTTGATTTATCGATCGATGAATATGGATTCCATATAGATAGACACTTCTGGTAGGGAATAATGGCCAATTTGAATTTACCGCTAAAAATCCCCGCCATGTCAAACATGCAAGATATCTCATTTTGTTGAGAATTGGGTTAGCTATTTAGATTTAAGATTATCTATTATGTCTGGCAACAGTGTTCACGATCGACGTCATATACAATTGGTGACGTACACGCCAACGGTCGCTGGACAGACTATATATAATAAAATATAAACCTTCTATACGTAGTCATTATTTTACGGAACAAATTTGTAATGCTTCATCTTTTCATTATGCCATATCTGATTCCTGTCGTAATCTGTTATTTTATGTATATAACTAATACAAAATAATTTTGTATAAGTTATATGCATAAAAGAACAGGCTTCATTATGAATGCGTAGTAACTCTCGAACAACGGGAACGCCGTCCAGTACGGAATCAGAAAGAGAAAGGATGAGAGAACGGAAAGAAAGAGGGAGAAAGAGAAAGGTAATATACGCTACTCCCTTGTGTGAGTCACATTCTTACGGTTTTATCGTTACGGTTTTAGTCTCACATTATTTTCAGTTTGGTCGCGCAGCGAAATCCCTATCTCCTCCAAGCCTGAAACTGTTGAAACCAACTAATGGGCGTCCCTCAACATCAACTCAATCCATGTACCAAATTTCCACCGAAATTACGCCGAAATTCATGGCGTACTGATGATGAAACAGATCCAGATTCAATTCAAATGGAAATGTCACCACGAAATGCAAGGCGGTTGGGAAAAAGAGTTGAAACTCACAAAGAATCTTAAGTTAACAGAAACTCAATGTGCGTACCAAACTTCAACCCTCTTACTCAATCTGCAGAAGCTTTGGAGAGCAATTTGTCAAAAACCACGAAAAAAACAAGAAATATCTACGTAAAAATGGCGGCGGTTGGAAAAATTCAAGCAAATTTTGATAGTTACGTTCTGCCCCGGAAACAACTTCAGATACCAAATTTAAGCTCATTTGGCGTGGAAGTATCTACGTAAAACTGGAGACGGTTGCAGAAATTTGCCCAAATGATAAAGTTACTTGACAGGATAGTTTTTCCGAAACGGTGAATGTAAAAACAGGTAGGAACGAAGTTCCTTCGGATAATATGCAACTACAATTTGCGAAAACGAAACATGTGCGCGTCGGGGCGCACGACAGAAGTGATAACTTATACTAATCCAAGTTGAAGTAATTAATATTGAAATGTGGGGCTAAGAGCTCTTACGAGATTGTAAATTAAAAAATGAACAAAGCCAGGAGTCACCTCTGGGATTCGAACCCAGAAATACGGCACAGAAGGGTTCAGTACTTAGACCACTGGGTCGTCAACGTGAAGAATAGACGCAAGAGTGTATATAACGAGAGGATAACGTATCGCCACGCTATTAAATTGAATATAAATCTACAATACGTAGTCATTATTTTATGGTAGGCCTGGGTAACACAGTGAAATATTGGGTGTTGAAACAATGACACTAACACAACCTAGTGTTTCAACACTTTGGGCGGAGGCTCCGTGGCTGAGCGGTATAGGTAACGCTATGCCGTCTTCGTTGACGGAGTTGGTGGGTTCGATTCCCACCGTGTTCCTGGGTGTTTGTATGCGTCCGGATTTAAGTGGTTCCCCTCATTATAGTAAATTGATGGCTAAATGTCCACGTTGACGAAGCCAAAATTGTACGGAGGTCGGGCGCGTGTGAGAGGGCACACGTCCCACCTCTTAAAAAAAAAAAAAAAATAACACTTTGGGCCAGCACAATTGTGTCACGGCACAGTAGTGAGTCATGGGCAACTAAAGTATTAAAAACAAATCTGGCACTCTTAAAACTGAAACTCAATGCTTCAGCATCAAATTTCTCAGCTCAGGTCAGTGGTGGGTATCAGAGTCGGCATAACTATGACATACAAAGCGAAGCTTATAATGAATCAATTAATGTAGAATTGTAGAATGTGTAAATTTTTAAGATAGAGATGCATAAATTATTCGTAATATCAAATAAAATAATCCGTAGCGCCAACAATCCTGAGGCTCGACTAGCGCGGCTCATATTACGCACATCTTTACTATAAAAAATAATAGTTCTATGTAATGTGGGTTGCCTATAATCCATGATACAACACATCCCTAGTGCTAAATGTGCAGTCGCGTAATTTCTGAAACAGACCATACGTTTCCCGCACCTCGGTTTCATGAAGTGTCAAGTGTCATTGCATATCATTCTACTGTTTCAACACATCTGACACATTTGAAAGTGTCAACACAAAAGTGTTATACAACACTGTGTTACACAGGACTATTTTATGGAACAAATTTGTAAAGCTTTTTCTTTTCATTATGCCATATCTGATTCCTATCGTAATCTGTTCTCTCATGCATATAACTTATACAAAATTATGTAGATGTTTCACATCTGACATTTTCGAGTTGCTTGTACATGAATTAATGAGTACATATAAGTCATTGGCGATTGACGTGACAGAGTGGGATCAGAAAGAGAAGAGATGAGAGAACGGAAAGAAAGAGAGAGAAAGAGAAAGGTATACAATATTCGCTTGTGTTAACTAAAAGCGTGACTTTCGTCAGTCTATTTCCGTCACACTTTTAGTCTCGCATATTTTTCAGTTTGGTCCCGCAGCGAAATCCATATCTCCTCCAAGCCTGCTGTAAGGAACTTCGTTCCAAAAATTCACGTTTCAGTATTTAATTTGAAAATTATAAACTCTACAGCTCAATTGTGAATATCTAGTTCTAACTTGTTATTTCCTGAATAATAACTTTGTTAATTTTACACATCAAATTTCATGTGCTAAATTGACACAGTCGAATAACTCCATCGTAATTTCTCCAATCCAACATAAAATCAATTTAATCTTTGACGTTTTAATTTTTCAAGACGCGCAGATATAATTTTATTACGCCATTAGTTAAATTGAATTGTAGATCGCAGATTTATGCGAAGCACGATGAACCATGAACTCAATCGCTAATTAAGATTTGTCTGCAGAATTAAGTCTTCACAAGCGATTAGGTAATTCATATAATATTTCATTTACGTTTCGTCCATATTCGGCTTCCAATTATAGAAAATTCAATTGCAAAAGGTTAGTTATGAATTCACGGATGAGAATTTGATCCTCTGTTTTTTTTTTGTAAGTAGGTACTAGAATATTCTTTCTCCACGAGCATCACAGAATTCGCCAATTCTGATATCAAATTTGATTACAGAATGCTGGAATTCTCTCTCTTGAGATTGAAGAAATATTCTGAAACACCTCTGCCCTCATGCAATTTGAATGTATTTGCTTTCTCTCCCTTGTAATAGAATAATATTCTCACACTGGCTAGCAATAATAACATTAGCCTTGACGCAGTTGATTGTCATCGTAGTGGCAAATTTGAGTAAGTGTCAAAATTATTGCTGTCACGTTTTCATTCGAAAATATAATAAGTAGCGTGAATTTATTCAGTGATTCAGAATCAGAGTGTGATCGTGGAGAAAGTATAGTCTGCTACTCGGTTAGAATGAAAATTCGTGATGCTCGTGGTTCCTCACGCTCGCCTTCGGCTCGCGCTCGGAACTTTTCCACTCGCATCGAATTTTCATTCTAACCTTGTTACAGAATATACTATTCTACAATCCTATTTTCTCTAAATACAATTTTTTAATTGCTCCTAGTATTTACGAAAAATATCCATATAAGAGTGATTCTTCAATTCTCTTAGATCAACCTATGTCAAAAATGAAAAATTAAACTAGAATTTTAAGCCTTACAAATTACCAAGAATACCGAAATTTATTGACATTTGGCAACACCTATCTTCAGCATTGACAAAACAAGAATACGGTGCCTTTTTATTTTTTATCACTTTTTGAATTTTGAGCAATGAGTTTTCTACACTAGAACCTTCCTACCTTTGTGAAACTGGATTTTTTAAGGTGGCTTCTTTGAAGACAAAATATAGATCTGAACTAAATATAAAAAGAATAAACTTTAAACTTTAAAATAAAACACACTTGGCTTAAGTTTCACTATATAAAAATATTTATATACTGTATTTAGCAGTAAAGGATAGTCGACATGTTTATGAACTCATCATCAAGACTTGATAATGAGTTCATAACTCGAAACATGTCGACTTTCGTTACTTCTAATACAGTATCTAAATATTTTTATATAGTGAAACTTAATCCAAGTGTGTTTTATTTTAAAAGACGGAGCGCACGAAGGATTCCGTACCGTTGACTATGCCCCCTTAAATATTTATTTTATTTCAATTTCATTAGTTATTATTAAATTGAATATACAAGTATTTTGTGTATATTTCAAGTGTCTACTTGTTACCTTTTATTGATATCGAGCAAAAAATTGCGTTTGTCGTATGGAAGCAGCCTTTAAATATTTATTTTATTTTGTTTCTAGTATTTGTTGTTATAGCGGCAAGAGAAATACATAATTTGTGAAAATTGTGCCTAGCTATCGCTGTTCTTGAGATGAAAACTGGTGAGAGTCAGACGGAATGACATATGTGCAGACGGACAGACAGCGAAGTCTTAGAAATAAGGTTCCGGAACCCTAAAAAAGAACTGTGAGTGTCTATTTCTAATTATGAGCCTTCCTTCGAAAAACTTTGTTCTACAAGACAGACTCAAGGAAGTCACTAATATTTTTAAATTTGTTTTTAATTTAGGTACTGAGTTTCGAATACGAAGGTTTCGATTTAGTAAGTTGTTTAAATTTAATTAGTTAATTATTAAATCTTATGTCGAAATGTTTTTTTACTACTACCTACCCCTACAGAAAGTACCCACTTTGCTCCCTTACACCAGGAGAGAAAGTTATATCTCCCTCCCTAGGGAGAAAAGTACTTTTTCTACGACCGTGCGTTTCAACCCACTTTCCCGCACGCATTTTAGTTTTGAAAGTGTCACTTTCCCGCACTAGTGCGGGAATGGAATAGCGGGGATTTTTCCCGCACGCTTTTATTAAAGAATAAACTAAATAATGATATGTCTCTATGCACCGAACGCCACCGACGACGTTACTATAGAAACGCCATGTGAATTAACATAATATGTCATTAGTATCAAATTATTTGAATATATCAAATTTGATCTGTGTGTTGAAATCTAATCGCTCTCGTATAAGCGCTTGTAGAAAAAATATATATCAAATAAAATTATATATATTATTATATTTATATATTTATATCAAATAAAATTCTCTGTACTACAAATGACTTAAAACCGTTGCGTCACCGTCATCGTTATCTTTATGCGACTGCAACCGATGCATCCTCATCGACGTCATCTACCTTCCAGTTGAAACAAATAATCCACTGACACGGCAATTCTTACTAGTCTACAGAATGCAACAGATTGTGTTTTCAATAATGATATTTATAATAATTAGTAGTTTTTAGTTAAAGTTTTGTAAATTATTAGGGTTGTTGGAATAAAATAATTTTTGAAAAATGAGTTGGTATACTTTTTTGTATATACGGTCGTAGAAAAAATAATGTTCCTAACTCATGCGTAAAGTGTCTTTCCCGCACTTGACTGCTTTCCCGAACTCCGCTCCGCGTCGTTCGGGTCAACTGCAGTCGCGTGCGGGAAAGTATCACTTTCCGCACTTGTTAGGAAAATAACTATTTCCGCCATCTCATTTTGAATATGTAGGATGCCGTGGCTGACTGACAGTGACATTAAACATCAATTCGTTATTTGTGCTGTGAATAAAGTTTTAAAAATGGTTCAATTTAGGGTAGAAGAAAAAATCATATGCATTAACGGGAGTATCTCTTGGATGTATAAGTACATCCAACGAGAGGAAAACTGGCACTTTCCTCCCTAGTAATGCAAATAGCTATTGTTTTGTATGTGTGAGCGTGTGCTTTTCTTTTAGTCAGTTAGTCAATTTTATTGAATAATATTTTTGCTTGGATATTCTCGTGCCCCCCTAGGGGGGCACGACCCACAGGTTGAGAATCGCTGTGTTGAATTAAACTGTTGAATTCTCCGAAAATAAATGCAAGATGCAGATACAGAAACCGGAAATGACATTCGCCCAACGTTTCGGCATCACATCGAGTGATGCCAAATGGCATTTAGGTACACGCGTGCCCACATCGAAAGTAACGAAACTGTACGTTTTCCTGAAATTCAAACTATTCGACCTATATTCCAAAATTACTCGCACGGAATCGTTCAACACTATCCGATTCCGACAAGAATGCCCGACTTAGTTTCCAGCCTTATTTCGGGAAATATTTATTGACATTTCCCGACCTGGAGCGTTAACATACACCGCATGTTTACTCGCGATCCAAGCAAATTCGTCTGGAACACATTTCGGCAATTAAAATAAACGTTCTAGAAAAAAAAATCTTTTGTTCGATGATTATTTGGTCAAAATTCCCTGCATACATTTATTACTGCAACAAAGTATGAAACATTATATTGACAGGTACAGCAAACTTTGAAAATTTAAAAACAGACGAAGGCCCATCTCGCAAGTTACACTCTGCACGCACGGCAAATGGAAGCTAGGCCTCAAAATAATTAAACGTGATGTAAGCGTAACAATTGTTAAGTGTTTTGAAAGGTGATACTGTCAAAGCGGAAGGCATATTTTGTTTCAGAGTCAGATTCATATTATGCAAACCAATTCAAGAAAATCACACATGCAATTTCGACTTCCAAATATTAAACGCTGAAGGTAAGGGAATTAAAATGAATTTTTACAGATTAATACTTACAAACATTCAGGTCTTCTATTGAATAGCAAAATTGATCATTCTATAAGCCCTCCTTCTCAATTCTTTTAAATTAAGGAACTAATTGACTAGCAGTTTAGAATGGAATTAAATCTCTTACTAATTATTTGTAATCATCTTTGTATTTACCTAATTTGTTGTTTATTTCTTGTATTGGATATACCGGAGAAAAACAATCATCTGTATATATATATATATATATATATATATATATATATATATATATATATATATATATATATATATAATAATACTTATAATATATACTCACTATAAAATCATTATATGTATATTATATATATAATATAGTATATAGTATATAGGTATGTTATAAAATCGATAATGTTTTCTCGGGATGGTAGGAATGAATCAGAGATAAGATTCGCGGGGTTTCAATTCCGATTTCAGTATAATTTTGTTTGGCGCCGGACCGTGTTTTAGTTTAACACGACGTTTCGCTCAAATGTAGTGAAAAGTTATTTGGCGAAACGTCGTGAACAAACGGTGCTTTCTCAGCGCAAGAAAACTTCCGAATTCGCTTGAACGAACCTAACCCTACCCGAATCCTTTCTCTGATTTAATATATATATATATATATATATATATATATATATATATTGATAAATATATATATATATATATATATATATATATATTGGTTTATATCGTAACTGATTGTTGAAAAAAGCAAGAACGAACTTCGAAACTAACGAGCTGATTTCTGTTTGTGTTGTTGAAGTCAATTTTGAAGGAGTATGAATGAAACTCTTAGGTATTATGTTAAGCTTCCCGAAATGTTTATTTCCTTCTTCAAGACCTTATATCCTGGGTTTTCCGGGAGCTATTCCATTCACAACAAAAAAAGGATTTTATACAATTTCTTTTTCCAAAATTATTAAATTCCAAAATTATTAAATTCGAAAATTTTCCTCTTGGCCCCTAGACCATGTTTTTCATTCCGAGAAAAAAGTTGAGTTTTAATAATTTTGGGAAAGAAAATTATATAAAATCCTTGATCTTAAATTGTACTAGTATAAATTGTCATCAATAACAAATTCATAATGAAAGAGACAAACAACTTGACGTATAAAAGATACACAAATCAATTCCAATTATTATGATTATAGAATATCTATAAGAGAAACTAACATTTTTGAAAAAATTACCGAGAAAGAAATACGCAATTTAAAAAATAAGGAGGGACATCGGTAAGTAGATAAATACGCCAAACTAAATTGACTATTCTAACAATAAATCATCAAACATACGCAATACGAAAGAACTCTATTGTTACCAAAATTCGAATGAATCATCAAAGTAAATCCAATCAACAGTACGTTCTCTTGTTATAATGAAATCATCTTATAATACTTAAAATAAAGAGAATCATTCTAACGGACGATAAAATGATAAACCAATAACCTCAAAATAAACATTCGATTCGTGTAATTCGAGACATGCAATGTGCTATATTGGGAACGAAACGGCACAAGGGAATACCACTAGATGAATACGGCCGAAGTACGCGCCTCCTATGCCCAAACCCATTATCTCTCTACAATTTATGTAAAGAGGCGCCCCTGCACAATGGGGGTATTGTTACGTTCCATTCTCGGGTGCCAGGTATTATGAAGTGGTTTTTCGTATTGGTGAACTGCATACGCGAGCTACACGACTCTGCGAGAGATGGAAATTGGAGAAAACAACCTTTTCGCGTAATATCCTCAATAGAAATGTATATTTCCAGTGAATTTAGACGATAACCAAGAGAAATTGTTAGTATAGAACGTGTTTCGAATGCAAAAGCCTTCAAAACGTTCTGGTATATTGTTACTGAAGCGAATTAAACAATTGTGTGTTCACTTAACCCTCAGCTAGTATCGTCATTTTTACTTACGCAATCTTCAGGTCGATTCTAACCCGATACATTTAAAAAAGGTTGAAACCTCCAAATTACCTAATATCATTATTTAACCCTTTCCGGCCCAAATAATTTTTTTGTGGAAAAAATATTATGATTTGATAATGGTTTATTAGAGATACTTGAAGAAAATGAAACAAATTTCAAGATAAAAAAACACAAGGATTATCCTGCAGGATGTGGTCACTCCACAGAACCAGTAGGAACATATAACCAAACATATAACCTAACAATATAACCTATTATATTTCAAACATAATTCTACTTTGCACGCTGAACATTTCTTACAAATCATACAATTCATCTGCAGGAAAATTTTCTAAATATTCAGTTATTTGGTTCGCAACCCTCCCGAATTGCCCGGATAACTCCGGTAATAATGGTCAACCTCCCGACTTCCAGGGGTCACTAATTTCCCCAGTTTTTTAAAATTATACGCAACCGCGCTTTACTAATCAAACTTCGATTTTTAATGATTATGATTTTGTGGTAAAAAACTGTCAAATTTGAGAAGCAGAGTATTTATATAAATTGAAAATAAATAAATGATTGACATTTTCTTCAACCCCCTCCCTACTAAACTCCTTAAAAAAATCTCCCGGGTTGTCTCATTCGAAATTGCAAGCCTATTCAGTAGGTAAGTACTTCAAACTTGCTTCCTCAGAAAACTAATAATAAGATTACACGATTATGTAAGTGCCCAGTGGTCATACAGGAGACACAACAAAATTAGTAATTTCGAAAGAAAGGAAACATTTACGTTCAATATATTCATGAAAATGCATAAGTAAGATAAGTAAATAACTTTGGAGCCATTTTTCCACCATTCATTTGGGGGGGGGGGGGGGTGGGGGGGGGGGGGGGTGGGGGGGGGGGGGGGTGGGGGGGGGGGGGGGTGGGGGGGGGGGGGGGTGGGGGGGGGGGGGGGTGAATATGGCACCAACAAAAGGACTTACCATTGTTATATCGGGTCGCACTCTTCATCAAAAACGTGTCTCGATCCCATTCTCACAGGCAGGTAGCGCGAGGAGAGAAGAAAATACACGCCCGATTGAAAATGTGTGGGCACAATGTGTTGGGTACTACTTCAAAAGCACTACGCGTAACAGTCCTCAGCAGTGTTGCCGTATTTTTCCCCTTTCTATATACATTAATACACAAGAAACTGAGATATAACAAATATTTGTTTATTTCAAGATAGTAGATATCAAATAATGACTTGTTACACATATTTACTACTTTATCATTGGGAATACTTTATTTTTTACTTGTATATTATTTGTTGATTTGACCTTAGATACGGTTGCTATAAATACACTCATTATGCCCGAGGGCGTTATGAGCGGGCATTATGGATCATAACGCCCGCTCATTGTACGAGGAGAAATGGAGCACCTTCGATTGATTAAATACTTCATAACCCTTATCGTATACGACTCTAGATTCCTCCGGCAATGAATTATTCGCAGGTTTGGCTGCATTTTCTATGATATTCTTCGGTAAATTCATCTTTATTTCCATTATTTCCAAAAGAATACACAAAGAAAGCAGCGATGACATTCACTAAATATGATGACAAAAATATTCACAAACGTCAAAATATCAACAAATGACATGCCTACTATGAGAAGGAAAAGGGAAAGTATAGGAGCAATGAACCGATTTTAAAATCGATTTTTCATTGTAATAAAATAATTTTTTCGTGAAAAATAAAATCTTGTATGCACCACGAGCGTTACTAGATCCTAACGCCCATCGGGCGTTAGGATCTATATAACGCACTTGGTACATAGATAACTATTCGACGACTTGCAAAACAAGATTGTTCAACATTTAAGACATATTTGATCATGCGTATTATTATAGTCTGAAACAAAAGTATGCAATTTGACAGTTTCCAGTTGATACTGTCTGCTTTCGACATCTGAAGACGCTGGAGTTTAGAATATTTCAAGTTTTCGTGTAGGACCAAGAGACTTGGCATCAATGGCTTTTTCAGTACCCCTCAAAGGTTGGCGATCCTGAGTGGCACCGGAAACGAGGGAGCGGATGTGTCGGTCTCGCTCAGGTGACTTTTTACCACGAACAAAGAAACGGGAAGATTCCTCAGTCAATCGTCCAAGAAAATAGCGTATTGTTTCTTTAACAATTAGTTTAATTCAGGAGTAAAAAAACAATTTGGTTCGGATATTTCAAATATCGGCATAACTAATTAACTACTCTCCTCAAAAAAAATGTTTCAAACAAATAACGAATTTTATACTATGTGAAACGTTAGTACAATAGACGTTTCAATGCTTTTAATTTATATGGACGATTGTAATACGTAACCCATCAGTAGGAAATTCAAAGGAAATAAAGTGTGGTACTATTTTGCATAAAAGGTCATCCAATTGTACCATTTAATTATTGTCATCAAGTTAAGAGCAGTTAACTTGGAATGCCGACAAAGAATTATATGTAGATTGTCAAGAATTACTGCACAGTTAAAAGGAACTATATAACGCTAGCTAGTTAAACGCGACCCGAAGATATCAATGGACAATGTGGGAATGATCTCACCTACAATCATGGTACTTATAATCAATAGTGCATAAAATAACAAAATTCTAAAGATGCGCCAAAACATATCGATATCATTCAATTGAATTCCGAATTGGTATTAATGTAAGTACCCCATAATCCGTCCTATGTAGAGTTGGAAGTTTAAAACGTCCAGGATAGATACATTTAATATTGTAAATCACATAGTTTATATAAACATCGGAACTTCTTTCCCTGTCAAATTCATATAAGACAACACATTACACTCACTTGGACAATGGCCTCAGGTAATTTTTAACAGTTACTTACAATATTAACCTCGTTGATCATTAATAGTTGGGTAGTTGTGTCCTTATGGTCACCATATTTCTATAAAAAGAATTCAACAGGTCAAAATTTGATGAACGCCGTTTCTTTTTCGATTATTTCCCTGGAGGTGTATGAGTGTGGAAAATTCATATTTCCAGCCTGGAATGTGTTGTAGTCGGATAGAAAGTTGTGGTTAGGTTTCGCTTAGACTCGCTTCGGTTATCGGCCGTAACTCGGCAAGTCATAAGAAGCTGAAATAGATCTCACAAAGGCTTCGAATCTTAAATTTACGTCAATTAATACAGCAACTTGGCAAAAATTAACCATAAGAAGCTCAAATTGATCTCGAATAATTAAGAGACCAGTTTTCGATATATTCATTTAAATAACATTGTTTTCCCAGGAAAAGAGATCAAAGATGAGAAGCTATAGCAAATCCCTCGAGAAGGTGATGAAAATTCCTGTTCTCAAGAAATGTTAAATGAGTTATGTAAGTGAGGACTGAAATATGAAAAATTTGAGACAACTCCAACTTCCAACTATCGCCGAGTTACGGCCGATTATCAAAGCACGTCTCAGCGTAACTCGACCACCACCCCCTCGGCGAACTGCGCCACATTCCCGACTGGCAGATGCATTTTCCCCACTCCTACACCCCCCGAACAACAAACAAAGCTTGTTCTGGAAATTTTCCATGCTCAACTGCTGTTATCTCCTGGTTCATTATGATGGAAGAGAGCGCTTCAGAACGACTATGACAAATTTCAAAAATTTAACTATACTCGCAAAACTGCAATATCATATCAGAAGTCACGTATCTGCTTCTCATGTTTACAACTTGCAACGCGACCAAATCGCTCACATAGTTCCCATAAAAATACGTTGTGCACTCACCAACCAGAACGAATAATAATAAAGCGGGTTACTGGGCACGAATAAGTGAAACGGAAAGGGTCATAAAAACGTACACATGAGAGTGACCGCAGCGTGGTCATAACCCGAAAACGTACGTATCGGTTTTTCGTTCGCGTACATTTCCTAACGTGCATATCTAAATTCCGCCGACAAAGTGCAGCTGTTCCATATTTCATCTGGGGACATTTCGTTTTTGGGGAAATCTCGTGGTGCTACATGCTCACGGCCGACACGTAGGACAATGAAATTGGGTAATAAAAGCAACGGTTTTATATGAACGGCTGTCGGAAATTGTCAAGTGCGTCTGAAGTTGAGGCTTTAATTCTGGTTTTTGAATTACCAGAAACATTAAATATGAACTGTATAAGTACCGTCCACTTTATCTATATCACAATTGACATTCTAATGGTGATGAAGAACGTAAAGGAATTTATCAAATGCATAAGTCAGCATTTTACCTTCACTGAAATGAAAAATTTCACCCACTTTGGTCTGGAGGACGAATAAATTTTCTTCAAAATGAATTTTGTAATGGAGATCATGAAATTAATTCGTTCTATGACTCGTGAATTGTAAATCAGCTAGGTTATGTTATTTCGAGTTCATTTTCAACATGAACTGCAGTAATGCTGTTACTGATGAACGTAGGGAACGTGAAGAAATTTGTCAAATCACTCCTCTTGAATGTACACTGATCACTTTTCATAACAAATCATCTGTACTTTTTTGAGTATGAAGGATCTGCCATGTTTCTATTGCTCACAATTGAAGTTTGATGTACGAAATTATAAAATGCGCTGCCTTTATAAGGCACTTCATATTCTTTTTTTTAAACTTCTTGTCCAGTGATAATTTTGAGCAATTATTGAATATTATAAACTAATGATACTTTTGATAAGTTCACACTTTTTCATTAGATATTGGTTCTTCTTTTAGAAATTGCTATAGGCTCAGGTTTTTAAAAATGTGGAAACTGAAGTCGTAAAATAAATTAAAATATTTTTTTAATAACTATTATAATCCTCTCCAATTTTTTTATGAGTCATATTATTCCTTCATCCGAATGTCTGTTTTTTTTTCATGAAATATGCCTTCAACGACCGTTGACTCATTTTCAAGTACGAAAACGTCCAGATTTTTTTTCATGAAGCATACCAATATTCCACACTAATTTTCACATTTAAATCTTTATTAATTATAAAAAAACAATACTTCTGACAAGAAACTTGTAGGAGTGATGACGCAACCTCCTTGAAGTCTTCCCAGAAATTGGAGTTAGTCAGTACTCTGAAACCAGAAGGCGAGCTGTAGATGGCGCAGTAGTGAGAAAAGCTCTGATGGGGGCAACAATAGACCTCAAGGTAGCTGTGCATCGTAACCTCATATTGAAAATGGAATAAATAAATTAAAGAGAATATTTTTATTTTTCACTTGTATATCATTTGTTGATTTTACCTTAGATACGGTTGCTATAAGCACAATCATTATGCCCTAGGGCGTTATGAGCGGGCATTATGGATCATAACGCCCGCTCATTGTACGAGGAGAAATGAAGCAATTTCCATTGATTAAATACTTCATAATAAGTCATTTCTCCGGCAATCAATTATTCGCAGCTTTGGCTGCATTTTCTATGATATTCTTGGGTAAATTCATTTTCATTTCCATTATTTCTATAAGACTACACAAAGCAAGCAGCAATGACATTCACTAAATATGATGACAAAAATATTCACAAATGTCAAAATATCAACAAATTACCTGCCTACTATGAGAAGGAAAATGGAAGTATAAGAGCAATGAACCGATTTTAAAATCGATTTTTCATAATAATAAAATAACTTTTTCGTGAAAAATAAAATCTTGTATGCACCACGTGCGTTACTAGATCCTAACGCCCATCGGGCAACATTCATTCCTCGGGCCAAAGGCCTTCAGGCCGAATGTTACCCTCCGCGCTAGGAATGCCAACCCTCCCGGATTGCCCGGGAGACTCCGGTACTAATGGTTAACCTCAAGACCTCCCGGGTTGCAATAAAATCTTTGGTTTTTCTGAAATTATACGCAACCGTAGCTCGAACAAACTTCCATCTTTAATGATTATGATTTTGTGGTGAAAAACGTCAAATATTGGATGATGCTCGAAAATATCAATTTGAAATTGATTGACTATTTCTTACACCTCCACCCCCTTGCCGTTTACTCAAAATTCTTCCGGGTTGGCCCTTTCGGGAGTTGGCAATCCTACTCCGGGAGTTAGGGTCTATATAACGCACTTGGTACATAAATAACTATTCCTGCGCATTCCCCATTTTATATTAAAATTAAGATTAAGAATTACGGTCAAATTTCGACCTCTGGGCGTTATTTTAAAATTCCAATGTCAATACAGGTGTTGAACTTTGTTCGCTATTTAAAAGGTGCAACACAACATATAGTAAGAGAAATAGATATCTGAATACGAATAAAATCCGTGAATGTATATCAGGCGTCAATATATCATATATTATATCCCTAGGGCGTTCATATTTCACTGTAAACGGGAAAGCAATTTGCGAAAGAACTTCTTTATGCCTTTTACTTTACCGGTTTCGAACATCGCAATAGGAAACATCGTGTCTCCCAGTTATTTCCCACATTGCGAATTTAATTTCCCGAACTTTCTAGTTTGAGGAAAAGCTCTACGATACGTGAGAAGTAGGCCCCTTGCCGATTTATCCGTCGAAGCCACGTTCCCGGAGGGTTTCCTCGAATCGTGATGATCTTCATTGTCGAACAACGAGTTATGAGAAGGCTTCTTGCACGAAAAGCCGAAATGGATTTTTTTCGGCAATACCGAAAAAAAATTCGGTCTGAAATCGAGTTTCACTGAATTCTCTGCCGCGAACGATGAATCTCAGGAGATTGATAATAAAATGGACACTTATTTATAAATAAAAAACCGGCGAGTCGGACGCGCGCACCGAGGGTTCACTTGTATATTATTTGTTGATTTTACCTCAGATACGATTGCTATAAACACACTCATTATTCCCTAGGGCGTAATGAGCGGGCGTTATGGATCATAACGCCCGCTAATTGTACGAGGAGAAATGAAGCAACTTCCATTGATTAAATACTTCATATAATCCTTGTCGTATACGACTCTGGATTTCTCCGGCGATGAATTATCGGCAGCTTTGGCTGCATTTTCTATGATATTCTTGGGTAAATTCATTTTCATTTCCATTATTTCCATAAGACTACACAAAGAAAGCAGCAATGACATTCACTAAATATGATGACAAAAATATTCACAAACGTCAAAATATCAACAAATGACATGACTACTATGAGAAGGAAAAAGGAAAGTATAGGAGGAATGAACCGATTTTAAAATCGATTTTTTCTTATAATAAAATAATTTTTTCGTGAAAAATAAAATCTGGTATGCACCGCGTGCGTTACTAGATCCTAACGCCCATCGGGCGTTAGGATCTATATAACGCACTTGGTATTTAAATAACTATTGAATGTTCCACAAGATGTTATATATCAACTATATTATCGGAATAAGCCTTTAAAAATTCTTTATCACACATGACTCAATCAAAGTAACTACGCATTATAAACAATTTTTTTCACTTAATTTCGGATATTTTACACGTAGAAGTCGTTTGTCTATCGAGAAATTCCTTCAACTTTAGGACGTCACAAACATGTCCACCCATCGTGACGATTCTTTGTGGAATTCTATCAATTTTCAATTGCTTGTAAAAAATTTTAAAATGTTTTTGAGTGTTTTTTGCATCGATTATTAGTACAATTCAATTTTTAAATTAAACTTTAACTTAAAAAAATTGATAATTTTTTTTCAAAAACCCAATTGTCTCGTTAGCTTTTTGAGTTCATTTTGAAAACTAATCTCAGTATTTTTGGTATAGATTATATGATTTTTTTTCCTGGCATTTTATGTGATTTTATTTTGGCTAATAACTTCGGTTAACGCCATTTTTCCGATACTTCCGAATTTAAAAAAAAGGTATTCGTTCTGTGTGTTGTCCTACCTCAAGGATTCGCAAGATTAAAATGTATCAGCGACCTCCGGAAAAAATTTATGGTTATCACGAAATTACTTCATCGATTTGGCTCGACCGAAGGGTTATCAAAATACGTTCAGGGGGGTTAACGACGTCTAGAACGGCTCGAAGTTTCGTTAAATCTATACTGTCAGAGTGAATTATCGATTGGTGACGTAACACGTGACATAGCGACCATTTTATCGTTATTTTCTAGGAGGAATGCCTGAAACTGTTTATCGACTTTTCGACTTGAATTATGTTAAGCGATAGTAACTAAGTAGATAAAAAAACGTATCGCTAATGGCTGAACCTTATACTGATCGAAATTTAAGTAAATCCACGCGTTTCGTACAATTTAACCAGCGTTGCCGTGAAATGAACTTCGAATCTATGTAAATGTTGTCAGGTGTATAAAATTGAACGAAATAGAGTATACTCAACACATCTATCATTGCATTCCTCTTAATCTTGAAGCAAAATGTTAAAAAAATACTTTAAGGGGCCATCCATAAATACGTCACACGTTAAAGGGGGAGTAGGTCAACGAAATGTGTGACAAGAGACAGGAGGGGAGTTCAAAATCTTGTGATTCTTTTATATCGTTGATTAATTGGTATTTTGTTTTGTCCACTATCTTAAATATTTGACTTTATGTTCATTTTATTGAAGATTATTTTTAATTTAAATTTGCAAAAATTGGAGAAAGTGCTGTTTCAATTTAATTACTTCCAAATATAAAATTGAAAAATATGTGACGTCACACGAGTGGGGGAGAGGGTCCAAAACCATAAAATTTGTGTACCGTATATTATGGATGGCGCCTAATCAATTTTCACATTTCGTGACGTATACTCACAAAGGTAAAATTGAAATTATTAGCTCCATAATATCTAGGAATATTCAAGAAAATTCAGAATATCTTTGAAATTCAAATAGAGTCGTTATTTTTGCAATATCCGCAAAAATTCGCGAGTTCTGCGAAATTGAAGAAAGGTATAATCTGCTATTTGAATCTTTACAACCAAAATTCAAAACTTTTGCTATTTCGAGATCACCATCTCAGGGGCAATCCATGAATTTCGCCACTGCACGTTAAGCGATAGGGGGGGTTCAACAAAGTGTGACATCGGGTGACGAGTCATAACATACTTGACGTTGCATGTATAAATCTGAAAATGTAAAACTCGTAACTTCAACAGTGAAGAAAAATTGCAAAATATATGACGTCACACTAGGGGCCAGGGGTCACATAAATGTGTCAACGACGGAGATGTGGCTATAAAACTGTTGTGACGTAATTTACGGGTTGCCCCTCAGTCTGAAAAAATACAGCAATAACAAATAACTACTAAAAAATATACTTAAAAGAAGTGTAATTAGGTAATTCAATTTTGAATGATCTATTTATTTAACCTAATATAATGAACTTTGATTTTGACAAATATGAAACATTAGAAGTATATAATTCAATTTCATTTAATTAATTTTTTTCAAGACCTGACGAAATACGACTTCGGTTTTCTTGTGTTGAATATCCGATTCGTTAGTAATTTAAGTGATACAATAGTAGGGCTGCTCGTCTAAACAAAGCTAGTAAATGTATTTTACACCACTTCGTTTTCTAGTTGTAAATAAAGCCCGATCTATTTCAAGTTACTCTAATTGCAACACACATTATCTACAAACATACGTTCGAAATTATCAAAAGCTCTTCCCGGTTCGCGATGTAGGCCAGGTGACTACTACATGATGGATGCCCGAGCGATGAGCTTTCCGTATCGGAAAAAAAGAACGCGAAGCGCGAGAACAGCTGTCGCGTCATTTTTCACTCAACGTGAAAGGAGTCGATCATTTCCGGTGTGAAGTACGTGACCGAAAAAATGGATCGGGGAAAGCCGAGAAGATATTGCCACTTTGTCCGGGTAGTACGAATCTCACAGTGGCGCATAGGAACCTTTTATTTTTCTCGCATTCATGTCGCAAACGATTTCGTAATATAGAATGAGCTGAATATTCGAAGATTTGAGGCGTCTCTTCGAAACGACTTGAGCTATCACCTTCACTGCATTCCAATGTTTTACGTTGATAATATATCTTATTTACCCATAACTGAATAGAAATCATTCTACTGAAATAGTGTATGTATATGGATATGTATGTAGATATATATATATATATATATATATATATATATATATATATATATATATATATATATATATATATATATATATATATATATATATATATATATATATATATATATATATATATATATATATATATATATATATATATATATATATATATATATATATATATATATATATATATATATATATATATACAGTGTGGAACACCCGGAACTGCATCGATCGATATCTGAGAAAACTGAATGTAGGAAAAATTGAAAATTTTGGAAACTGGCGATATGCCTAGGGACCTACTTAGGTAAAATATTTTCATTTATTGGGCATTTCCGGTTATACCGGAAATAGACCCTAAATCGCTTAGTTTAAATGGAACACTCTATATATTATTAGATTATTGAATTGCACCCAAGATTCTAGGCAGATTATATGTATCATGTCCTGTACCTAAGTCTAAGTGTTTTTGAAATATTTAAGTTTTCATGTCAAAAATGACAACGACTTGTTGAAAATGACTTACTTCAATAGTTTTTGTATAAAATTTGGATAACTAATCTTACAGGGTGTTCAAAAAATAAGATCTAAAATGAGATAGAGAAAACTGATGAAAACCAATTTTTTCTAATGGAAACCTCCATTTTTCTTATTTTGTAGTATTTAGCATCAAAAGTTAAGGTAACTTTGAACACCTAAAATTTTTAGTTTTCGACATATTGTCAATTTTATATTTTTATATGGCGATTTTGCATTTAATCAACAACAAAGAATCAGATCTAGGATAGCAACGATCGTATTTGACATTCAAATCATGGTAATGGCACCCCGGTTAAATTAAACAAACGAAGATTAATTATATATATATACCGATACCGGATGTTCACGGAAGGTGGCTCGTTGGATCCGAAAAAAAAAACATTTTATTACGATCAATTTGATACCGCACTCCATTAGGTTGTAAGAAATGATATTAGTGATTCGAACGTATCCATAGCCCACTAGAATAAAATTTTTTTCGGAAAAAAAATGAAAATACGGTACAGTAACAAATGACACATGGTTGTATTCGAAATGTCGTATGGAGACAAACGAAATACCTGGTGTCCCAGTCAAACATCGATAGTTTATGTTACTTCCGGTGAATCCGAAATTTGCATGAAGTTAAGTTACTTGTCAAAGAATGCAGTTTTATGCATTTAACAGATCCTCTAAATTTCATTCCATTAACTCCGAAAACAAAAAAGTTATAGGGGCGAGCCACCTTCCGTGGACACCCGGTATATATTGGTATGTATATATATATATATATATATATATATATATATATATATATATATATATATATATATATATATATATATATATATACATGCATATATATGTGAAAATATCCATCTATATATCACCTCTTACATCAAAAAAATCATCTATTCATCAGTGAAAGGTTAGTGAAAACTGTTCTAATTCACAAAAGAACTCAATAAAGAAAATAGTTTGACAACGAAAAACAAGAGATTATGGTTAAAAAATAACAGATTGTTATTTGGAAATCACAGAACCCCTTAAAAAAAATACCTGGATTGCACAAAAATGTCAATAATGCTGAAATCAGATTTATGACAAGAAAAACGAAATACAAACAAGATTCTTGGAAAACATTTCTGAAATTTTCCGAGTAGAGCGAACTCCAGCATAACTATAGATTTTTCTCGTATAGAAAATGATGCATTCATAAAATCAACTGCAAGTACCTACAACGGAAGACACTATAAAAAAGCAGAAAAATTGGTTTGAAACTGAAGAAATGGGCCGCCAAGCAAATCTTTCGTAATGGCCTAGTAATAATATTTTATTTAAACGTGAGAGCTTAACAAGTTCGAGAGATTCTGAAGATTTTGCCGAGTATTCTGACAGGAAAATAACGAAAACGTTTTGGAACATAATCAGATCTCCTATCTCGAATATTCAAATACCAGAATTGGAAAATAGTCTGGAATAACATTAATAACCCTCCAGAAATATGACTCGGGAGTAGCTCAATGCCAACAGCAATAAAGTACAAATCATGTCGTCCGACAAGCATCAAGTTGGCTGGAAACGATATTACATATTTCATCTCTCATTCATCATAGTCCGACCCGAATAAAACGTTGTTTTTATTCTGTTTGACTGCACGTGCGCCTAAATCCAACGGTGAAGATACACTGTTCAACATTTGAAAGATGTAGGTTAAGTTCTCAATTATTAAAAACAATGGTTATTATTTATTAATAATTGCTAACTGGGCAGATGATTTTTGATGTCGCAGTCGCAGTATTCGGCCAGTCAGTTGAGATATCAATTCACAATAATTCCAAAAGTTTTCAAACTTTAAGGTAGGGCCGAGAAAGAGATAAAAACAAACTATGAAATTTTGCAATCTTTTCCGAAGTCCGGAACATTGTTAAAATTGCAATAACATTGAATTTTGCCTTATGCTTGTGAAAAAATTTGCAAAAGTTCTGCTAACTTGGAGTAGTATTAAATATATTACTTCATATCACGTACCAAGTTTGCAACCAATTTAAGGGTACGGATTATTTTTTTTATTCAAAATTAACGTTTTTCTTTGATAAAGTAACTAAAAAAATTCCAAAAGTTGTGCAAACTTGACAGATACTTCGGAAAAATATACCTAACAGTTGTATAAATTTACAACCTTTTACGTTGACCAGTCGAAATCGTCTAATTACACCCACAAAAAATCAGTCAGATTGTCTCTGCAGTGCACTAAATTTACTGTAACGCTGTTACTATCTTCATTTTAAAAGCTAGCTTTGTCGGTCATTTAACTGGAATTCGTTTCCATAAAAACGGGTCAACACAAAATTTGAGATTGACATTAAAGTATGAAATTTCGGTATGTCATGAAAAAGCTTGCTTTTGTATGCAGGAGAATATTTGAACGATATTTTCAAAAATCTGTGATTCTAATTTTTATTTTATGAGAAATTAATACAAATATATGTATATATAAATTTTATTCATTTTGACTATCAAAAAAACTTACAAAAAGTGGAAAATAATTCAAAAGTGCGCAGTATCACTTTTTCTTCCATGTTCATAACTGCTTTCTCTCAATAAACCCCAAAATAGTCTTCCATCATATTTTTATTGTATTGGCCTTGATAACGTTGTTTATAATATCTTGATGAAGGCGTTTTAAAAACGTTTTTAAATGAGCATGTAGCATATGTACTTTCAATAACATCCCGGTTTTGAAATTTTTCAACATATTTTCAACTAGCTTTTGGTAGTTTTCAGCTTTGTTGCATTCTGAAAATCCAGAGAATACTGCCTTAAAACTGCTCCAACTTGCTTTTTGAACTGTATTAAGCAAGTTCGAGAATTTTTCATCGGCAAAAATCCGTCTAATTTGCGGACCAATAAAAACTTAAACCTTTGCTTCTGACAATGACAACAATTTTTTTTTCAAATATTCAAAAGCAAACTTTATATAGAAAAAAGGTATTTTCTTTTCGTTTTGGTGCATAATTAACCGGAAAATCATAAAATGAACTTCAGGACAAAGAACGTAATTTTTTTTGTCGAGTCGTGATAATTGGAAGATGTAATTCCTTAAATAAATCAACAATTTTTGACGAATATCCAACGGTGTATTTTTAATATTAATTTGAAAAAGAAACCATCAGATGGCGCAGCCAACATAACGAATCAATACGGACTGCATGTCCAAAATGCAACATTTAAAGCTTTTCCGTTCGTAACAAATCAAGCAATCCTTTCAGTGAAGAATCTTGAAGAAAAGATCGGATATGTCCTGCTAGTGATAGGTATAAACGTTCGCACTCTTCTTCTGCGGTAAAATCGAAGGAAAGGATCGAAAAAAAACGTCGATAACATTCAATTAATGGCAAAGCCGCTTCCCGTAATACGGAGACAAGTAATCCAATCTCGCGTAAGAACTCCAATGGATTACCGACTGATCGTTGTCGATTGAGGATGCCGACTGGTGCAAATGAACAATCTGGCCATAATTCAGGGATAAAATGATCGGCCTTCCGTTTCCGCCATCTGACTCGGCCGAGCTTTGAATCCGTTCAATGTATGAATTAAGTACCGCCAGGAAGCTTTTCAATATGTTAACGGAAAGAAGCTCTTCGACTAGTTAGTTACATTAACCATATTTACAAGCTGTGAATATGGTTACATGCAGTAATTCGGACTATTTGAACTTCAGCGGATATAAACATTCAAACGTCAATACCATAGCTACTTATGTAATAGTTATTTATGCAGTAACGCACGTGCTGCATACAAGATTTTATTTTTCACGAAAAAATTATTTTATTATAATGAAAAATCGATTTCAAAATCGGTTCATTGCTCTTATGCTTTCCATTTTCCTTCTCATAGTAGGCATGTCATTCGTTGATATTTTGACGTTTGTGAATATTTTTGTCATCATATTTAGTGAATGTCATTGCTGCTTTCTTTGTGTAGTCTTATAGAATTAATGGAAATGAAAATGAATTCACCCAAGAATATCATAGAAAATGCAGCCAATTATATCCTCTTAGAAACTACGAGTTGGTTATGTGGATTCGAAGTCGTTGCCTACTCGGAGGTCAATACTGATGAGCACGTTAAAGAGCAAAACGGACTGTAGTGTTTCCATCGTGTGTGGCACAGATGTAGAATTTTATAACATCTTCCCTAGAAGGATAAATATTCATAGAAGAGGAAATGGTTATTAATTGCATGTTGCTCAAAAGTGAAGCGAATATTCCTCCGAGAATGAATTTCAGAGGAAAAACAATTCTGTTATGGAATTTAAAGATACCAGAAGTCCCAAAATTCGTTAAAACTTTTTTCTCAATCTCAGATCCTTAGTTTCAATCATTCCATATCCTAAAACATTACCCAATAATTCACTCTATTTCTCGAAACGTTCTTGATAATAAAAATACATAAATATTTTGTGTTTCAACCGGTCACGACAAATGAAAGACACTAGATAAACAAATAGATAATAATCCATTTGATAAATTACCTTGTTTATTCAGTCATTCAATCCAAAGTTATCTTACACTTTATTTCTCATTAGTTTAAGTACGTCCAACACTATGTTATGAACCATTAAAAAATCTTGATAAGATAAATTGGAAAACAATTATTATAAGTCATATATGTTGAGATATAAATGTTCAATTGTGAAAGGGATATGAACATCAGCAATTTGATTACAGTGACACTTGGTTTCAAGTACTTATTCATGTTTATATACAGTCATATCTACTACCTGTGCCCGTGGCGTCACCCGGAATTCAATTTTTTTAGCTATTTGTCAGAGTTAAAATAATTTCAGACACGAGAGGTGCGTATCGAGCGGCTACCTGTCTTGTGGACGTACGCGCCTAGTCCCTCGCCAACCACTGACATCGAAGGGTATTTTATTGTTTTCGCAAATACAGGATCGTAAAATCTGAACTACTTGTCCTAACAATGTTATCTTCGAAGCAGCTAATTCGATTTCAAAAATTCATCCACCATCATTTAGATAAGACTTTCAGGGTGGATATAGGCTATATATTATCTCATAAAATGAAAGCACATATCATAATCAGAGGGCTGGAGTAATTAAATTTATTGTCCAAACTCATCAGTTCCAGAAACTTCTGATCGAATTTTCCAGCTTTGCAGATATAGCAGAAAACAGAAATATATCTAATTTACGAGATATCTATTTTCTCTGCGAAACTGCCGACTCGTGTGGAAAAAAATTCTGAATAGTAGACAGAAACCATAAATATATGAAAGAGTATGCTGAATACGATTTCGTCTGTTAGTAGGTCAAGGAAGAATTTATTAGACGCCTGACGTTTCCATCTGATTTAGCAGGTTTGTGCCTTATGTGTCCCTGCAGATGGCGCTGTGATGCGTTTACATGTCAAGATGCTTCGTCTTCGGAGGTGTCATGTACGAGTGAAGGAACGCGATGGTTCCAACATTCGGTAGATAAACCATACTGAAGAGGTCCCTATAAGGCCGAAACAGCTGTCTTCGTGGCCAACTCCACGTTTATTTTTTTTCAATTTTCACCGATTTAAGGGTGGATGGTGGATGGGAATTTCGTAAGAGTCGAGACTTTTGATTTCTACTGGGTATTACTTCAAATTTTTCTCCGATTATTTCACATATTTTTATAATTTCCTAGTAGGCTCTCGCACCGTATATTATTAAACTAAGTTTAATGGTAAACCGAGTTTAATTTGACATTTTCGCTCGCACCAAAATATAAACGGCGTTTAAGATGCCCTAAACTTCGCATAAATTAAACGCCCAATTTTCGGAGTTTAATTTGAAGTTTAAGTAAATTTTGAGGTTATTTGTAGAAGAAACGGTTTATTTCTTTCCTCAAAATTTAATTTTTGCTGGCGGAAACTCGAATTTTTGTTTTAAATGTTTTATGAACAGTTTGATATCTATAACGACAACTTGGACGTTCTAGAATTCCTGGAATATGGTAGCCTGTAACAATAGACACATATGTATTTAAAAAATGTTTGCTTGGCAATCGTTAAGCTATGCAAAAGTATTTGTATCCGATTATATTGTATTATTATTGTTATAGATTTTTTTGTTCAATCAACAATAATCATCTTATAGGTAATTTGCCAGTTATTTTTCTCTAGGTGGTAAAAAATATGGCCAGCAGAACTGAAGGCGTGTATGTATACTTATGAACAATGCACTCATTTAACTCATAAATAGATTTTACTTTCCATAATTAGAATAAACACAAAAAAAAATTTATGAATCTGATATCACGGGTAAAGTGCCCATTAAACCTATCTAACTTTGTAGGAATGACAGCTATGGATCAGCTACTTTTAGCATTAAAATTGTATGCCCATGGAGGACATTTGCACAGTATTGCTCAATTTGTTGGAGTTCATACATCCACAGTTTACCGCTCTATCTGGAAAGTATCAGTGTGATTCCCTTTTCCTTTTATTATTATCTTCCATTTTATGCATATTTCATACAAATCACAAAAAACAACTTCTTTACTATTAAAACTAGGTAAGAAAAGTAGAAAAATAAATTCTGTTTCTTCTTTTTACTTCGTTTACATCGTTGTTTCATCCAAAATAATACAAAAACGCAGTTTAGCAATGGGTCGGTTATAATTCTTTGGTGCAACGACCAGAAAAATAAATGCAGTTTAAAAATTAAAACAAGTTTAGTTAAACGACGTTTTATAATAAAACGGTGCAAGAGTCTGTAAATGTTTTAAATTTTCCAGACCAGTAGTAATCCCGTGAAAATTACGGAAGTATGAGAATCTCATCTTAAAATATATTCAACACTTTTTAGGAAATTTTAGCAGCCTGAAAACTTCCGTCTGCGCATCTGTATCCGCCCAAATTCGCCCAATCCTTGTTTCTCGATCGCGGCCGTCGTTTTTGCACCCTTGTCGTCTTCCAGTGGTTGCGACAGGTGTCCGAAATCGTGAACGCAACCTGTCTCCCGTCAAACGTGGCAGCTTGTGCCACCTTCGATTCGATCAGGCCCAGATGGTTCTCGATGGCGTGATGCAGGTAGCAGACACGGGAAAACGCATCCCTTTAGGAAACGGTTGACTTGTATAGTTGGAAATCGCGTGCGACAGGATTCCATCAAATAACAAAACAATTTGTTTATACCAGACGAACGATTTGGCAATCAACAAAATTTGTTGTGTAAATGATATTTCGTTAGGTTAGGTATTTCGAAATTTTCTCGGTCTCGACATTTCCGAAACAATGGTCATTTAATTTACTTACACAATATTCGACTTCGTATAAAAGGACTGTTTAAATAAAATCTTCATTGAAAGAAATGAGTAATCATCAATATTATTTCTTTCCTCTGCCAACACTAGACGATTCGATGGTAATTTATTTCCATATAATAAAAAACGATCTACCAAATAATTAAAAATGGCCACTTTGATGCAAATAATTATAAAATAAACAGTATAATTTTGAAGTCAACTACCAGTTTGTCTAACTTACACTGTCTTGAAAATTATTTGAAATTGAAATCAAACAAGAAATTAAGTGGGACTCAAAATAAAAAAATATTATTTCTTCTACTTTTCCAGCTTTCGGTTAACTTTGTTCCTATCTTCAGGGAAAAGAAAATGAAGTTATAAATTTGAAAAACGTTTTTCATCTTATAGATGATATTTTTGTTTCCCGTTGTAGATATTCCATTTGGTTTTGTATTTGTTAGTTTCAATTTATAATAATTCATTTTTTTCCCTGATGATGGTGACAAAGTTTAACGATAGCTTGGAAAGTAGAAGAAAGGGTATTCTTTCATTTTAAGCCCCAATTCATTGGTTATATACCCTTATCGTAGATGAACTTGTGTATCTATATATGTGTATATATATATATATATATATATATATATATATATATATATATATATATATATATATATATATATATATATATATATATATATATATATATATATAATATATATATATATATATATATATATATATATATATATATATATATATATATATATATATATATATATATATATTATATATATATATATATATATATATATATATATATATATATATTTTATATATATAATTATATATATATATATATATATATATATATATATATATATATATGTATATATATATATATATATATATATATATATATATATATATATATATATATATATATATATATATATATATATATATATATTGAGAGATAAGACCCAATTCATCCCCCAATGTACAAGAATATCTAAATCTGATTGCAAGCGCCCTATCAATTTTTAAATATGTAATTTAAAAAGGGATCTCTTCATTTTAATTTACTCTATTAGAATAGAGTAACTTGAAATGAACAGAACTTTTTTTAAATTTCGTGGTAAAGAAAGAGTTACAAAAATGAAGTAAAATTTAGTATATATCGAACGTAGTTACGCTGCTTTCAAAGAACTATATCTTCGTTAATTAATCTTAAGGTCTTGGTTTTTCAAGTACTCAAGATTCTCACACCGGTATCCTATTCCTTTGTCGTTACATCATCGTTCTTTTTTGTACGCATCACTCGAAAAACCAGGCATTATTTCGGAAATGAACGACGAATTCGATAGCAGGGCGTCTGTTTCACAATATTCTCTTTTTATCAAGGCCCTAAGGTTGTTAGACGGTCTGATTCGAAAAAGCCGGATGCCCGGTGAGCCAAGGGAACATCCGGAGATAGGGACGCACTCCCCGTTTATAGGGCTTGTCCACGTCGGAAGTTCGAGCTTTAATACAGATATCGAGAGAGTTTATCGCCGTATGTTTCGAATTATTGTATGAGACGAAATAATTTATACATTATGAATCAAATGAACTAAAACACTCGGTTTGATTCCACGAAAATCAGTTTATTTACTCGACATACGTTTCGGACAGTTAACCCATTATCAAGAGCTGATTACAACCTGAAGTTGAAAATGTAACGATCTATCTATTAATTATAGAAATTTAATTGAAACGAGTTTTTGATCATCTACATCAGTGATACCCAAATAGTGGTCCCCGGACCCCTAGGGGTCCGGGGCCTAGTTTAAGGGGTTCCGCGAAGGTGAGAGCGAAAAACGAACAAAAATGTTTACTATTAGTAGGACGACAATATTGAAAATTATTTTGTCAATACCAAAAAAAGAGTTTGTCAAGTTTGGAAACTAGTTAAGCTCATTATTTTATTAAAGCCAGGCCGTTAGTTTCCCGAAATTCGAAACAATATGTAAAGATGCTGGCAATGACCATTTTTAACTTCTTTTACATACTGAAGTGCGGTGGTTGTCTCAAGGAAGAATTTTAACTCAATTTTTCCGTGACGAAGTGCGGTTATTTATAAGGGGCAAGAAATTGAAATGACGTACTAATTTTGAAAGTGCAACGCGTGGAAAAATTAAATTTTATTGTGCACAATTACGCCAATAAATAATTTTTTCTAGAACTCGTTTGGTTCTTCATATACTTATTATAATTTTTTTTAATGTTTTGTTTCGAAAAAATATCATAATTTGTTTTAAATAATATGTCCTCTATTTTTTCATATAACTACCTATGATTTAATTTTTCTAATTTTTATTCAATTCAATTTTTGAGTTGAAATAAGAATAGGTATGTAATGATGCTAATAAATAAGATAATCATTGGATATATGTATTTTATATTCATTGTTTGGTTGGGGTCCGCCAAAAATTGGTTGTAATTTGGGGGTCCGGGAGTTGAAGTAATTTGGGAACCACTGATCTACATCCTTAATATTTCGATACACTTTGTCCCCAAAAAGTCACAAGATTTGCAATAGATTAAATAAATACAATATAAGAACTATAAGCACGAATATAAGTAATCAGAAATTTTTGAATGAATACATATGTCCAAGCATTAAACATAACATATAAATAAATGAATAAATAGTGGGAAATGTGGAAAATATACACCAATAAACAAAATTAATATAATTTCTGAATCATATGACCTTTGAGAACACAAATATTTGAGAATATATATTGGATAAATTCAATATCTGATACTATTATTTCATTAACAATGCAACAATTCACTAACTGAATTAAATTATCACAGAAAGTGAAAGTAATCATTGATGTTTTTTCTTGATGATGATCATTGATACCATCATTTTATGGCATATATTAGATTGAAAACTATCGAACGAAGGTACTAAAAATATATAGAAATACAAAAGATAACGTAAGAAGCGTTACATTCATACATATTTTATTGCGATATTGATCTGGTTGAAATTAGACTCCGGAATTTCCAAATTAGTTATACAAAACTGAAACTTCTTGAAGCGAGTATTGAGTAAATTACAATTCACCTTTCTCGCAAAGTTTCTACAACCGTAATTTATCACTTCGTTATAAGGTATATTATGCAATATAAAATAAAACGCAAAATAACTAGTAATGTAATGAAGAAATCGAGGAACGTTACATTCGCAAATAAATTTGAGAAAACTTCGAATAACGTAGTTGGAAAAGTTTCGAATAAATTATATGGCGCCGTGATAATTATCTCTGATGAACATTAGCATGCAGAAACCGAGGAGGAATGTTCAAGCGTTATTAAAGTTCAACATACATTAGTTCAAAGTACTACTGAATAAGTCGAACCTATGAATAATTTATGGAAACTATATTATGTAAATTCAACATGTTTAAGGAAAATATTTCGAAACTAAGAACGCTCTCATGTGAGTTATAACGAGTTCACTATTTCCCATAGCAATGAACCAATTATATTCACTCCTTCAAATAGAAATAACCCTTAATCTCAGTGTCAACTAGCGTACAACAGCATATATCCTCAATTAAAATTAGAAAAATCGGAAAAATTCAAATCTTTAACATATTTTAGTCCTCTAACAGAAAAAGTTGCTAATGGCATACCTAAATGTAATATTAAAATTGCTTTCAAACCTAAGACAAGACTCTCAGGATTTTTATTCAATGCCAAAGACATCACTTGAAAATTTTAAAGTTCAGGAGTTTATAGGTTGATTTGTCCTGTATGTAAATGGGGACAAAATAGGACAGACTGGTCGATCCTTCAAGACAAGATTTAAACAACACCAACAATCTTTTTTGAAAAATAAAACGCATTCAACGTTTTCAATCATTGCCGTGAAAACCACCACCCATTTCCACAAATAGATAATTTTCAAATCATGCACAAATTACCGAAAGGAACCAAACTTACTTACTTAGAATCATTAGAAATTTTTAAACTCAATCGTAATGCAAAATATATCTTGCTGAACGACCAGATTGACTTGATATCTTCTTCTATATTTAGTGTATTCAAACAATAACAATTTTTCTAAAGAACATTGCATTGTACCAATATGGGTAATCCACTCGATTAGCCCTTCTTGAAATGTGTTCCTCTTGTCTATTTAGGTACCTGCAATAATTCTTTCCCACCCGTAAGGGCAAATCTCTAATTATGTATTCAGTTCTTAACTCAATCTGCCCGATGATGGTCTAGTGACCGAAATTGCAATCGCAGTGTTATATTTTTCAAAATATTTTGTGATAATAAACGTAGTAAATTCAAATTTAGTTTTGTTCATCATGTAAAACTATCACGTACCAGTGACGACGGATTCCATAGAATATTGATAGTATTGAAATCTTATGATCTGTAACATCAAAATTTCCCTGTCCGAATGGGCCGAATCAAGAGGTCAAAAACGTTCATCCGAAATGCATAATCTTTACCGAGAATCTGAAATCCGGCACGAAGGACCAAAAAGACAACATAAATATATAGTTTCTGGGCGACATTCAAAACAAGTCCTTGTAAAGTCGCCTCCCGTCTAGTTGTTTGCTTTTACCCGGCGCCCACGAAACGGTTGAACATAAAGCGGGGGTTGATTTATAACGAGTGCCCTCTAATATACGTTGAGATAATAAAAATATGGCGTCTACTTTCATTGCACCTTTTACGGAACTATCTGCAGGTGCACGTTGAACACCCCCTACTTTGCTTTACGGCGGGGTGAGTACTATAATAACCATAATAAATAGAAACTGGAATGAAATTTTCATATTTGAGATTTGGAGATATGCATATATTGAAAATTCACAAAAAAAATTGAACATAATGAACACAAAGTTGAAACTCGAAAGCTCAAATGTATTGATTCGTTATGTATTGAATTTGATGAAGATAAAGCACAAAATAACATAAATTTGTATTTGTGAGATTAAGATAAGTATGTAGGTATATATACAGGGCGTTTTTTGAGTACGTGTAGAAAATCAAGGAGCATGTTATTGGCGTCAAAATAAGAAGAAAAGTTCCTATAAACATATGTCCGCAAGTTATTCGTTTCTGAGATACAGAGTTTCAAAGTTTAATACTTTTTTATTAGGTACTTATTTAGTCTCAATTACTGTTATTTTTATTGGTGTTAAATTTTTATAACACCTAATCCCTTTTCAGACTGAAATTGAAGAAAAATAACTTACTTAACTGATCAAACTAATTTGGAATTCAAACATCAACATCAAAATAACTTACATGGATTATTTCAAATTCCAATATCTCGGAAACGGTTGCTCGCAGCGACCTCTACCGGGAATATCTTTTTTACACAAAAATGTTCGAAAAATCGATTTTTTTTTACTAAAAAACGTGATACAGGTACGTCCAAAAAAGTTATGACATTGAAAATGACTGAAAAGACATGTAGGTGGCGCCACTCCCACGTAAGAGAAAAACTAACATCAAATTTGATACTGTCATTGAAAAATACTCCTGGATACCAAATTTCACTAGAATATCACAATGACTTTGAAATTTATTCATAAAAAACTAACATAAGAATTCAACTTTGACACTCTGTATATCAGAAACAAATAACTTGCGGACATATGTTTTTAGGAACTTTTCTTCTTATTTTGACGTCAACAACATGCTCCTTAATTTTCTACACGTACTTAAGAAACACCCTGTATATATAAATAAGGTTATTTGCTGGATATCGGTAAATACAAGAGTTAATTCAATTGGTATAGCAGCACTGGAAAAATGAAACTATACCTACACTATTTTTCTTTTCCTTTGTTATTGAGCTTTCGATAATCTTTTATTGTCTTCTTCAGGAGACCTAGAAGTTAGGACAATTTGATTTTTATATACGGTCCATATATTCAAAGTCAACAGGGACAAACTCAACTCCTGTTAGTTGGATTGGTAAGTATATAAACATTAAATTGTCTTAGCTTTTTTATTTTAACATTCGATTAATGAAATATGACGTCAATACGCTAAACTATTCACTAAACATTATTTTGGCGGCACAAAAATTAGTAAAACTGAAAGAAAAAAGATTTTCTCGTAGAATTGACGTAACAATTATCTCAAGCTTTCAACAATTCTAAAGATTTCCAATCATTCATATCTATCAGAGTTTCAAACACAAACTTCAATGAGAATTGTTCAATAATTATATTTATTTTTCTTGTATATTATTTGTTGATTTTACCTTAGATACGGTTGCTATAAATACACTCATTATGCCCTAGGGCGTTAAGAGCGGGCATTATGGATCATAACGCCCGCTAATTGTACGAGGAGAAATGAAGCAACTTCCATTTATTAAATACTTCATAATCCTTGTCGTATACGACTCTGGATTTCTCCGGCAATGAATATTTCGCAGCTTTGGCTGCATTTTCTATGATATTCTTGGTTGAATTCATTTTCATTTCCATTATTTCTATAAGACTATACAAAAAAGCAGCAATGACATTCACTAAATATGATGACAAAAATATTCACAAACGTAAAAATATCAGCAAATGACATGCCTACTATGAGAAGGAAAATGGAAAGTATAGGAGCAATGAACCGATTTTAAAATCGATTTTTCATTATCATAAAATAATTTTTTCGTGAAAAATAAAATCTTGTATGCACCACGTGCGTTACTAGATCTTAACTCCCATCGGGCGTTAGGATCTATATAACGCACTTGGTACATAAATAACTATTGTAGCATTATCATTTAAAAGTTGTTTCTCACTGGCTTACTTCGAATTCGCTAATTCAACTTCACTCTATAGTCTATACCATACTATTTCCATTTGTAATATCTACAACTTCAATGTCGAGCGCATAATAAATCCTTGATAATTGATACGAGTTCACTCCGTTATATCATCCATTATAAAAGTCAATCGTTTATAAATTCCCTCATTTCCTCTTCAGCTATCTCAACATATTTAATTGTTGCAATACAACAAACAACACCGCAATTCGATATCAATATTTACAGTATCCCCACATTTCATGTGCCGCATTGCAAGGTTGTCGACCGACATTAGAAACTAAATAATAATCTGAACTAAATTGCAATAAAAATTATGTTATTGTAGTAGTAATTTCTCGAGAGATTTTTTCACACAATTAGTCTAATTAAGCATTGAAATTGTTCTTCCAAGGTATCACTGCGAATGCAAAACACACACACATTTTCGTAGTATTAAACAACAACTTCGACCTATTAACTTTACATTTGTAGAATGAGTCGAGTTCGGAATATATCAATAAACAAACGACAACTACAGAAAAACAAACGACCGATTTAACAGCATAAGGTGAAAAACAACATTAAGTTGTTGATCTCTTGTCGATTTTATCTTTTTTACTATATTAACTCTCAAATAAATAGAAATATATACCTATTTCCGTAGAGATCTAGAAAATATGATTCAAATTCAAATTCGTCAAGTTTTTATTGCGGTTAAATATTTTCCTCACGAAATCTTCATCAAGAAATTAATTCTAGAAATTATTTATTTATTAAAGTCCCGAGCGTTCCCTGTACGTAACTTCTGGGTAATTTTTTAATCAAGAAAAATTAATCAACAATAGATTTATAGAGTGAACACTATTACAACATATGTAAAATAGAAACATGCAATGGATTTGTTCAATCATCTGAAAACACTAACTTAGAACAATTATGCCATTATCTTTACATGTGTATTGATTTGTTAACCCATTTCTTTATTAGAATACCAGATAATTAAATTAAATTTTAAGTGAAATGATTTAGCATATCAACTGAACTACGAGCACTTTTATTCTTCTTCTAAATAGATATCTATAAATAATTAAATCAATAAAAGAACCTAGATATATGTATTTTTCTTATGTATTTCTTTGATATATTTTAGTTGGCCTGATGATGATTTTCTAACCCAAATCGATATTGATGAAATAGTGTGTTTTTGCTCCTATATAATCAATACACTTATGGAAGATTATATTCTCAAAAAACGAAATGATCATTTTATATGACCTCTAACCAGAAATACTTAAGTTTTTAAATTCATTCGCATAAACACAGGATAGTTGCAATATGACCGGTATTGATAAATTGATCAAACAATATCCAACTTTCATTCCTTATAACACAATAAAAAAACTCATATGACAACAAATCGTTTAAAATATGGATCGGTAAAATATTGTACATTGATTAATACTTTTTCCTCCGATTTACCACAGATCTGGCAACGTGGCTGATAAATATTCGCTATCGGTGATGTCATGCAGCTTAGGCGAGAACCGGCTTGCTAGATATTTTTTCGTGTTTTCCGTATAAAGTGTAGGTATGACTTTTGTTTTGGAGATAATTCGCGGCTGCAATAAATAGATATTGTTATAAATAATTTGTCGGCGATGCAGAAAGCTTTGTCGTTGAATAATCGCTGTTGCTGAACGCCTACCTCACCCACCTGAAGTCCTAGAAGGGAGAGGTGGTGCCCTGTAATATTAATGCAATACCGTCGGGGAATATTATAATTAAGTAACGACCGATAAGTCTCTGATAAAATTCGCTATAAAGGATCGGAGTTTATCGTCATACAATAATAGTTTAGATGAAACACTTTTTTTTTTAACTCGAGGGACCTACAGTTTAACGCCGGTTCCGAACGGCCAATGGGCTCGTTAACGATGTACATTACCCAACAATTTAATCATTTATAGAACCACTAAATTCCGGACATACACAACACCCAAGAGCAAGGTGGGGCTCGAACCCACAATCCTCGTTTTACAAACGGTACACCTTACCGCTGATCTACCGAGGCCTCCTAGATGAAACACTGTTAACATCACGAAATATTATCACAATAAAAAGATTTGGTGTCATGGGACACCAGGTAGGAACGAAGTTCCATCGGATTCGACATTATAATATAATTATTAATATAATAATAATAAAAATAAAATGAATAATGTATTGAGAGTGTAGAATACATATTATGTACACATGTAAGTTGTATAAACAATATTAACCATGTATGTATATTCGCTTATATTTGTGAACTAATACTTACGTATTGAATTTTATTTCCATAATTAATTTTCCACATTTATTACCACTGCCAATTTCATTCAAGTCACTTGTTAGTTAACTTGCCATTGTTACTATATTCAATATCGTATTGAAGATTTACAAATTGCACGAAAATAAACGTGTTTTATTTAGTGCGTGCTGAATGTGTTTCGTATTGTTCATTTGCATAAATAAAAATAAACCACATCTGTGTTTAAAATTGTGGCCACACAAGAAAAGCCTCTCATATATTTCACGGTTGTTCCTCATAAGTGGAAGAAAAACAGAGTATTGTTTCATTCCCAACACTTGGAGTACAGCGAAAGGGAGAGCCTAGAGCTGATCCATACCTTTTCTTTTTTCTCACAGCTGACATTTTCACATCACAAAACAACAACACACTATTCGAACACCAAGAAGTCGCTACAGAGTGACCGTTACTTTAAAGTTTTTTTTTTAAGTAACTGGAACATTGTTTTAATTTTGAGGAAGAGTGGAAAGTAAAAATTACTGTGAAGTAGTTTTCGTGAGTAGAGAGATATTTATCTTAAATATTACTACATAGAGTTCCATACCTTTGAAGGAATTTCAAAAGTAGCAACGACGTCATAGTTACTTTTAACGCCACCGTAAAGTAATAAAAACTATGAAGTGATATACGAGTAACAAGACAAAGTTACTGGGACTAGCGAATATTACTTTGAAGTCTTTGCGACTTCAAAGTTATTTTACAAAGTCACTTTCCAGAAACTTGAAAAGCTACTTAGAAGTACTGAAGCTTCCGAATTATAGTGATAATAACTAGAGAATTACTAAAAATGTCTAAACAAAAGTAGGAAAACCTAAAAAGTTATATAGATATATATATATATATATATATATATATATATATATATATATATATATATATATATTATATATATATATATATATATATATCAGGGTGATTCATTAATATGTGTAAATATTTTAACGGGAAAATTTTGAGCTCAAAATATGAAGATCTAACCCAATTTGCTTATACAAAATATTTCTCCTTACTGATTTACAGGGTGTTTTATTCAGATTATTAAAAATGAATTTTGTTCATTACTTTAATGCTGCTTGATATTTCTTTATGATATTTGGCAGTAAGTTAACGAAGTTTGGGACACATCAAATAATAGTAAAGAATACTTTCTCGCTATCACCAGTGGCGTACGGCAGGGGTACGGGAAGAGTTCTCGTTTCCTAAATTCTACGCCACTGGCAGAATTGTCATGTTAGTATAATTTTTCCATTCTCCATTATTTTCTCTGTAAATGAGGCACTCTTTTTTGGTAACGCTAGAGCCACTATTTTTCGAGATATTTAACGTTGAACATATGGCTACACAATTCTTTTGATTTTTATGTACGAGTCATGTCGGTGTTTTTTGTCATACGATTGCATGTATTACGTAAAATAAACATTATTAGGTATTTTTCTTCAATTTATAATAATATCAGCAAACAATTCAAAACAGAACAAATACAAAAATATCCCAAACGATAAATACTCGCCAGGGACTGTGGCAGCAAATTGTAAATTCCGCTAATTTTATTGCGAATCAGCCAAATATATTTTTTAAAGTTAGAAGATCGTTTAGCGAAAGAATGAATAAACTCATTGGGGTGAACGGAGATCACATTGACCATTTGTTGTAAATTGTTTTTAAGTTTTGTTCTTAAATTTGATACTCTTCCAAAAATTGTAAAGAAGATCTTGATAATTAAGTATTTATTTTGAACTTTTTTATGCAGCGCTGGATATTTTTGTAGTTGTTCTGTTTTAAATTGTTTGATACTATTATTATAAATTGAAAAAAATACCTAATACTGTTTATTTTACGTAATATATGCAATCGTATGACAAAAAACACTGACATAAAAATCAAAAAAATTGTACAGCCATATGTTCAACGTTAAATATCTCGAAAAATAGTGGCTCTAGCGTTACGAAAAGGGAGTGCCTTATTTACAGAGAAAATATTGGAGAATCGAAAACTTATAGTAAAATGACAATTCTGCCAGTGGCGTAGAATTTAGGGAACGAGAACTCTTCCCGTGCCCCTGCCGTACGCCACTGGTGATAGCAAGAAAGTCTTCTTCACTATTATTTAATGTGCCCCAAACTTCTTTAATCTGCCAAATATCATAAAGAAATATCAAGCAGCATTAAAGTAATGAACAAAATTCATTTTTAATAATCTAAATAAAACACCCTGTAAATCAGTAAGGAGAAATATTTTGTAAAAGCAAATTGGGTTAGATCTTCATATTTTGAGCTCAAAAGTTTCCCGTTAAAATATTTACACATATTAATGAATCACCCTGTATATATATATATATATATATATATATATATATATATATATATATATATATATATATATATATATATATATATATATATATATATATATATATATATATATATTAATAATTTGTTTCCGTTAATTATTGATATCTATTCCTAATTTACCGTTATACGAATACAAAAGAAAAGATTCAATGTAAAAGATATTTAATAAAATTTCAACTTCAAAATCATACGTACTATATAACACATGTCAATTTTTGTTCGCATAACATCTTCCTCTCACCAATGCAACCCCACCAGTTTGCTTCAATGTTTCCAAATACGTACTAGAACAAAACAGGATTTTCTTCTTTGTTGCAGTACTCTCTACTTTCTGGGTTTCTACCACTCAAGATACCGAAAATAATGAAAACATACATTGGGTGTCAAGTTAATCCTATCCACTGATTAAAGACCTTAAACTTCTGTAGTCGTGTGAAGCAAAAATATAGTTATAGATACTTAGTTCAAGATGTAGAAATATAATATAACCTAAGAAATAGTTGGTTATGACAAAAAAACAAAACATGTAATTTACAGGAATCCATATTTGAATTTCAGTTTATATGACATGAAACTCATTATAAAACTACAGCTTTCAAGTAAAATACTTGTTGGACTTGAATAATATTCTAGTCATATCTACGAAGGAAACATTTAGGTTATAAGCTGTATGTTATCGTAAACCATACGTTGACATCAATATACCTTTTTATAGCCTTATCTCGGCTTGCCAATCATAGTTTGAATCGAAAACTCAAAATTTTCATTCGTTTGAAATACATTAAATGTAACTAACACTTAACAGAAGAAGAGCAAAAAAACATATATTAACTCGCATCAAACAACAAGATTATAAAGCGGAAAAATGAATAACGATCTGTCAAATAACAATGAATAACCAACAAGTTGGCACTCCTCTGCAAGAATAATCATCTGTTGAACCAAAGCCGGCAACTGCATAACGCAATTCGTATTGCGAAACAGGTGGTAGCTATGACGTATCGTAGGGCACAATGGGCGCGTCGACAACACAAAAGCAACATCCAAATTGCAATAAAATAAAGCAATGACAGACTCCAAAAATGACATCGTACCTGAAAGCGACATGGTAGAAGGTGTGTCGTCATGGTTTCCTTGAGCAGATGGGCTGTAATCCCATCGTATGCCGGAAATTTATCGCCTCGTTTGATGGCACCCATTTATCCCAAGACGGACACGAAGAAAAACTGAATCCCCAATAATCAATAAGATGAAAAGTAAACGTACATCAGCGCCATCTCACGGCGGTAGTCAGAAGTTGACGGAAAGAAAATAGCCTAGTTACAGGATACTACGGTTCTGAAGGTATGCAACACACATTACTTCATATTGTAGAGTGTGTTGCCAGACGATTATAGCAAAATATGAATATGACACAAATTTGAAGATTAATAATGTTCGTTTTAATGAGATTTGCGAATCAATTCTGAAACGATTTTTTCATCTTTGCCTCCCATTTCGACACTGAATGAACAACGGAAATGGATATTCTCCAGGCAAAATTCATGGTTTTGATTAACTTTATTTCCATAAATAATAGAATTTAATTTTCATCCACTAATATAAAAAAAAATTCCACAGACGATTGCGGTTATTGAAAAAAACATTACAATTATCCATCTATTGATATTTATTATATTCAGAACCCCAAAGAAATACCTATGAGCAAACTAATTATGGAATATTTGGATTTTCATGTACTTGAAAAAATTCTACTCGCTTCTAGATGGCGCTGCAGCGCATCAGCGAAGATACTGTTCAACCGATAGAAATGAAAATGTGTTTTTTTCATGATGAAAACTTATGGATTGAACATTTTTTCATTAATTATTTTTCAATATCTACAAGAAATTAAATCAGTCGAACCATAACCAAATTAAAGATACCACAGAAAAAACGATCCCGTTCCATTGTTTTTCCCACAACGTGTTACCGAAAAACTTTTTCACAACTTTTCAATCCGAATATTACTTCGACCAACCGCGCTCCATCAACTTTCACCACCCCAATACCTCCGGCGAACACGGGAAAAATTTCGAGAAAAGTTCGGTCCGGATTTTCGCGGTGACTGCTCGGAAAATTCGGGGCGAAAGTTGAATCGTCCATCACTGAGAATTATAGTCGGGCGGGGGGTCCCGTGATTTATATTCGACACTCCGGCGATTTTCTAAGAGTTAAGGGATGATTAATTCGAGTTGCGTTATCCACGCGCGGTAATGAAATGAAATTGATGATGTTTGAAAGTTTTACGGCAGTTCTTTCGGATTTCGGTTACCGACTTATGTTTTAACGAATCGCCATTTGAACCTGATTTATCGCGTGTATACGATATTGGAACAGAACAACATCATTTGTATTCACTTACAGTAAATTCTCTATTGAAATATTAGGTTATGCCAGTAGTTCCCAACGTAGGGCATACACCGCACAGGGAGGCATTTTGACTGTTCAGGAGGGTAATTTGATTGTTCGGTGGCAATGAAAAATATTCGACTTTTACAGAATCTAAATGTAACCACATGATAGTTCTTAGTCGCTTCTTAGGAGAAATACAATTTATTAAGAGGAACTTTCAAGCTCTGACGTTTTTTCTTCTTGCATATATTAAAAATTGGCAATCACTTCGCGTGCTCTTCAGAATTCTTTTGAATTTGATAGTGGGCTGATTACGGCACTGTTTTTTTTATTATTTCTGCCTAAGCATCAACTAAAGAATTAGACAATGAACACAATTAGGAGAGAATCTTATGTGCATCTTGTGGACGGGGCTTCATATGGCTCTATTAGTTTATGTCAGCCAAAAATGCGTCTCGATGCTGACAACAAATATTATACAAATTTTCAATATTAAAAATTATGCATATGTAACGGGTAATTAGAATTTTTAGAAGGTTTGGTAGGGCATGGCATAAAAAAAGGTTGGGAACCTCTGGGTTATGCGGAAAGTTCGTGCGATTTTTGATAAGAAAGGTTAGGATATATCAGAACGATTTAAAACAAATTAACTACATGCGAACACATCGTAAAGGACGGCTGTTCGGGCATATTTCATTAAAAAATTAGCTATGATACGTGAATTTGTGTCTATTTTATAGGTACGCCTTAGAATATGGAGGAAAACGAAGTGTATTTTAGGCATTTAATGCCTTTCTTTAACAGAGAAGGCAAAAACGTCATATAAGCAACACACAACTTGTACCTACTGGTCATGGTGAAGGTGCTGTAGCTGAAAGAACTGCGTGGAAGTTGTTTGCTAAGTTTAGAGCTAGTCGGATCAATCCTCAAGATTTGAAGCCTGAGTTAACCCTCTACTACAAATGACAATCAGTTTAAAACAATGATGAATCCTTCGATCTGGCTGAAAGAGTTCCTTTCGATAACGCAAGCAGCCCGCCACTCTCACATTATACTTGAGGAAGGAATATTTTACCAAATGTCATCTTCAAAATAAAAACCCGATAACTGATAATAAAGAATGTTCCTAATTTGAAAATTTCTATTAAAAGAGTTTGTACCTCCTTGAAGGACACATAGTAAGACATTATTTTTGTAACCAACAATATGCTTTGAAGATATTTGTATTTTTTTTCAATAACTAGCCAAGTGCTAAATAAGGATTTATTTATTTGATTGATACGAACGGTCGTCCTAAAAAAATTCAACAAAAGCATATTAGCGCATCCACCATATTCACTATTTTAATGTGAAAAAAAAAGCGTCAACTTATGAATAATATGTAGAAAATAATATGTAAAATATAATTATTTCATAATGGAAATCTTCATAAGGTGGATTTTGTTAGAATGAATATGAAGTTTATTGTTCTAAAGTCTACATTCAACGAAATGTCATAATCGTAATAATAGTATATTATTTCATAAGGAGGAGAAGTGTCACTTTTCATGGCGAGCTTGAGCTTAGGTAATTGAAAGCGAGCCATGAAAAGTCACTTCTACTCCGAATGAAATATGTTATTTTATTTTCAAACGTTTTGAAATTCATAAATATCTGAATATCCATTTTTGGATCGATATACATTTACGCACATAATTCTATCCACTTACGATCGTTAAGAATTATGGAACATTTTCCTAGTTACGGTTCCCACACAAAATTGATTCCGACAGATATACTTAAAGTAAAATAATATTGATAGTTATAATTCGCAACCTGGTGAGAAGTGGTTTAAAGTGAAAATGTCTTCAGAAATTGAGGTTTTGGCCAAAGAAGCAGAGTCTACCCTTGGACCGTCGAAGTCTATTGAAAAATATTCTGCAGCATATGATCACTTCGTGAATTGGTGCAATTCGAAAAATGTGACAGTTTACCAAGACAATGTGCTTCTAGCATATTTCAATTCAATGGCTAGAGAAAAAAAATGGAAATCCTCTACTTTGTGGGCCCGATATTCAATGATAAAGTCGCAACTAGCGATCAAACATGGAATAGATATTGGTAAATATCTGAAGTTGCGCATATTTTTGAAAAAGTCCAATGAAGGATATCTTCCAAAAAAATCAAGAGTTTTTTCTAAGAAAGAGTTCGAACGTTTTCTCTTCGAAGCAACGGATGATTCATATTTAGGATTAAAGGTAACTATCATATTTCAAGTAATTTTAATTTTGTATTTTTGATCACGTGGTTGTTTCAGATTGTTTTATTATTCGGAATAGCTGGTGCCTGCAGATGTGACGAAATGGTGAAAATGAAAAGTACAGATATCGAGGACAAGGGAAATATTATATTAGTCAATATTCCTGATAGTAAAACGAGAAAAGTTCGAACATTCACAGTTATCGGGGAGAATAATCTAAATATTTATCGGAGATACACTGCGTTAAGACCAAAGGATTTCGTTGAAAATAGATTTTTTTTGAAATATCAATCTGGAAAATGCTACAGAGCTGTGATGGGAATACATGGTATAAGAAGTGTTCCAAGAAAGGTTGCCACTTTTTTGCAATTGAATCATCCAAGCGAATACACAGGTCATTCATTGAGGCGAACTTCTGCTGCACTACTTATAGATGGAGGAGCCAACATTGAGTCTTTGAAACGACACGGAGGTTGGAAGTCAAGTAGTGTAGCAGAAGGCTATATCGAGGATTCTCTGCGAAATAAGAATGACATTGCTGGTAGGATATTGAGCGTCAACGAATTCCCTGGAACCAGCAACTCAGATTACTCTATTGAGGCATCAGCTTTTGAACAGAATCCGAGACAGAATCCTACTAGTTCATTATTACATGGTTTTAATTTTCAAAATGCAACATTGACCAATTGTACATTCAATGTAACTTTAACGAATAAAAATGACGTTTGAATTGGAGAATTTTTTGTTCGTGGTTACCAATTCATCTTTGCATCTTTTCCTGCTGCCTGGCGGAGAAATAGAACTTTCCGATGATCCTGTCAATCGAGAAATGACGTTATTATCGTACGTTTGAAAATAAAATTAATTATCCAAAAATTTCAAAAAAAGCTTATAAGCGCATCCGCCGTATTACCTTTTGTGTTGTAAAAAGTAAAGGCGTCAACTGACACGTCGAGAAGAAGATATGCGAAATTAAATCACGACAAGCCTTAACATTATTTGAAACATCCTTGTCTTAATAATTTGTAGAAATGTGAGAAATCTTACCCAGAAAAATATCGAATGTCCTCACATTAGTCCATATAATTACCTGAAAATAAAAATTTTATCAATAACGCATTGAAGAAGAATTTCCTTAATTCGCAATTTTATAGGAAATAAAATTTCAACAATATAATTATAACATTAACAGCCTAAAATATCGTTTATTTTTTGAGTATTACTGAATCATTTCTTAACTCTGATATAGTTATATTCTAGTCGTCAAAAATGATAAAAAATCTCGTTGTTGGCCACAGAATTTGACAAAGTCATGTCAAATTCGTAAAAAAAGTGAAAAACGCGTTATTTTTGTCACATCTATCAATAGAAACCGGCTATTCAAGTGAAAGTTCGATTTGAAAACGACTGTTTCATTGTTATTTTGATACAACCTTGCCAATATGTTATTTTCTCTTCATTGATTAAAATTTCTATTAATTTAAAGCAATTATAATTTTTGTATTCCTCCGTGGGAAATTATTAGTTAACTTTGAATTACCACGTTACTACTCAAATATGACAAGCATACAATCGACAAGATAATTGAATCATCTGGTTTCAAAACCCGTTAAATCCACTTAGGTCAAATGTTGGGAAATTGGAGAAAACTGTTTCAACTCATTACTTTTGAACAACTGTATGAATATTTTGCAGGCTCTTAAAGGCCAAATAGTTTCATTAGAAAATAAATATAATTTTTTCAAAAACACATAAGTATAGTCAAAATTTCAATAAATAAAATGGATTTGTCGGGTTTTGATATCGAACATTGGATTTGTCGGGTTTTGCAATTTACTCACTTGGATTTAACGGGTTTTGATTTTGAAACATTTAAAAACAAAGAATTTTTTGAAATATTTATGTAATCAAAAGAGCCTTAATACAATAAAATATTTTTTGAGAACTAGACTATCAAGTCCGGGACCTCGTCAACTGGTTCACACAAATTAGTACTACTGCCTTCAGGTTCCTCTGAAATTCGATCATCTGGGACATTTATAGTATTTTTTAATAAACAGACTGATCGGGAATCTTCGGCAATGCTTGGTTTTTTTGACAGTCAAACGATATAATTTTGAGACCTTGCCTTTCTTCAAAAAATGCCTTTGCCCGTAATTTGTGTACGCGCTTCTCAACCATGATTTTTTTTTTAAGTTGCTCATCTTTTTCCACTTTAATTTTCTCTATTAATTGAAGGCATGTAGAACAAACATCAGTTCTTGGAGAGCCGAAACCAATATTGTAGCAGGTATCAAAAATACGTCGAAAATAACTTTTTTTCACCATAACATACGTAGATCCCATTTCAACTTCCCGGCAGTATTGTCGCCACATTTTTGATATGTTCAAATCCGAAGATAAATAAGTTCGGCTGCTTCTATTTCTACAGTAATGAGAATCAACAGTTTTTAATTGCTCAATAAATCACATTTTTCGCGTCTTTCGATCACCTCCCCTGTTTTCGCGTGCCATCTGTTGCCCTTCATGAAATCGTTTTAGTACGCCAAGTACTCGATCCTTCTTTACTTTCAAAATATCATGAAAAGCTTTCTGGCATACAGGAATGTTTTTGGTTGAATCTGAAAGACCGATATAATACTTTACTGAGTAGGTTTTCTTATAATTCCTTTTTCCCGTACGCCCTTGACGTTTTATATTTTGTGTGTCGCAAAATTTTATTATATAGTTATCCTGGCCTATCTTGTCTTTATGCGAATAAAAATGTTGATGAAATTGCTTTATATCACGCATCAACAGGGTACTGCATCGATACGATTTTGTAGCATGTTGACAAGTTGGATATGTCGGCAAGCCTTGGGCTTTGTATCTAAAGAGAAAAAATCTATATATTTTTTTTGGTTAGAAAATGAGATTGTTTACCTTTCCTCCTTTTGTATAGCTCGCTTCCATATTCTTGGTCGCGAAACTCGTTTGCGAGCTCTGTCTGGTGTTACTGTTTTAGGAAACTATCCACTATACTCTGCCATTATTTGAGCATTAAATAGATAATGTAAAATAAAAGCTTTTTAATTTTAATTATAACTCAAACTCAAACTGGATTGCACTAGTACTTTGTTTACTCGAGTGATAGAATAAAATCATATGGCGCAACCTAACAGAATTCATACGTATTGCAGTCGCGTGACTTTAGAAGATTGCTGTGATTGGCTAGTTTGGATTTGCTGGCATTTGATTTTAACGCCGCTCGGATTTTTGGGATTTTGAAACCAACTCCATATTTTAGATACAAATATAGCTAGGATTTGCGGGGATTTGCACTGTGAATATTGTATTAGATGGTAGGGAACAAGAAGACGAATCCGATGACGTATTAAACTAATTTTTCTCGAAAAATGGATTTGTCGGTTTTTGAAACCAGATGATTCAATTAGTAGTTAACGTCTTAGGAAATAACGTGAACTACGAGTTATCTCGTAGTTGGCAGTCAACGTGTCAATTACCACCAGTTTTTCCTTTACGTAATAACAAATAAATACGATAGTTATCAATATATAAATCCACATTGACAGATATCTACCATCATACGTAATAATACTAATTTACCGATCAATTTAACGTGAGCAAATTGCAATAAAACGAGGCGTCGCTTTGCTTTCCTTCCGAAGACGTTAAAAGAGCGAAACACCTTCACTATTTCTTCATGGGCGGAAGCACTCAAACGTTCTGATGGCCGATCGATGGATGATCGAATTCTTAGTCCTATTTCGAACAGAAACACGAGAACGATGCTACAAATTCAACATAAAATTTATAATTCCTCATCACAACCTCCATAAAAGAATCGTTGAACTTTCGACGTCAGAAATGAATTCGTTGTTTAATTTTTACGAAATATCTATGAAAGTGAGAAATTACGAATTGTTTTGTACCTAATTGCATACTTACAGAAGTGGAAAGTACAAGTTATGACTTCAGAGGAAGTGAATAAATCATCGAACATTTTTTAATTCTGTAATATCTATATATAAAATATGACGATGATTCGTTTTCGAGGATGTCATTAATTTTTGCATATCTCTGAAGGAAAACAATTGATAAATTTTCAAGACGAAAATCAAACTCTGAATAACACCGTTTGGTCGAAATTTCATCTTCATCAGGTGCAAAACTTACAAGTGGTTAAACGACAAAACAGATAATTAAAATTAATAATTTTCACCTGCTCATGCAGAATACAAAATTAAATTTCTGAAAGCTTGAGTTCAAGAAAAAGAGAACATTTACTGCACACTCAACTATGAAGTTAAGTATTTTATGTTCCAAGTAGTAGGCCGATTAACCCTGAAATATATTATTATTATAATATATATATATATATATATATATATATATATATATATATATATATATATATATATAACAGTATATAATATATATATGAAAATAATATATATATATAGTATATACATATCAAGATATATATATATATATATATATATATATATAGATATATATATATATATATATATATATATATAAATATAGATATATATATATATATATAGATATATATATATATATATATATATATATATATATATATATATTTATATATACCATTTTTAGATACGAAGATCATCAGAAAAACAGACAAGAAAATAACTCTAGATAAATACAAAACATCTTCTCCCTCATATAGGAATTTACATTTCATTTTAAATCATAAAATCATAAACTTAGAGCCAAAATAAACTTTATAAATAGAAAACTACGGAGAATTAAAAAAATTTACCACCCATCATTGAAAAAAAAATTTGATTGAACTTGAAAACCACTGAAAGACAATGATTATCTAAGGACACTAATCAAGAAGATTTTATATACCACCTAGACAAAACCACGAACAAGTGTAAAACAGAGAAAACAAACTAACATAAATATATGCATCGCTCCCTAATATTAAATATATGTCTAACAAACTGAGGATCTGCCGAAACGTATTCAAAAAACCTCCGGGGAAATTTGACTCCCGCATTTCCAACATTTTTACGTGTACACGCGCCTAATGAAAATTTTGGTAAAGTAGCGTCGTTTTTCGTTCCGTCGGAACGTATTCTGCAACACCAAGGTTGGCAAAATAATATATTGTTCGGTTACATCATTTCTCGAGTGGGTTCACGATTCAGCAAAAGAAAAAAAACGCCCATTAAAATATATTATAGGCATGTAATGTGCTTCGAGACGACCTTGCATATAGCTCCACACTATTGTGGGTTTCATGAATGTTATATAAAAATAATTAGAATAACGAGAATAGTGTAACTGATCCAAATAGAAATCAAAAAGTAAAGTTGGCAAGTTTGGGGCCGTTCAAGTATTACGTAAGCATAAAAAGGACGTGGGGATCTGTGATTTGCTTATTTATTTTCGATGACATGGGCGACGAGGGGGTCTAAATAGCGAATTCGTCAGCAAAATTTAATTACCTATTTATTTTCTAATTTTTTCCCCTTCTTTTATTTTTTATTTCATTCAAGAATTCTCTTACACTGTCAATTAATTAAATTTTGCCTGTTATTTAATACATAATTTATACCCACAGTCCCACGACACCTCTCGTCTTTTTTCAAATCAAAATTCTATCCATTTTGAGGTTCAAGTATTTCTGCCTATTCATCAAATTTCATAGCGGCCTCATAACACTATGAACATGTTTCACTATGAGATTAACGAACTGAATTATCAAAACAAACATTATCAACCCGAAAATGGCCACTGAATTTGTTGTATTCAAATATTTACTTACATGTGTATATGTATATATATATATATATATATATATATATATATATATATATAATTTTTTTTTAATAATAGTAATTTATTCATTTATCACAGACTCCAAAACCGTTATTTTTTTTTTTTTTAAAGAGGTGGGACGTGTGCCCTCTCACACGCGCCCGACCTCCGTACAATTTTGGCTTCGTCAACTTGAACATTTAGCCATCAATTTACTATAATGAGGGGAACCACTTAAATCCGGACGCATACAAACACCCAGGAACACGGTGGGAATCGAACCCACCAACTCCGTCAACGAAGACGGCATAGCGTTACTTATACCGCTCAGCCACGGAGCCTCCTCAAAACCGTTTTAAATCCAAACTAGTACAGGAGCCTTTAAAACGAATAAGTACGAATAATCTACTCATGATCAAAAAAATTTGAACAGTTATTAGTAATTTTTTTTTTTAACTCAAGGGACCTACAGTTTTACGCCGGTTCCGAACGGCCAATTGGCTTGAATCTTAGTCATTACCCAACAACATATCAAATTTTTGAACCACTAAATTCCATACATACACAACACCCAAGAGCAAGGTGGGACTCGAACCCACGATCCTCGGTTTACAAGCGATAACACCTTACCGCTGGGCTACCGAGGCCTCTTTATTGGTAATGTTAGATATTTTGCACATGAAGAAATTTCAAATAATTCCTTAGGTTATGACACATTTTTCTGGTTGTTTTTTCTTCTTTTAACATTAGTGGGATAGCATTATACTTCATACATCTTTGATATATGGGAGCATTTTGTCCTTTGTGTAGGTTTCGATTCGAATATTTATATAATGAATAAGTTTTACTTGTTTGCGACAGCAGCAAAACACAAATGTACTCTTATAACATTGTAATTCCGATATTTCGACAATGAACATTGTCATCATCAAGAAGCTAAAACAGGAAAAAACTACAATACAACCGACCATACGTGAGTGAGGTTAATAATTTTTTTACATTATCGGTTATACTGTGGATTTTTCATTTTTGTAGCTCCCTGATGACTACAATATTCAATGTCGAAATATTGGAATTTTAATGTTGTAATAACGATGTAAGAGTACATCTGCGTGTTGCTGTCATCTCAAACAATTTCAGAGATTTTAGGACCAAACTGAAAATAATGTGAGACTAAAACCGTAACGATAAAACCGTAACAATGTGACTCACACAAGGGAGTAGCGTATAATACCTCTCTCTTTCTCCCTCTTTCTTTCCGTTCACTCATCCCTTCTCTTTCTGATTCCTTACTGGACGGCCTTCCCGTTGTTCGAGAGTTACTACGCAGGCGATTCACAATGCAGCCTGTTCTTTCATGCATATAACTCATACAAAATTATTTTGTATCAGTTATATGCATAAAAGAAGAGATCACGACAGAAATCAGATATGACATAATGAAAAGATAAAGCTTAACAAATTTGTTCCATAAAATAATGACAACGTATGGTAGGTTTATTTTCCATTAAATAGCGTGGCGATACGTTACACTTTCGTTATATCTCTTGCGTCTTTGATCTACGTTGTATTGACGTCCGAGTGGTGTGAGTACTGAACACTGGTATCGTATTACAGGGTTCGAATCCCAAAAGTGACACCAGGCTTTTTTCATTTATTCATTTACAATCTCGTTGCACCTATTGGTCCCACATTTCAATATTAATTATTTCAACATGGATTAGTATAAGTTATCACTTTTGTCTAGCGTCCCGAGACGCACATATTTCTTTTTTGCAAATTGTGTTGCTTCTATATTATCCCTAGGAACTTCGTTCCTACCTGGTGTCCCATGACACCGTTTCTTTTTTTTTTTTGCATCATCTACTCAGGAATATTTTCGTCCACTAGTATGATAATAATTTCAATTCATGAAACGAGATCATTAAAAATTAATTTAATTATTCTTTAACATTGCTTCATAATTTGATCGTAAAAACCGTACATATAAGGCCTTTTATTTTAAAACAAGTGGTAGTCTTCGACTCTCAACATCCCACGCGTTGCGCGGCAAGCACATCAATTTGCGAAATTGAATTTCAAGATGACAAACTCATTAAAGAGGTCACGGTCTGCGTGGGTAGTTTGCTCATTTATCCAATTACTTACGTTCAGGTGCGTCAAGCATTCAAATAATCGGGGATTAGGTAAATCGGAGTCTTTCTTCGAAATTCGAACCGTAAATGGAAGCAGCCATAATCTCACACGAAACGAGTACAATGATTCTTTAATGGTTAGTATAACCTTGCGTATGTTGCATATAACTGAATAGGCCGAGAGCCAGCGAGAAAAAGTATGGTTGTTAATTGATATTTGTCAATAAGACAGCACACAATAGTATATTGTTTTATTGGGATTGAAAAAGTGATACTTTTTGTGGCGAGACTAAGAGCCCTTTCAGACTAGGATACTGTATCCGAGATAATGTATGCGAGATACAGAATTTAGGCCAGATACAGTCAAGATACTTTTGTTAGAATATAGTTTTGTAAATAAATTTTATCAGTACAATATCAGTGCTGTACGGTGCTTTTTATGAAATGGACATTGAAGAGTGCGCTATGCTGTGGTATATTATATTTCTGGGCCCTAACTACAGTGTACCATGTATAATTTATTTCCGTAACTTACAATTTACTTGATAGTTTGCGAACAGTTACTAGATAGTAGTGCACTGATTAATACAAATTAAACATCAATTCGCTTATCTAAAGGGTTTTCATTGCAATCCGTAAAAACATAAAAGCAATATAAATTAACGAATAAACTCATTATTCATCGCTAATAAACAATATTATTAAAATATTTCATTTAATTTTTGTTATCCATCTTGAGATGATTATTGTAAAAATCAGTAAGCTTTCGACAAATGATCGTCTTGTTTCGAGAATTTTTAATAATATAATAATTTGATTTATTTAGCTAATGAATTTATGCATTCCTTTTTGAATGCACTGTATAATTACTTTTATAAATATACCTACCATATTCATTTTGTTGAACAATTGTCATTTCTTCAAAATTTTCACACATCTGTTTGGTAATTTCCACCCAACATTTTTGTTTTATATTTCTGTCGAAATGATTTTCATTACTTGTATCCCATGTACAAGAATTCGGTTCTACCAAACTTATAAATTTCTCGTTATCAAAAACTTTATTCTCCATGGTACAATCGAAAAACCGTTCTATTCCACTTCACTTCTACTAATAAATAATAAAAATATTGTACACCTATGCTATTGTGCTTTTTGAATCGCAAAAGTATGCAAGTCTGAACAGGTCCATAAGCCACAATGATAATTCGGTATCCCGGATTCGGATACTGTCGCCGGCGGCTGAATGAGCGAGATTCAGAAATTTAGTATCGCGATACGGTATGCTGTGCTGAATGCAGTGTGAAAACGTACATATAAACGCATGTATTTTCTGTATCTGGGATACGCGTATCTCGGATACAGTATCCAAGTCTGAAAGGGCTCTTAATGTCTAACAATTTTAGTCGAGCCACAAAAAGTGCTGTTCTCCGAATAAAACATGTTATTTTTTCCACAAACGGTGTTCAAACGATATAATTAAGATGACATCTTTAAAAAGGATTAGATATACAAAATCGTAAAACTAGATTGCTTTGCTTACTGGTTTTGTAGATGTCAAGGCAACACAAATTTGACAATTCAACAAAATAATTGTCAGAAACATTTAAAGTCACTTATCTACTCATTATAGGACTGTGCGTTTTTGATTAGTACCCGCGTATTAAGAAATGACTTCTTTTAAAATATATAAAATTTTTCTTACAGATTACATTATGTCGAATTCGGAACCCAACTGTACGCCGCCCGACGTTCTTGAAATTGCCGTGCGCGTACAAAAAACTGTACTTTTTTGTACGCTCACGGCCGGACAAAAAAGTAAAAACAAAAGGACGTCTGTGAAATCAAACTTCAACATTGAAAACTGAGGTTGAAAATGTCGTCATTTTTTGACGTTTGCGGAAAAAAATAATCTTGCGATTCACGCATAAAAATAGAATAGAAGGAAATATCAATCTCCCCCGAGATATTTTAGTGAAAGCTGCTGAAGCTGTTGATGCACTTGTGCCAGAAAAAAATAGTCGGCTTTACGAGAAAAAATATCTCCATTTTGAGGCCTGGCTGACGAAACACTAGGTGTACTATGTAGCCGAAACCGTTTTGGTGGCTTATTTTCAAGATTTGTCAGAATCATAGTCCCCAAATTCCCTTTGGACAAAGTTCTCAATGTTACGTTAAGAACAAATAGTTCATAAGAAAATAAGAAGTAATGAAAAGTTGAATTCTCTGCAACAGTTCCTAAAGCAAATTGGGATAAACTATCTGCCTAGATTTTTCTGGCACAAACGCATCAACAGCTTAAGCAGCTTTCACTCAAATTTCTTGGGGGAGATTGGTATTTACTTCTACTTACATTATTACATTTTTATGCGTGAATCACAATAGTTATTTATGTAACAAGTGCGTTTGGCCCGAGGGATGAATGTTGTCCGATGGGCGTTAGGATCTAGTAACGCACGTTTTCACAAAAAAATTATATTATTATAATGAAAAATCGATTTTAAAATCGGTTCATTGCTCCTATACTTTCCATTTTTTCTCTCATAAAATGATATTTTGACATTTGTGAATATTTTTGTCATCATATTTAGTGAATGTCACTGCTGCTTTCTTTGTGTAGTCTTATAGAAATAATGTAAATGAAAATGAATTTACTGGAGAACATCATAGAAAATGCAGCCAAAGCTGCGAATATTTCATTGCCGGAGAAATCCAGAGTCGTATACGACAAGGATTATGAAGTATTTAATCAATGAAAGTTGCTTCATTTCTCCTCGTACAATTAGCGGGCGTTATGATCAATAATGCTCGCTAATAACGCCCTAGGCCATAATGAAAATAAAAAAAATTTTCCTATGAAAACATGACCTATGGGAATTTTGGTTTCGGCCGTAAAAACTAGTTTCGGTCGAGAAATAGAGTATTTTAAACTCTTTCATATAATTTTGAATATAGTATTTCTGACGAGAATATTTAGAGCGAAACGAACTTCCAAGTCCGAGTATACCTAAATAGATCTCTCCGTACCTACAGATACGCAAACATTCCACGATTTAACCCCTCAACGCAACTAATCCAACCTCGTCGTAAATCATACAGCGGCGTCATTCGCACCTCGCGTTCAGCGTTATCCCGCATCTTCAGAGATCGTCGAGTGGAATTCCAAAAACGGCAATAAAATCGCGGACAAAACACACCATCACACAGACGGTACTTTACGACTCGGCTGGTCAATCGAAGTTCCATTTTCAATATGTCACGTAAATCTCGACGCCGGCCGTATAACTAGGGGCCATCGCCCCATCCGGCAACGGGTGGACTGATACGATGGGTATGGCCTAGCTGATACTCTGGATGAAGCAGGAACGGAGTAGCGCGACGTAGACTAGTACGCGATGTTTTTTGATGTAGTCATCGCCCCCATGTGTCATATATCACATATAGTCCGTCCAGCGAGAGTTGGCGTGCATGTCATCAATTATAAATGACGTCGATCGAAAACACTGTTGCCAGACGTAATAAATAATCTGAAATCTAATTGGCTGATCCAATTTTCAACAAAAATGAGATATCTTGCATGTTTGACATGGCGGGCACTTTTAGCGGTAATTTTAAATTAACCATTATTACCTACCAGAAGTGTCATGATCCGGTCACTATCACAATATAACTACTTTTTCAGAAAATAACTTATCAGCTATAGGTATCTAATTTTTTCGTCGTAGAATTTTCGTCAACGTAATTAATGATGTTTCGCTTTTCTACGACTGATAAGGAACACTTTCTACGTTTCTGAGCCATTGCCATTGAATCTTCAACATATTGACGAGCATCAGTGTTTACAGAACTTTCCATCAAAATAACAATTATTGTTTCATGAAAAAAACGTTCGAAACCTGTCGCTACATGAATATCATACTATGGGATTAAGGGTCGTATATTGGTGAGAACGTTATATAAAGGTTTTGGGTTGACAAAATTCGTTAAATAGAGGTATTTTAATTTTTTTTATAGTTAAAAATTCGTTATAAAGAGGTTGTTCGCAATGTAAAGGTATTTTTACGTTGACTCTTATGGATAATTCAAGGGGATCACGAAAAATTCGTCAAATCGAGGAAGTCGTTATATTGAGGTACGTTATATTAAGATTGCACTGTATATTTAGGTTTATCCTTGTATACATAGTATAGTATAGACCAGTGGTCCCCAACCCTGTGCCCGCGGGCGCCATGGGGCCCGTCTACCGATTTACGTGTGCCCGCCACTCTTGGTCTATTATGTAGACTAGAACTGATGCCTAGATATTCCGCGAACACTATGATTTTTTGTTCAATAGTATTTACAATTAGTCCTCATGCTTATAGATACGTAAGAAGTCATTGGCCTATAATTTTGCCACATCCAGAAACAGTAAAAGGAGTTTTTAATAGCTATTTAACTGACCCACGAGTGGACGAAAAATTTTTTTTTAACCTATGCAAAAAATATCTATAAATTTTTAAGGGACCAAGATAAACATGTAACTTTACTTATGGATGAAATTCACATTGATCCATATTTAGATTATAAAGCTGGCAATGTTGTAGGTGCAGCAATAAATGATAATAATTAATTAGCAACATCAGCATATACATTCATGATTACAAGCATTTGTTCAGATTTTAAGGAAGTTATTCATGTTGCTCCTATATCTAAAATTAATCATGAATTGCTATTCACCTTTTTAAAGACAACTATTACTCGTTTGGAAGATATTGGGGCTACAAAGTTTTCTGCGTACTTAGTGACAATAATTCGATTAATGGAAAAGCTGCTGCAAGAAAAATGATCGCTTAGGTAAAGGTAAGAAACGGAAAATAACAATTTATCAAAAGTAGAAAACTATTTCGGCGAACATTACCTCAAGCGAGACCTCAAGATATTGATTATATTGAACTAAAAACATTGGTTTTATATACTATATGGCAAATATCGATAGAAAAACTTAATTCACTTTGTTGGCTACAATACTAAATGATTCGCAAATTTTTTTACTACTTGAAAATAGTCGGAAAATGAATTTGAAACATTGATAAATACATAGAACCGATAGCTACGCAGCGTTCGCTCGGCCGCCAGGCGATGACGTCACAAATCAGTCCTAGGTCCTTATACTCAAGACGTTGTTGGCGGTGTGCGGTATGAAACCTTTGAACGAGTAGCGCAGTTGCGCAGTGGTCTCAATTGACGCTCTTCCATCCCGGTGCAAAAAAGAACAATCCTTTCCAGGATGGTGAGCTGTTAAAAGAAGCATTTTTGGCGGACGCCGATTGCTTATTGAGGGATTTCGCAACAAACGTGATAGTATGTTCGCAATAAAAGACCTCCAGTTGTCAGTCAGCCAGCACCGTCACAAAAATAATACACGATATTTCAAGAGGCGTGCAAGCTCAGTTGAATAGTGATTTGGAAGTATGTGAATCGTTTCCACTACAATTTGAGGAGTCTACAGACATAACAAACATAGCACAGTTAGCAGTTATGAGAATAGTATTTTAGTAGTACTGTAAAAAAAAGAGCTACTGAAAATATTACCCATGAAACGACGACCAACAGCGAAGGGTATCCATAACATATTTAGGATATATGCAAAGTTAATTGATATCAGTTGATAATATATACTTATGGAACATATGCGAATTCAATTGATATCAATAAATATCAAAGGATTTACTGACCTCTCCAAGAAAGATAAATCATAAATATTCTACATTCTGTGTTTCATTAAAAACCTCTAACTATAAATTTACCTTGAATATTCGAATTTTAAATGGTGCCTGCCCCCTAACCGGAAAGCTAGAAGGTGCTCTTAGGTGAGAAAAGGTTGGGGATTCGTGGTATAGACTGTCTACCTTGAAATATTTAATTTCAACTTACATTTCTCAATGGATAATATTTCCTTATATCTAATATTTCTAATAACTCACTGCTTAGAATTCAAACTTCCGAATAATCGCAACACCACCGACTGACCCTCTTTTCTTATCTCCCGAACGTATAAACTTTCCCGAAAATCGATATTCTCCAAATAGCTCGTTGCGATATCAACTTCGCCTCCGGATCAAAGCGGGCGGCGTACGTCCGCTCGAAAAGTCGACGCGCAAATTGACGTCCGAACGACAGTCGATTGATCTTCTTCGCGCGCGATCGAAATTAGTTATCGATTCTGGTCGCCAATGGAGGAGGCGGTTTCCTGAAAATTCGCGCCCGTCGTTTTTATCAGACCAAACAGATTGATATCGATTCACGATTTCCGGATCATCGTTCGAACAGAGAAGTTGGAAAATTTATTCAGTTCGATAAGGACGTGTGTAACAAGATAACCGAAATACGTTGCGATTAATATGTGAATAATTTTTCACCTCTATATAATGTTCATGAATTACTTGTTTACTAATAAAATAATACAATCAGAACAATATGTTGGTGTGTCTTTGATTTAGTATGACTAATAATACTTATATAATTATACAGTATTCCTATTATTATTATTATTATTTGAATTGTACGCCGGAGTCAGCTAAACGCATACAGAGTGTAGAGCAGCGTTTTCCAAACTGGGAGGCGCGCCTCCCTAGGGAGGCGTTGACTAGTCTAAGGGGAGGCGCGAATATTAGCTAGGATAGACAGAAAAAAGTGCACGTGCAGCTGATACAATACATAACAAATAGGTACATATTATCTACTATGCTACTTATGCTACTCTTACAACGTAGCAAACTCAACTAAGTATTTGGTGGAAATTTTTGGAAAATTGAATGAATCGATGCAAAGGCCACAAATGCATTTATTGATTCAAAAAGATAGAGTGAAAGCATTCATCAAAAAAATTGGAGATATAGAAGACAAATTTGGAAAAAAATAGGTTTAACATGTTTCCACTTTTAAATTTATGCGCCCAAGTTAATATAGAAGCAAACAAAAATTTATTTTTTGAACTCTTGGATGGTTTGTTAATTCATTTTTCGAATTATTTTGTTGATCTTGATTTTATAAAATATGCGGGGATACAGAATTCATGTACCTATCGACGAAGAACATGACGAATTTGATGAAGTATCGAGAAAGAAAACTTGATTGAATTATCTTGTAATTCTTCTTTAAAACAAACATTTCAGAATGTATCTCTGATTCAATTTTGGCTAGATATTAAGAGTGAATATAATATATTGTCAAATAAAGCTTTAAAAGTATTACTGCCGTTCGCAACATCTTATTTATGCGAAACAGGATTTTCTGCATTAGCTGCAATAAAATATCGTGCTCGTTTGGTTGTAGAAAAGGAGCTTCGTGTAGATATCTCATCAATGACACCGAGATTTGATAAACTTTGTGCAAATAGACAACCACATCCTTCTCATTGAGCGACAATAATAAAATATTGTTATTCGTTTTTTCTTGTGTATAAGAGTTTATCTTAATAAATGTTTTAGTACTGAAAATTTTTGTGTTTGTAGTATTTTATAAAATGGAAGGGAGGCGCCATATGATCAAATATTTTGAAGGGAGCCGTGGTGAAATAATGTTTGGAAACCACTGGTGTAGAGTATGCATTTTTGAAAAATTTCAAAAACAGGTCTATTCTTTATTACCCCGAGGCGAAGCTAAACTAAAGGGGTTATAGTCTCACGACAAAAAGTTGGGATCTGGTCCGATTTTAAAAATTCCAACGGATATCGATAAAATACAAATGATTTCATTATGGAATTTGAATTCCCTATTTTTCCCAACGAAGAATAAAAAATTATAGCGTTTTTACCCCGAGGCGAAGCTAAAGTTTCAAAAAAAAAAGTTGGGATCTGGTCCGATTTTAAAAATTCCAACGGATATCGATAAAATACATATTTTTTTTTCTCAAGGGACCTACACTTTAACGCCGGTTCGGAACGGCCAATGGGCTTGTAAACTATGTACATTACCCAACAATTTTAATTATATAAATAGAACCACTAAATTCCGGACATATACAACACCCAAGAGCAAGGTGGGACTCCCCCAATTTATCAATTTGATTCATAATTTGCAGCACAATGAACCGGGATAGGATATTTCTTTCGTAATATCGAATAATTAATACATTTATTGCAATTTTCCTTCATTTCAGTCGTAAAATCGACTTTCATTGTTATTTAATTTATATAATACATTCAAAAAATATTGACGACATGCTCATGCGCCGAGGGGTTTTATCATTCCTAGTGCTACGCAGTAGGGTGTCCTTCAATTTTATTTACATTATAACTCTTATTGTAGATTCCACTTCTTTTAAGATATATATATATATATATATATATATATATATATATATATATATATATATATATATATATATATATATATATATATATATAATCATACATCAAAGCTATCATTGTTGATCTCAGCCACGTTTTCACGCGTCTGAGTGTACTGAATGATCTTTCAATTGTAGCCGTGGAATGAGGCATTGCTTGTAAAATTTCTAGGGCTGTTTTCACTTTCTGATAAAAACATTCTGCTTGTTAGATTAATTCAGTTATCTCCAAATCTTCGAAGTCCTCCTGCTTGTAAACCCAAAAAGTGTGATTTTCATTATTTGAGCAGGGTGTAACAATGAAAGAGCCAAAGCTGGTGAATGTTCTTTACCGAATCTTGCCTCTAAGGAAGATAATAATGAATCCAAATAGGGCACGTATAACGTAATTAGGCGAGTTCATACATGTTCTGCGAGAGGGGGCAGCTGCCCCTCCTTGCCCCACAATTGAGAGCCTTCCAGAGACAAATTTAAAAAAGAAATCAAAATACTTAAGTTGACAGCGGAAAAAAATGATTATGAAGAGTACCTAATTGATAAACTTATATCTAAAAAAACAACGAAAATTGCTCCTCCAGCTGGTGTATCCAAATATTAAGGATATAGATATAATGTATATAAAACGTCATATTTATGTATACTTTCATAGATGCCGAAGAATATGAACATTCTATATTATATTCGAGTTGAAAACTTCAACTACAGGTTGTATAAAAAAAATCAATTCTTAACATACCAGGGCAGACCAATACGAATTCGAGAGATTTCGACTTAGTCTCATTTTTCTGATGGAAGATACCGATCCCAACGATGTGAAAATCTTAGAATGTGTGGTCGTCTTCAATCCACCCGTGCAAGAACATATAAAATCAAAATTTGCATTCGTTATCCACTATTCAAGTAGCACTAATCTCTAATTTATATGATGTCGATTTTAATACTAATTACAATGCGTGGGCAGCCCCTATCAGCATAACATTATCTCCGTCACTCTTTAACGTGAGCGACGTATTAATATGAATATTACGTTGTTCGGTATATGGAATACTGAATCAAGGGACCTTGATTGAACAATCGGACTGCATATAATAGGAGCGAATGGATGATAGTTCAGAGAAAGCACAATGACATCGTACTGCTCGTATTGTGGTTGACACCATTAGAAGGGGTGTATGTATAGATAGATATGTAACAGACGATGTTTAGTCCAATATTGACATTCCATTCTGTTGGTCTATATCAGAGGTTTCCAAACGTTTTTTTCTCATAGACCTTTTTACAAATGGTGCTGGTTCCTGTGGACCCCCTGCAGCTGCATTTCTACCATATTCCCAAAACTCGACAAAAAATGTGAAGATTAGATCTAACTATGGAAATTTGCGTTGCGGCTGAGTTCCAACCATGAATTAACATTTTTCAAAAAAAAAGTGAGAATTGATTGGTTAGTTAATTGATTGTGCTGTGAGTCTACATACATTGACACGTGAGGTCAAGCCAATATTTCAGTTCTTCACTATCGAAACCAGATAAATTTTCGTGGACCTCCGCTTAAGAATTGGGAACCCCCGTTTTTTTGTCACGCCAACGTAGACCCCCGTCGAGTCTCCCGTGGACCCCCGGGGACATCTGGATCACTTTGGGAATCAATGTTCTATATGAAGAAATTGCAACAAAGACTCTGAGTTTTTCTCAGAAAAGTTGAAGTTGAAATTGCTACATATATTCATAAAGAACAATTTTTTTTGAATTGATATGCCCGTTACTTGGTTGAAACTCATAACAATATTATTAGAAAAACACATGTTTGATTTCAACGGTTATTATATTTGACTCTATGACGCGGCATTTCGCCCCCCGGTGGCTTCTTCGGATAAAATGAAATAAGGAAATCTCACATTTAAGAGTGGAGAATGGTTTAAGTCAATTTATTCGTTCAGTAATATCAGAATTCTTATACCTGTTAATTTCTAAGGCTTCCCAAGAGTTTAATTTCAGTTTGTAAGAAAAAGTATATGGGGAGAAAACATAGAAATTTCGAGAAAAGAATTAAAGAACAAGAGCGCTCCTTCGTAGACAATAAGAAAGATTCTAATTATTCCAATCATTCGCTAGATGAGAATCATTCATTTAATAAAAATTTCCATATTTCACATAGAGAGAATAGAGGATTGAAATTAAACTTTTGGGAAGCCCTAGCAATTAACAGGTATAAGAATTCTGGGCTGCTGAATGAACGAATTGACTTAAATCATTCTCCACTCTTGAACTCTATTCAATACCTGATGTAGTTTGAGCAAGTCTTCTGGAAGGATTACCTACCCTCCACCCTGATTCAATTTGTTGTTTCAATCGTTTTTCCCTAGGTACTGAAAATATTATGTAAAACTATGATACCAAGATTTCACTATTATATTCTATCCAAAGAAGCCACCGTATGGTGAAACGCAGCGTCGCAGAGTCAAAAACCGTTAAAATCAAACATGTGTTTTTCTTATAATTTTAATTTTCCACTTCAATCGTACGTAATTCCTGGTAATACACAATTATTATACTGATATTCGTTTGGTAGCACATTAATAACCCCTAAGGAGCATGTTAAATTCTTAAGGGGTACACATTGCATGTAATTTGAGATGATGTCGTTATATTGATGTATTATGCAAAAATGTTAAGTAGAGCTTACTACGCTATAAATCAAATAAAGGATTCTCTTCCTAGGGCATCTGTTCCGAATGTTTACTATGCTTCTTGCATATACTACAATATATTGCTGTGGTATCTCTCCCCACTATTTGTGGCCCAAAAACGTTTTATGCGAATGATATTTGTTTTGGATGCTCGTTCCTCCTGTAGGCCGGTATTCACGACATGTAAGATACTGACAGTTCCTTGTATACATATATATATATATATATATATATATATATATATATATATATATATGTACATAAACATATTCAAAAGTTTGTTGTATGTGAAGAAAACTCTATCGCAGCGAGCTGCATTAGAAGAGCAGGTTTTCATAACGTATCCAGTTTGAAAAATATATTCATTAAATTATGATTTTTTTCCAAATTCGAAATCTGGGGGATCAACCCCCCAACCAATTTGTACCAAAACAAATCACATCCAAGGTATCATGCGAAACTACGTACCTACAAACTTTCAATCATATTTCTATAAACTTGCGCCCTTTATCGTGTTAACAAGATTTATTCCTTTCCCCAGGGGGTCAACCCCCCAACCAATTAGAACGAAAAACAATATTATCAAAGAAATCATACTAAACTACCTATTTACAAACTCTCAACCCTATTGCTACAAAATTGCGCCATTTATCCTGCAAACAAGATTTATTTTTCCCCCAGGGGATCAACCCCCAACCAATTCGAACCAAAAACAATACCATCCAAGATATCATATGAAGCTACCTATTTACAAGCTTTCAAACCTATTGCTTCAAAATTGCGCCCATTATCGTTTAAACAAGATTTACTTTGCCCCCAGGGGGGTCAACCCCCCAAAACAATTCAAACCAAAAACAATCCCATTCAAGATATCATACAAAGCTTCCTATTTACAAACTTTCAACCCTATTGCTTCAAAATTGCGCCCGTTATCGTGTAAACAAGATTTATTTTGCCCCAGGGGGGTCAACGCCCCAACCAATTCAAACCAAAAACAATCCCATCCAAGATATACGAAACTACCTATTTACAAACTAACTTTCAACCCCATTGCTTCAAAATTGCGCCCTTTATCGTGTAAACAACGCTAAAATACATATGAACATATATATATATATATATATATATATATATATATATATATATATATATATATATATATATATATATATATATATATATATATATATATATATATATATATATATATATATATATATATAGATATATGAAATTGAGATTTTGTTGTCAAGCATCATAAAAAGTCATGAAACGAAAAACTATCATGGTCCTACTTTGCTAATCGCACCCATTTTAATAAGCAGGTTTTCAAAGTGAAAACCTGCTAAAAAACCATAGTAACTTGGTAAAATTGTTCACTTTTCGTGGATACAACACACGAAATCCTGAAGTGTTGTTACTTCCTTTTCTTAGAACTTCAAAATTCGCGAATCTTCACCAACGTATTGTGAGGATGGTCGTAGTTCCTTTCAATCAAACAAAGGTCTTATTCTTAAACCTTATTTATTTGGAGGTTCATACTCATGACTGTTTCATGACTCTTTTTAGGACTGACTATCAGATCCACGACAACGTCGAACGTAAGTTCGTCTCAGCCAAGTCAGCACTTTAATGTATATAATATAGACGAATATATGGAACAACAATAATTGGAGGTTTATTGAACTACGAAATATTGCAATGACCTGTTAATTCCGGCTATCACTGTCGCAATATTTTCTGTACAGTGAACTCGATCAAATATTCTATTACTACAGTATAAAGAAAATAAGCCCTTCAATCATTCGCCTGATTCAGTTGATCAAGTTGATGTGACTACTTTGTAGATTAATATTTCAACGATATTGATTTCTGATTATTATTATTTTTTTTACGTCCGCGTGAGAGGAAAAATCTTTTATAGACTACCCTGAGAGTATCCCGCACGCATTCTCAGGGATGTGTGAGACTCCGAATGTTGCTGGCTACTCACTAAAAAACCTCTCACATATTCCTTGGAGTAGTTCTTCATCCTGCCCTTACAGCGTCCCTCAACAAAAGAGATGAGCTGCAAGCGGCCTCTGCTTTCTGCATTCCTCGCGTCAATATATCGGCCAGAGATCTGCATGCCGGAATAATCTTGAATTCTGTCACATAGTTAGCTCTCATTCCGCCTAGACAACCTATGATTAGTACGACCATCCCAACTTTATGCCCTCGGTATAGTGTTCTCAGCTCGAACATAAAATCTCTTTTTCTGTTCTTCTTTCATCACCACATTATTTTAGGCAGGGGACGAAAACTCGACAACAAACAATTCTCTGAGCTCTTTGTCCAGTAGGACTATATCTGGCTTTATTGCGTGGATCTGCCGAGTTGTTGGAAAAGCATAGTTCCAGTATATGCGAGCTCTATCGTTCTCAACAACCGCTTCAATTTCTAGTGAAACATATGTTAGCACTGGTTCTTTGTCTATACCATAAACTTCTCTCAGATGGAAGTAGAGAATTCTATTATTATTATTATTCTTATTATTTTTATATTGATTATCATTTTCATCATCTTCATATTTATGAAGGATATTTTATCGAATTTCCTCATCACTATTCCCAAATTCTACTGAATCACTTTCAATATTCATTCATTCTTCATCAATAAAATAACAACAATACGCATACACTAAATACTAATAGAACTGATGCTGACGCTCAGGAACGATGTCGCGTCAGTTCCGTATCAGTAATGTCGAACTCAGTTTTAGACCTATCTTTAATTGGACAAGTATCTGAAGTTTAACGTGCGACAAGAAACATCGTTTCAAAAGAGATATAAAATCATCCTTGAAATCTTCAATTAGTTAACAACGTAATACGCTAGATGTATATATCCCTCAAAAAAAATCCCTTCATATCAATATTTATCATACTTCCTACAAAACGTAACAAAAAGCAAACAAAACTGTTGAACTCGCTCAACGAATCCATTATTCACGCCTCGCTGGAATGATAAAATTCCATTAGCGGAGCTGGGAGTAATTTAAGGATAACCACTCCTATGAGATCCGTCACAAAGAAGAAGACACAGTCTGGCAATAAAGTGATCAAGTAACGCGGAAGCAAATGGCACGATCGAGGCGACTTTTTGCCCCGGTCGACTTTTTTACCCCTCGTTAATCACATACAATATTTGCTATAAATCACGTAACGGACGATGGAAAACTCAACATCACACTCTTAATGGAAAATAATCGTTACGTTAATCGGACTGAAATGTCTAGTTTGATATTCGTTAATTCTGGAATCAGATTAATTGAGAATAAGTTCTTCACGTCTAGTGGTATGAATGAGGACATGTGACCAGTACAGCTCTGTCGCTAAAGCGTATTTTTCCTCTAATTTTTGTTCCTTTTTACAAAACCTTGAGAAAATCTTTCGGTCTTTTTAGCTCCATACGCACTCTAAGAGCCTCTTAAAGCTTTATCTCAGATATGTTGTTCACAATTAATTTCCATAGCTTTTGCAACTAGAAGTTCCGCTGATGCATACAAAAGAATTGAACGATCGTCAAATTATTTTCTCGGTCACCTGTTGGTGGTTTTAAAAACCATTAATCTGCTCCGTGTGGCTTCTAAGAGCTGCCAATCCTAATGGTATGCAAACCGTTGGATATCTATTGAAAAGATGTTTCTAGTGATGTTGTACACTTGGCACATCAAACAACTTTCTTTGGGCCAGGAGAGCTCCAAAGTGTTAATTCTTCTATGTCGCACGATTTTGTCACTTTGTTGGACAAAATAAATTAAGATGATGACACTTTTCGGCATCGTTAGATCGGGCGTGGCCTCTTATGTACGGACATTGGTGTGCTAGGTCGGCAGCTGACTTGAGCCTACCCTAGAGTCCAAACACCTACTTGAATCGTGCATTTTGTCAAGAAACAACCCAGAAACTTGAAACTCGGTCATATAGATTCCCCATATGTTGCCTTGAGTCTTCTTGGTCAAACGGTCCTTTGAAAATTGATCATTTTGGTAGAATTTATCCCATATAGGTATAAGAGGATTCTCCAGAGAGTTAGGTATAAGGGGCCAACATGAGGAGTGAAAACCCAACTTAAAATCTGGGTTAGGACACAAACAGACAACTGGTCAGAAATACAGTGTCTACAACACTGCAAAACCTTCATTAGAAGACCTGACAAAAAATCACAAACAGGACACTTAGCGTCAGCATGACACAAGTGAGGACAACGATGGGAATCAAATCACACCTAAACAAAATGGTCTTGTACAGACTATGTAATCAGGAACTACAAACAGTTCAACACATCATATGTAAATGCGATTCCCTGGATCTTTTTGGGAAAGCTCAGCTAGACTCAGTTTCAGCTAGGAAACCTGTTAAGGAACAGTAAAAACTGGTGTAATGATCAATAATAATAGATTGGTTACCATAGACACCAGGGTGCACAATAAGCCAATTAAGGCTTCAGTATAATGACTTTGGTACTGATGCAAATCAAGAAGAAGTCATGATTGAGGTGGATTTCAGTCCGTAAGGAGTGCTCTACTTAGACTTGGGTGTCTTATGCAAGATGTCCACCTTGGGACACTAAAAAATCTCAGAAGCATGCAACTACACCAAAGGGTGTGCAATTTCGTCTGAGGGTTTGAAATTTGAACAAAAAGGAGAGAGCTAATAATATAAAATAAATTTTGACTGGGAAACCTCAATTTAGTACTTGAAATATCGTTTCCATTTGTTTCACTAAAACTGAAGTATCTTAGATATGGAAATAATATCCACATATCCAGTTAAAATTGAATATTGAAAAATTACTCATTGTCAATGAACCTCGAACGAATTTTCAGCTATAGTACGAAAATCGAATCATTGCGTTCGACGTTTGTCGACTCACGGTCGAGAAATTTTTTCCACCTGAAATTTTAATTGAAGTACGAGCCTTGTTCCTGCTTCGACGACACAAGTATAAATCAAAAGTCATGGTTTATTCATACGGCATACCGCGCGAGCTGTGTTCGATTCGAACAATCATTATCCGCAAAAAATACTTGTAATTATTTTTAATTGTTGTTCAGATGGAGATGCCGCAAAAACAGAAGGTACAGATTAGGCAACGGGTTGATACACATTTTTTGTCGATCAGTTGTTAAGATGACTACTAAATTGGAGTTAGTCTGTATTACATCTAACCTAGAAAAACACATGATTTTAACGAATAGTATTATTTGAATCTATAACACTGCGTTTCACCACGCTGTGGAGGTTAGCAAATTTTCATGAACCACCAATAAATAAGAAATCTGAAATTTAAATGACAGCGGTTCGAAAAAAATTTATCATTTCAAAGTGACCTTCCCTAACATGAACTCAATTGACGAACAAATATTCAAACCTCCTAATCAATTTTGTGATGCAATAATCCTTATATTATATATATATATATATATATATATAAATATATATATATATATATATATATATATATATATATATATATAATTATTAATCTCAAAAATTATTCACATTATATAACAATATTGCACTGAACAAAATAGAGACAAGTCAAAAGGAATGAACTTACAATACAAAAAGGAATAAAGTTGTTTGTCCACGACTGTACTATAAATCATTCATTATACGTGTGATTCCTGAAGTACAATTATACCTATTATTCACTAGTGTGTATAATGGTTTATTATACACTGCATGACGTCACACTCAAAACGTATGTCCAAACTTGAGACTATAATTCACATTGTTAGGATAGTATTGTTATTAGATTTTTAGGTTTTATGTAACTAAGATAACTTTTAGGCAAATTATTAAACTAATATTTAATATAATGCCCAACTTATTGAATTCGATGTCAAATGAAATAGTTGACGTTTACGTGAGTAGGTATGCAGGTTTCAGTGAACACGGAAAATGTTATGTCAACGCATGTTATGATAACTATTTTTATTGTTGAAATGGCAGATTATTTCTAATTTTTTCGAGGAAGTCGTGGACAAAGTATAGTATTCTACTCCCACAAAATTACAATTTTTCACTCGCTTGCAGCTCGTGTCGCAAACTTCACCATCGTGAAAAATAGCAATCATTTTGTGCTCGTTGAATAATATTAAACAAGGTTTGCAGTCCAATATGAAACTCTAAATGCTCTTTCTAAATAACATAAAATCTTCAATAACTTGCAAATTAAATAATTGCAATGCCATATAGATAGAGGGGCCCCCTTTCAAATCTAGTAGTACCATAGATTGGAAAGAGGAAGGGGTGATAAAATTTAACAAAATATCTTAATATGTCGAAATGTATTTCGTTTTGTATGTGTGATTGTCTCTGTCAATTGGTTAGTCAATTTTTTTGAATAATATTTTTTTTTGGATATGCTTGCGCCGCTCCTTTAGTATGCTGCACCCCCTAGGGGGGATACGCCCCATAGGTTGGAAATAGCTGCCTTATGTACTTCGATTCTTTTACCGAACGTTCTTTGCGTTTTACCGATATACAGTTACAATCACACAACAATTTTCAAGAAAAGGTATTGTGGAAAAATTCCGAAGTTAATTAATTTCAAATGATTTTGCTGAAAGTAATAAAATCGGACAAGTGCGAGTCGGACTCGTGCACGAAGGGTTCCGTACCATTGACTATGCCCCCCTTGAATATTTATTTTATTTCAATTGTATCATTTATTATTCAAGTAAACATACAATTAAATATTTTGTGAATATTTCAAGTGCCCACCTGTTAACTTTTATTGATATCGAGCAAAAATAGGAGAAAGATGGCGTTTTTTGTATGGGGCCCCCTCAAATATTCATTTTATTTTAATTTTATTATTTATTGTCAAAGTAAAAATACAACTGAGTATTTTGTGAATATTTCAAGTGCCCACCCGTTAACTTTTATTGATATCGAGCAAAAATAGGAGAAAGATGGCGTTTTTTGTATGGGGCCCCCTCAAATATTTATTTTATTTTAATTTTATTATTTATTATCAAAGTAAAAATACAACTGAGTATTTTGTGAATATTTCAAGTGCCCACCTGTTAACTTTTATTGATATCGAGCAAAAATAGGAGAAAGATGGCGTTTTTTGTATGGGCCCCCCTCAAATATTTATTTTATTTTAATTTTATTATTTATTATCAAAGTAAAAATACAACTGAGTATTTTGTGAATATTTCAAGTGCCCACCCGTTAACTTTTATTGATATCGAGCAAAAATAGGAGAAAGATGGCGTTTTTTGTATGGGCCCCCCCTCAAATATTTATTTTATTTTAATTTTATTATTTATTATCAAAGTACAAATACAACTGAGTATTTTGTGAATATTTCAAGTGCCCACCCGTTAACTTTTATTGATATCGAGCAAAAATAGGAGAAAGATGGCGTTTTTTGTATGGGGCCCCCTCAAATATTTATTTTATTTTAATTTTATTATTTATTATCAAAGTAAAAATACAACTGAGTATTTTGTGAATATTTCAAGTGCCCACCTGTTAACTTTTATTGATATCGAGCAAAAATAGGAGAAAGATGGCGTTTTTTGTATGGGCCCCCCTCAAATATTTATTTTATTTTAATTTTATTATTTATTATCAAAGTAAAAATACAACTGAGTATTTTGTGAATATTTCAAGTGCCCACCTGTTAACTTTTATTGATATCGAGCAAAAATAGGAGAAAGATGGCGTTCTTTGTATGGGCCCCCCGAAAATAATAATTTTATTTTACTTTTATTATTTATTATCAAAGTAAAAATACAACTGAGTAAAAATGCCCACCTTTTAACTGAAGTATTTTGTGAATATTTCTAGTGCCCACCCGTTAACTTTTATTGATATCGAGCAAAAATAGGAGAAAGATGACGTTTTTTGTATGGGCCCCCCTCAAATAATTATTTTATTTTAATTTTACTATTTATTATCAAAGTAAAAATACAACTGAGTATTTTGTGAATATTTCAAGTGCCCACCCGTTAACTTTTATTGATATCGAGCAAAAATAGGAGAAAGATGGCGTTTTTTGTATGGGCCCCCCTCAAATAATTATTTTATTTTAATTTTATTATTTATTATCAAAGTAAAAATACAACTGAGTATTTTGTGAATATTTCAAGTGCCCACCCGTTAACTTTTATTGATATCGAGCAAAAATAGGAGAAAGATGGCGTTTTTTGTATGGGCCCCCTCTCAAATATTTATTTAATTTTAATTTTATTATTTATTATCAAAGTAAAAATACAACTGAGTATTTTGTGAATATTTCAAGTGCCCACCCGTTAACTTTTATTGATATCGAGCAAAAATAGGAGAAAGATGGCGTTTTTTGTATGATGCCCCCCTCAAATATTTATTTTATTTTAACTTCATTATTTATTATCCATGTAAAAATACAACTGAGTATTTTGTGAATATTTCAAGTGCCTAGCTGTTGCTATTATTGATATCGAGCAAAAAAGAGCAAAAAATTCGCGTTTGTTGTACGGGAGCTCCCCTTGAATATTTCAACTGTCTAGCTATCGCGGTTCTTGAGATACTGCCTGGTGACAGACAGACGGACGGACAGAAAACGAAGTCTTAGTAATAGGGTTCCGTTTTTACCCTTTGGGTACGTAACCCTAAAAAGAAAGTAGAAGTAAGTAGGCGGGCTTTTCATTTGTCAGGAAGAACTACTGTCCATTTATTATGATCAATTTTCAATTTCAATAAACACATTTAAAAGTATAAAATTCCAATGTTTTTCTGTAAAAATGAAAGTAACTAGATATGGCACTCTTGTCACATCGAATGAGTTTCGCATTGAACACGAAAATAAATCCCCCTCTTCGACGCCATTCAAACGGAATACGCTTTTTATTCAAATTTTCCCTTTGAATTTCCACACGTGTCGAATTGAATGAATATTGCATCACCGATACGAATGTTAATCGACACGCCGATGATCTGTGAACAAACAAAAATCCGCTTCCGTTCAATTCGTGCAGCTTGTACTCATTCATCTCCGTTTACAGCCAATCCGTGTCGCCCTGAAGCCAGACAGTTTAGGACAAAAAGAGCAAAGTCAAACGGGAAAAATAATTAAAATTAAGTTGATAGCGATGGAAATTGTCAATTTATCGCCAGTGGATCAACAGCATTTCCTCTACGGTTTTATGGCTTAAAAACCACAGCAATATTTATCAAAGTAAACAAGAAACCGTGCTCTGTCATCATGGTCGTAAATTAATTAGAGAAAATCATGTTGGTTAGCCCTATCGCGAAGTGCATCGCGTATTGGGTACGAAGCAAGTCGAGATGCGATTCGAACGGAAAATAGTCGCTGGCTAGGCGAAGTGAGAAATTATTGAAAAATTGGCTCGGGCTACCATCACCGCGAAGTGCATCGCGTGTACAAAAAAAAAAACATGAAATCTATACATTTAAAGAGCGGCGGTAAAGAAAAAAGGATAATTCCTTACATGAATTCAATCCACGCACTGAATTTGAACCCTTTGAATATGCAAAACTGTGGAGGTCGATATCTCAACTTACTACCTCCAAAAGCCACTTGCCTAACATAAAACTAATCCACGTATAGAAACTTTAAATTTTCTAATTCGATTCGGTGGAGGTTTGGGGTGCATTGAAATGGTTTTTAACACCATGCGCCCTACAAAAAGCACTAGAAGGATGCCACTGCGCATGTACCTCCCCACCACTTCCTTTTCCAAAGTTCGTAGTTGCCAAACTCCTGATACAATTTACCCGAATTTTGATAATTTGTTCTGCCTCAAAAACACCTCAGATAATAAATTCAGGCCATTTGATCTGATATGTACTGGGGACGCCAATATCTACAGGGAAAAAGTATAGATATCACTCACACACACACACACACACACACACACACACACACACACACACACACACACACACACACACACACACACACACCACACACACACACCCATATATATATATATATATATATATATATATATATATATATATATATATATATATATATATATATATATATATATATATATATATATATATATATATATATATATATATATAGGGTGGCCCATCACATTCGCCTCGGTGTTTCTATGAGAAATGAAGAGAGTGGGGAAAAAAATTTAGCATGAACGGTCAGTTTTAGGTATAGGAAATATAACAGTAACTTACCTTTATTTGGTCTATAGTATCTAAAAATATAAAAAAATAGGGTATTCCATAAGAAAAACTATAACTTTGATATGTATCCTTTTTTTGGATCATCCTGTATATTTCAAAATAATTTTAGACTATGCTCCTTCTGGATCCACATATGACTGTGCTAAATTTTTTATCCCACTCTCTTCATTTCTCATAGAAACACCGAGGCGAATGTGGTGGGCCAGTCTGTATATCAAAAAAATCGTGTTTCTAAAGGTCTGAAACTGATTTGAAAAGACCTACGTCTGTATATCAAAAAAATCGTGTTTCTAAAGGTCTGAAACTGATTTGAAAAGACCTACACCTCACGGTTGACTATCGATATAGTAAAATAATCTTCTATTTTCGAAGAAAATACGATTGAAGTTCTATACACTAAAAGAATGCAACCTGACATTTTCTTCTCATTTTCCAAGAGTTCGACTAATTGATCAATAGGTGTAAAATCAATACTATAATTTTTATTGTGCGTGCAACAGATAGTTGTGGCATACTCCTTTGTTCTTCAAAGCATCCCAATTTCATTCTAGACGGCATTCAACTCAATTATTATCGTGAAATCAAATTTCACCCGCGTAAATATAAGAATGAAGTCGAGAAGAGCGTTTCCAGGACAACAATAGCACGGAATATTCTTCCCTTATTGGTTTATCAAACGATTTTTCAGTTTTCGCTATGGTTATTATAGGTATAAAAGTGATGACCTCCTCATGCGGCTGCGACACGCCATTTTGGTTATGTACAATTTGAAATATTGTTATTATTTGATCTTGAAATCATTGTATTGCTTTTACGAATCGAAAGTTATATCATTTTCAGGTCAATGAACGAATAAACGATGAATAAGTGCTAAGATACAACGAAAATTAACGCGAATTTTTCGTGGTTATTTGGCCTTGATTTTGTTCATTAGCCAGCAGAAAACAATGAGAAAAACATAACTATATGCCAAGGTATTGAAGATGTAAAACAATGCAATTAAATCGTAGGAACATATTGACTTACTGTGACACAGCAATTTATTTGATACGTACACTGTTTCAACATGACAAATTATGTCATCAATTCATATAATGGCCACTGCAAGACATATATTATGCTTAAACATCTATTACACTATCGGTATGGCAGTGTGATCCCAGCTAAAGATATGCAAAAGAGCATCTTAAAACCAAAACGCCATACCGGTACCTATTATACATGTTCATTTCAAAAAAATTACATGTTTGCCCCAGTATGCCGGCCACTTGGCGACGCCCCAGAGGTATGGCGTTTTAAGATCTTCGTTCTACAGTTCATTGCTAACAAAGATCACGAAGCAACAGCGTGAGGCCTATGATCCATGTTCACAGTGGAAAAATTACACGTTTCGGTAAGTATGGCGGACCTTAAGTGACGCCATATTGGTATGGCATATTGAGTTTGTGGACTTTGGCGACTTGCTTGATGACATAATACAAGAATCAAAATGGGGCCTATGATCCAGGGGCATGGATATAGACAACACGTTTGAAAATTCACCCTTCCTAAAAGCTACACTTTACGAGTGCCATAGCGAGAATTCAAAGTCGGGAATAACATTGTCTATCAGCCCCCAAAGCCTCGTCGTGAGTGAGGCCTATGATACATGCAAAAACCCTCTCGGCTCCCGGTCTAATAAGCCCATTCGCCGTTCGAAACCGACCTCAAACTGTAGAAGCATCGAGTCAAAAAAATTTATGGTAGGTACGTACCTGATTGAATGAAGCAGGTAGGAAACATCTTTGGTCATCTAGGCGGGAACACTGAATTTTCTCGATCAACTCGAAGAGGTCATTGGAGGTACCTCTAACCTTGTCGCTGTTCACGCGCTGGAGGTGGGCGGGACTGTTCACCCCTAGCACAGGGGTACCGTGCCATGTGGTGTTGCTCTGCTGGTGCCTTCTGTAAAGAATTTAATGTGTTATTTTATATAATTTTTTCAGGCGTATTTTCTTCAATATCGTTGAAGTTACGACACTGGATATAGATAAGAATCGTTTACACTACTTTAACTGTCCTCTGACAATTCTGTCGTTCTGATGTAGATTCCTACAAAATAGACAAATTCATATTCTCCGTTGTGAAGCAGTGGTTTCCAATATGTTTAAGTCTGCGAACCACTTAGCCAAACATGTATGTGGGGCACCACCCATACCACCGATTTCGGAAGAGGAACTTTCTGAGGGAATGGAATATACTCCAAGCAAAAAAATTCGTGGGATTCTACAGAAAAACTCTTGAAAATTAGAATACTGAAATGTGAATTTTAAGCACTTTGATAGTAAAGTTGAAATTTTTCAAATGATGCTCAATCCTTCTAGTTAATAATAGTTAATAATTATGAAAATGACTTCATTGTCTCACATACATTTACATACACATAATGAGTGAGACAGTAAAGTAGAGGTATTGAAGGCGATTTTTAGCAAACGCTACTCTACCCCTCAACCTTGAAGGCACAGCTCATTAGAAAAAAATTATGACAATGAAGACATGAGGTCGACACTTAGAAATATGAAGAAAAGATCAAGATATTTTTCAAATTTTAATTCGTATCATCCAGATTAAGAACATTAGTCTAGTCAACAAGTGCTTTTCTCTTCAACTTTTTTCAACAGTCTCGGAAAAACATGAACAATATGTTATTCGATTCGGAATAGAATGTAGATGTTTTTTGAAAAAATTACAGTTTCGCTCGCTAAGTTTGTAAAAGTTATGAACAATTTGCCGAAAGAGAAGAAGAGGGGTTTGGTTTTCTGCGAATAATTCAAAAACTAATTGAGATTTTTGATATCTCGAAAAAGATTCGAAAAGAGAAGAAAATTTCCTATAATAATGAAGTCCCAGGTCCCGAAACTGTAGGATCAATATATATATATATATATATATATATATATATATATATATATATATATATATATATATATATATATATATATATATATATATATATATAATCTTTTGATAATTAGCAATAACAGGCTTGTTGAATCTCAAAAAACCAGATTTTATTAAAAAGTTGACGTTTCGCCACGACATTCGTGGCTTTATCAAAACTTTTGAAAAAATTGAAATTCCTTTGACATTTATTGATTTGAAAAAATTTGAATAGAAAAAGACTACTATGTCTCACTAAACATTTTTTCGGCTGTGGCCGTTCTTAGTTATTTATTACGTGCTATTCAGTCCAATAATAACATTCAAATCTGTTATTATTAGATGGTAAGGGAAACCACAGAAACCTTTACCCACGTAATGTTCGAAATATTTTGATTTTGAAAAGTCAAAGAATAGGGTACTATTTATCTTGTTTTCAAAAATTTCTCATTGCGGCTGTGGCCGTCTTCAGTTATTAATTACGTGCTATTTAGTCCAATATCAACAGACAGGTCCGTTGATATTAGAATGAATAATTATATATATATATATATATATATATATATATATATATATATATATATATATATATATATATATATAATTTTCTCAGAGGGGTCAAAATACGGCCGAAAACGGATAATCTGGCTTGCGCCCATTTTGGACACTTCAACAATAAACAATATTTAACCACATTAAATAGGAAAATTAATGAATGAAAAAATTCAGGCACTTACTGGATAGGTGAATGAACAATAATCCGGTGGCAAAAAAATTTATTCGCGTTTTCTCAATTAGTTATGCAATAGTTAATTCATAATTTTTTCGTTCTTGAAAATGAACTTTGCAAGTGTGGTAACTGTTAAACTATAGATCTGAGATTTTTTCTTTATGGAGCTGGTTTTGAAAGGTTTCAGAATAGAATCTCGTTGAAAAAATTCAAAAAATTTCATTTTTGAGATTTTCATTGATACTTCACGTAGTTTCAAAATAAAAGAAATTAAATAATCATAAAATTTTTTTTAAATTATCTTATTAACAACGCATTTGTTTATAACAATTTTTCATACAATAAAAGATGAAAATTTGAAAAAACTTCATTCATGCAGCTTGCGATTATAAAAAACGGATTTATTGAAATTATTATGAAAAATTTGTTATTATTTTGCAACTACGTAAATTGATGCTGAAAAACTGAAAAATTGAAATTTTAAAATTTTTTCGAAAAGGACCTATTCTGAAGCCTTTCAAAAATAGCCCCAAGAAAGAAAAACAAATCTCAGATCTATAGTTGAACAGTTATAAGACTTACGATTTTCATGTTTAAACCCAAAAAAATTGTTAATCAACCATTGCATAAGTAATTGAAAAATCGTGATGAAAATTTTTTGCCACAGGATTATAGTTCACTCATCTATTCAGTAAGTGCCTGAATTTTTCATTCATTAATTTTCCTATTTAATATAATAATGTTTATTGTTGAAGTGTCCAAAATGGGCGTGGCTTGCGCAAGCCAGATTACCCGTTTTCGGCCGTATTTTTACCCCTCTGAGGAAATTGAAAATATTGATCGTAGAGTTTCGGGAGTTGGGACCTCATTATAGTAAAATTCTTCTTCATTTCGGATCTTTTTTCAGATATCAAAAATCTCAATTAGTTTTTGAGGTAAGTATTCGCAGAAAACCAAACCCCTTTTTTGTTCTTTCAGTAAATTGTTTATAACTTTCACAATTTTGGCGAGCGAAACTTTATTTTTTTCAAAAAATATCTAGATGCTATTCCGAATCGAATGACACCTTGCTCATATTTTTCCGAGACTGCTGAAAAAAGTTGAACAGAAAAGCAATTGATGACTAGACTACATACGCAAATCACAGTTGCAATCACGCAACTACGATCCTAGTTACCTTCGAGACCTATGACAATCTTTTCGAAATCTTCGACCGAAGAATGTGAGAAGCGAGCTTGTGCCTTGTGCGTAGTGTACGCCCGTTCACGCAACACTGTCTCGCATGTCCCCCAACCCAACAAATTTTCCAAAGGAGATACCGATCGCTGAAATACGCGCATAATGAGCGAGTTAACTGAATTGAACTAACCTTCTTTCACTCGATTTGCCAGTTCGACGAATAAACTATCTGTCCTGTCTATTACCGCATATTTCCTTTAGATCGATTCGGAGATCGTAAAAATTCGCGTTGCCGGTCGCTTACAAAGCGACTCGTCAGGTTATTACGCGGAAAAGAAAGCTTCCGCAAGTCGACGTGAACAATGATGCCACTGCGTCTTAAACGATGGAAGTCGGAGATACGTCACACACGAGTTCATGAACGTAGTTATCGCCCTTGAACCCTGAAAACCTTCGTCTTAGATTGATCTTACAATTTAGCAGAGAATGTTGAGAATATCAAGATGGCCATTGCAAAAGTTTGAAGTGACAGACAACTGTTTCGGACGTATTCTGGCACTCGTCAGTATCACATAATCATCGATTGCAATAATCCAAATTGAAGTATCAGCACTTGATAATCTAATCCAGAGGTCTCCAAACTTTTAAGCCTTAGGGCCATAATGATTTTTTCGGTATGTTCCAAGGGACAAATCAGTTTTAATTATTCTGCCATTAACTATATTTATGAACTAGAATAGTCGCAAAGTGCGAGACCTGAGAAAACGTACGATTTTTTTGCACTTCAATTACTATTGTTTATGTATTGTAATAGTAACAACAATAAGACATTGATTTTCGCAGGACAGATTTTATGACACTTTCGCGGGCCGGATTTAGCCCGCGGCCGTAGTTTGGTAACGAACGAAAACGACGTAACGTGCTCAAAATCTATGTATAAATATATATATATATATATATATATATATATATATATATATATATATATATATATATATATATATATATATATATATCAATTCATGAATTTATTGGCTGTTATAGGTGTGTATTGACATTGAAATAAAACACAAAGTAGTTTGGACGTTTCGGAGGTCTTTCCTCCTTCTTCAGCATTAAAAGAGTATATATATTTTGTCTGTAATAAAAATAAACAAGTAGTACAAATTTTCTTCACAAATAACTGTCTATAAATACCTATTAAAATGATAAAATGATTTTCATTCAAGACAAACTGTAGTTTTCACGTCTTTTGACTTTTCTCGGTTGTGTGTCAATGTCAGTGTTGTCTTTGTTACTGTCGTGTCACTGAATATGTTCTTTTTCTTCCTATGTGTTTGGTCTCGTTAATATTGGTAGATATGTGTGACTTAGTTGTTTTACGTCCTGTCTGTCATTTACTGTGTTATCTAAGTTCCATTGTATATATAACTCTCTTTGTTTTTGTTTGGGTTCTATTCTCAAAATTTTAGCTTCTTCGTAGTTAAAAGTGTGCTTCGTTGCTGTCTGATGTTTGTTAAGTGCCGTTGTCGCGTTTTTGGTATATCTATGTGCATTTAATCTGTCCTGTAGTCGTTGTGATGTCTGTCCTATGTATTCTTTGTTGCAGTCCTTACATCCCAGCTAACAATTTTATGTTCTATTAAAGTTGAGAGAACGTTTTCTCAGCAAATTTTATAGAGCAATGTTTGTTCTAAGAACATTCTCAAAACGTTCTTACAGCAGTTATACAAAAGAAATGGGCCCCGTGCTAAAGAACTTTTCAGTTCTTTAAGTTGTTCTGTAAGGTATGTAGAAAACATTTATAAAATTGTTGTGTAAACGTTCTTACAAGTCGTAAAGAATTTCTATGCGATAGTTACAGAGCAATGTCATACGAATTCTATAATAGTTCTAAAATGGTGTCTTAAAATTCTATTATAGAGCGTATAAAGAACTTCTATATTTTTGTTCGTTAACCGTACATATTGTATTCCATTATACAATTATTTTGTTGCGTGACGTTATAGTTACAAAACTTTAATAGGTTTTTTTACATCTTTTGAAGACAAAATGCTTCTGTATCACTTTAAATCATGGATACGCGTTAAAAATGATATGGACGCCATAATATATAAAGTACCTTCACCGTTTATTTGAATTTTCTAGTAAGTTTGAAATCAAAAGACGAATAAATTTTAATGCGGAAGAAAAATTAATGTGAAATATGTGGTATATATATGGTAATTTTTCAATGCGCCCTCATTTTATCTCATTTTTCTACAATGTTAAAAACTAATTAAGTATTAAAAAAAAAATTATTGATAAATTTTGCCGCCAAATGTATAAAAAACAGTTAGAAAGTGAATATACATCATATTACTGATAATATTTGGCCCATTTATGTTTCATATTAGTTTTTATCTGAATTTTTCTTGTTTCTTTACAAAATGGCGACGAAATGGAAAGCTTATCTCGTACTTCCAATATGGATGCCAACTAATATGAATCTTTTGTGTCGATTGCAATGATTACAGAGCTAATATACTTCATAAGCAACTACTATAACTCAAATTTGCCTACTAAAATTAACAGTGTTGTCTTGTTTTACAAGATTTCCCCAAGCACTAAAATTAGTACAGGCAGGCTGCATTTTGAAAGAAAAAATATATAAATACATAAACGATTTTTTCACAGAAGATTTCTCTGATGATATTACCGTTATTAAAGCGGAAATTTGCATACAATATTTCCCAGTGACTTTTTTTACGAGTCAAAAATATTTCCAATATGGCTCACAATGTTTTTACTCGACTGTGGCTAAACTAAAAGGAAGTATTACGATTTTAGCAGTCTATATATATATGTGTATTTATGGATGTGGATAATATATAATAGGTATGTATGTTCTATGGTATCGCCTGAATTATTGGTACTATTTTGGAGATTGAGGTGGCAATTGATCCGTAATTATTGCCTGGGTGACATTAACTACTTATTTCCGTAGCCAACTGTCACCTTGTTCGCCCTTAAAAACCCTATGGAAAATTTTGTATGCAAACTACGTATTTAATAACATTATCAACACAGAGGAATACCTAATTTGGTCTACATTTAAAATCTTCATCATTATTGTTCTGAAGCTCTATTAGCCAGTCATTTCTTTTTACTATAACTTCGTCATCTTCTTGGTTTTCTATGTCGCTGTCTATTCTATTGTTTTGTTCCTCGATTAAGGTCTTTGGTACCTCAAAATCCTTATTTGTAGCTTTGTTGTCATTGCTGTTATTTACGGAAATTCTATCACACAATAAGCTTTCGTAAATTCTTTTCGTTTCCCTACTGAATGCTCCACTTTTTTTCATCTGTTTCCATTTACTTAAAGACATGGTTTTTATAACAAATGTCGTCTAAAACTTATACACAAACGAAATTCACTTTTAAAATGGCGTTCTGTAGTGCTTTTTTATGAAACAAAAATGGCATAGATTTAAACCTAATTACTCTGTAATTATTGTATAACAACTATAACATTACTCTCTATAACAACGTTATAGAGGTTTTTTTTATTAAGTTCGTTAGCAGCTTCCATATGCATAATTTGTTATTCGTAGCAAAATTGTCTCTTTGCCACCCTTTATACAATATTTCTATAAAAAAACTATAATCAACCACTACGGAGCAATTCTATAGGAGCTTCACAGGAGTTGGTATAGTTCTATAAGATACTTTTTTACATCGGATTTGGAATCATTTAGTTCTATAAGCACCATTACTGTAAAATTGTGCTACTATAGACAGTTATCGAGCAATTATTTACACTTATCTTCTGAATGCTCTGTAATTATGTTCTAAGAACGTTCTTGCAAAAAACTTAAAGAACAATTTAGCTTACGAAGACAAAATAGTATCATCTGCTTCACTTATACAACAACTTAATGTTCTAGACACAACTATGAAACCTTTAAAGAACAGAAAAGTTCTTTTACTCTGAATTTAGAGAAGCTTTTTGCTAGCTGGGATGGTATGCTGTATACAACATTAGATTTTTTCGATTTCGGGGTTGCTGTTTTCAGTTTATTGTAAGTTCCTTTCACTTGATTTATCGGTTTATGTATGACCTGCATGTTATATGGAGCTATTATATTTCCTATTTGATGTGATACTTTATTTGTAAACGGTATGGAAATTCGTAGTTTATGTTCTTGTGTTATATATTTTATCAACTCGTTGCTTTATTAAGCCTTCTACCATTGTTCTGGGGAAATTGTTTTATTATATATATATATGTTTTATTTATTTATATATATATATATATATATATATATATAAAGTATATAATTTCCATTCATCCTCAAAAGGAGAAACATCAACAATATGACCTTAATGGACAAAAACATTAGAGTTCTTTCGTCCTGTTGGACTCTCATTAGTGTCGTTGATTAAGTGTGACAAACATGAAATATGCCTCCTTCAATCCAACGAACCTGCTATACTCTATAAGACAGAACAACGCCATCTGCCAAATGCATTAAGCCCACCGCCCTAATTCGAAATAGAATAGTATACGGGAATAGATAACTTTGTGTTCGCAATACGTACTACAGGGGGCGCCAGTTTGATGCCTTCAATTAAACCATATAACATGTTACGAGGAACAGTATAATAACAAAGTGGTATCGACAAGATATCTCCGAAGTCATTCTACGTATCCAGTTGTCCAGGTATAAACATTTTAAGTACAAATACATCAAAGGAATTTCATTCGGAATATTGAAAGTATCTTAAGATCATTATTTCGTAGCTCCTATGATCTTAGTTTCGTCATATCTGACAGATGCGTCAATTTTCAAGAATAATCAACCAAGTACAAAAAAGGCGAGAGGTGTCTTAGGACGCCCACTTGGAACAAAGTTCCTATATATTATGTATTAAATAACAAGCACAATGAAATAAATAAACGTTCGAAAATAGGTTTTAATTATTAATATAGAGTACCTTACTAAAATCCGCAAACAATGGTACGTACCTGACTCCCCGATTATAATGAAACCTCTATCGCAGCCAGTTTCATTAGAAAAGCAGTATCAAAACGTATCTAGTTTGAAAATTTTATTCATTCAATTATGATTTTTTTTTCCAAATCCTAAAAACAAGAATTGCGCCCTCTATAGTGTGAAGAATATTCATTTCCTCCTCCGGGGGGCAACCGCCCAACCTATTTATTTCGAAATGAATACCATCCAAGATATCATACGAAACTACCTACTCACAAACTTTCAATCTTATTGATCCAAAATTACGCCCTTTCTTGTGTAAAGAAGGTTTATTTCCTTCCCCGAGGAGTCAACCCTCCGACCAATTCGAACCAAAACCAATCCCATTCAAGATATCATACAAAACCACCTAGATACAAACTTTCAACCCTTTTGCGCCTTTTGTGGTGTAAACAAGATTTATTTTCCCCCTGGGGGGTCAACCCCCTAACCAATTCGAACCAAAACCAATCCAATCCAAGATATCATAGGAAACTTGCTATTTACAATTTTTCAAGCCTACTGCTTAAAAATTGCGCCCTTTATCGTGTAAACAATATTTATTTTTCCCTCAGAGGGGTCAACCCCCCACCTATTCGAACCAAAACTAATCCCATCCAAGATATCATACGAAACTACTTATTTACAAACTTTCAACCCTATTACTTCAAAATTGCGCCCTTTATCGTGTAAACAACTTGAAAATACATAAGCTCGTACATACAAACATTATATATATATGTCACCGGAAGATAACGAGATCCGCAAGTTTATAAATTTCCTAGGAAATTTATAAACTTTCGTAGGTTTCTAAACGAGAGATAAATTGTATTATTTTACGCCAACATATTCGCAAATTTATCATTTTGCGACGTCTCGTCGTAAGTTTATAAACTAACGGATATCCATTCGTAAGATTCTAAACGGTTCGACCAATCACAGAAAAGCTTTTAATTTTACGCTTCTTTAAAATACGGCAAATAACACACTGCTCTCTGATTGGTCGATGTTGACAGTGGCAAAGCTTGTGTCCATAGACTTAGGTTAGGTACAATCAGACTTGCCAAACTATAAATTTATCAGTTTCGATTACCTACCTAACACTATTTTTACTTTAAAACTAGGTAGGTACCTATAATACAGGGTTCATTTTTTACATAATATGCTAATGAGCCCTACTTCACTCTACCAAAATAAAACAACAGAAATAATGTTCTACGATATTAAAGAGGTTAATTAAGAAGAAAAAACAATCATAAAACATTTTAATGACATTTTTAATTTTTTCCTCTATACATTCCGATTTCTTACTATTTTGGTCATGGCCACTATAAAACTTTCGTAGCTCTGTGGTAAATTTCACTTCGTCAACAAATTTTCTAGCATCTACCGCTCTATCTTCACCATTTTGGCTGTCCGTAGCTTCTAGGTCGTTCAATATGGATATATAGTTTAGTAACCTTAGCAAAATAAAACTATTTTCACAGTTCCAACACAGTTATAATATTAAAAACTTTACAAAAACACAGGAGCAACCGGTTTGTTTATTTTCCGTGGAGGCGGTGGAGAGGAAGGAATAGGAACACGTGACTTATTCATCCAATCAGAGCGCACACGGCGTTTGGTTGTTGCTTACTTATTATTCTACGCGTGAGTTCGGTAAGTTTATCAATTTGCGAAAATGTGGGCGTAAAATAATACAATTTATCTCTCGTTTAGAATTCTACGAAGGTTTATAAATTTCCTAGGAAATTCATAAACTTACGGCTCTTGTTATTATCTGGTGACATATATATATATATATATATATATATATATATATATATATATATATATATATATATATATATATATATATATATATATATATATATATATATATATATATATATATATATATATATATATATATATATATATATATATATATATATATATATATATATATATATATATATATATATATATATTTATGAATTGAGTTTTTGGTGCCAAGAATCATAAAAAGTCATAAAAAGTCATTTTAATAAGCAGGTTTTCAAAGTGAAAACCTGCTAAAAATAGTACCAACGTTTGCAATGGATCAAATGATCACACTTCGCATTCGTGCAATTTTCCCTCAGCACGGATTTAGTGCGTTGATACACAGGCGACAGCGGCAACAGCGATAGGATCCATCGCCGGCTAGATGATCCCGTCTCCGAGGAACGCGTATAAAGAGCGAAACTACACGGCGTCTCTGCGATGTTACTGCCTCGTCCTGGACTATAAACAAGGCCGGTGTCTTGACCCGACACAATCTGGTGGAGTGCAAGACGACGACGGTCCGATAGGGCCGGTTTAGATGAGGTTCAATCGACCTAGTCGATGGTTTGAACAATGATTGTATACTGAGACAGATCATATAGGTAGGTAATAATTAACGGTTGTTTATTTTCATGTCATCTATTTACAAAATAACATCGTTTCTATGAAATGCATGTCTATTTTTACATCGTTAAATGATTTTCATTGAGGCCAATTCACTGGTTGGAATTTATAAAATCGCTGTCACTAAGGTCGTATTTTCCTTATTAGTCTTTTTAACATAAGAATTCTTAACCTCCTAAAAGACAATTTGATGGGGCCAAGGAAGCTTGAAAGCCTGTAAAAACTATACATGAAATTAGCGTACAAATTTCCAGCTTTCCAACTGAGGTTTTAGTGGCTCGAAAATCCTCAAAGACAAAAGATCTCTACATAAAAATAGGGCGTTTTGAGCAACAAAATCAACACTAAAAACCAAAGAGGCCTACAAGGCTGAATTTTGGATGTGTTGTTCATAATTAATTCCAATAATTTGTAAAATATTCGCTAATATACCCCCTCACTCACTCATCCCAGATACCAAACATCCCAGATACCAAATTTCAGCTCATTTGTTCTAATGGGGGGACTGGAGATGCTAAAAATTCACAGGGAAAAAAATATAAATACTCCATCATATACTCAGTTTCAACAACAGCAGAGTGTAAAAAAAAAAGTAAAAAACTCCGTTCTTGAAGGGGGTTCCCCGACCGCACAAGTTTCTATCTGTTAAAGATACCGTCAATTACGGTTACATATTCCAACGAATCCTTACCAATCAACACAAATCATTATACCCGGCAGTCAAGCAATAATTATAATTGTAGGTAACTGAAAAGAAAAAATTCAGTTCATAAATTTTCATTTCGAGAACTGAGAACTTCAACTATTGTATATGAAACTGTTATCATTTCATTATCAAGTACTTTCATCGGTTCGTTAATTTCAATTTCCCCGTAACTGGATATAATCCCGATTAATTTTCAATGTTTGTAATTTTAATCATGAAATTTATATGAAATTTCAAATATTCTACATAATAAAGAATGTAAATAGTACAATGAAGACTCAGTACGCCTTCTAGTTCTAGAGTATTAATGAACTCCAATTTCTGGGAAAGCTTCAAGGAGATTATGTCCTCACTCCTACAAATTTCTTGTCCAAAGTATTGTTTCCCTTGGCTTACAACGGCGCAGCAGGAGTTTCCTCCTACTTTCCACAAGATAAACTCTCGTCAGTTTCTGATAAAACTATTCTCATCAGATGCTTGCTGAGCGACAGTGTCCTGCAAGGAAGCCATTGAGCAGGTGTAATTTGTTCTCAATGAGATCCAGATATCCTTTGGATCTTGCAGCTTAAAAGTTCCAAAGGAACTTTTTGTCGTGATCCATCCCTGGAAGATACTGCTAGTGTGTTCCTCTTTTGGTTTCCTCCTTCTCCCTGAACTCTTTCTTATAGATGCATCACCGGTTAAGAAGCACGAGTTTCAATGTATCATCAAAATGAAATTGGTTTCCATTGAAACAATGACGCGCTACTATAACTGTATATCCTTTGTACATGCAGTGAAGCCAAACACATAGAGCGCTGAAGAACACCAGAATTCTGGAGAAGAGAATACCTCTTTTGTGAACTGAAAGTTTGATCAATCAATTGGAGATGAACCATCCAATCTGGTCATATAGTTCTTCAGGTACTCTTCATGGAAACAATTTAGTAGAGGGTGTTATGTGTCATTCTGATAATAGAAAGAACTATAGCTCTTTACTTTCCATACTTTCCTATGGCCGTTGGTATGTACCATGGAAATATAAATAAGTAGTAAAATGCCCACAATACTGGTGACCGTTTAGTAAATAAAACAGGAGCAGTTCTTCAGCATCTTCAGAAGAAACCCTTCCGCATTTCTGCAAAAATCCGCCCACGTGACACCATCCAGCACGCTGCGAAGTGAGGCTCCCAGAAAAACCGTAGAACAGCTGCGTTCGTAAGCCGACTTAATTACGATTTTAATAACTGTGCTGTCATGGTGGTAACGTCAGATCGACCGATATTATAGGCTAAATTTTGTTTACGGTCGGGTATGATCAGATAGGGATCAATGACGATACCGTGATTTTTCGGGTTAAGATGATTGGCGTTATTATTATAATAATCGAAGGAGGCGCTGTCAAAGGTATAGTCAACGATAGAAGCGATATATTTAACAAAACGACTTTATTTGATTCCTTTTACTGATATAAATGATTCAGTTATGCGACTGCAAGGGTTAGACGCGATTTAGTTTTCTATGAAAGGGATTTATCTGATACAACTAGACTTTGAGGTAGTGTTGGGTAGGACACGACATGAAAATGAGTTTGTAAGAGTAGCCTCTTTTTTGAACTGAGCCAGTACAATGTCCCACTTCAAATGACGTGAGGCCGAGTGAGGCGTACTGAAGCTCGGCGATACGTTTGAAGTTACGAGTACGAATATGACATTTGATTTTATTGCAGTACAATAGTTACAGCGTCTGAACTCTGATCGATGATATATTAATAATCAGTATCGCAAAGTGATATGAAACGATTAGCATAGTGAATATTGTTTGTAAGTAGGTAAATAAAAATATAAACAATTAATATATTTCGAAGGGTTAGGATATTCAAAAGCAAAACAATCGCTTCAATACGTGCCTCATAGGACAGGGATGGCGAACCTATGGCACGCGTGCCACAAGTGGCACGTTTGAAAATGTTGATGGCACGCACAAAACAAAATTAAAAATTTCCTTTCTTTCCCACAAATGCCATATGGCGTCATATTTTTCACAGCGAATTGCAACCAACATTACTTGTAGAGTTCTGTTTGCAATATTCACCAACAAGCGTTATGTGCGAAAACAGGTTTAAAAATGTTTGATGATATTTTGAGTTTTGTAACAAAATTAGTCAATTTAATATCAGCACGAGCACTAACTAAAAGAAAATTTCAAGAATTGTTAAGAGAAGTAAGCTCGTCATACAATAGCTTACTTTTATACAATGTACGCTGGTTAAGCCGCGGAAATGTTTTGCAAAGATTTGTAGATTGTTTGGAGGAAATAAAATTATTTCTAAATAATGAGAACATTATTGACCAATACAATCAGTTATTGGATGTAGAATGGCTAGCCAAGTTACATTTTTTCACTGATTTATGCTCTCACTTAAATCAATTAAATATAAAACTACAAGGTAGGTATTAATAAAACAGTCATTATAACAAATGAAGAGTCATTAACGAAAGAGTTTCCAATGGTATTCAATCCGTGACTCAGGAATTTTCTGCAAGATTTACGCAGTTTAAAGAATTTGAAGAAACTGTAAAATTTATTTTATATCCTGATATAATACCATTTGACAAATTGAATTTAAAAGTCCTTGAGTGGTTAAATTTTATTGAATTAGAAATGGAATTAGTTGAATTTCAATCAAGTACCATATGGAACCAAAAATTTGTTGATTGGGCTGCAGCCTCATGGTTACCCCCTGGGTGCGCCACTGAATAGAATGACGGATGAGTCGAGCTCTGCATGCTTAGGTACTGTTTAAATTAACTAAATATATGAACCAGATATTAAATTTTTATCATCTTGTGTACAGCAACATAAATCACATTAAAAATAATTGTCTTTAACGTGAATATTGTTTCTAGCATAAAGCTTTTTGTAAAACATTGATTAGTAAAAATTGTTGAGAGAAGAATTGCTTTTATTTGTTTATTTAATCATACTTACGTATAGTTTCACCACGTTAACATGTCGAATGAAATTTTATTGTGACACGTTACCTATTTAAAAAAGAATTTTTATGACTTTGTGGCACGAACATCAAGAAAGGTTCGCCATCCCTGTCATAGGATATTTCCTTATCGCTCGACGAGACTCGAAAAGCAATAATGCAATAAATTTGTAGCATGCGTCTCACTTCCTCTTTGTCTTCATCCTACAGTTTTACGGAGACGGAAAGTAAGTAGCGCCTAGCGCGACAACCGCGTCATAAAATTTGAAGCAGTACAATTAAAAATTTTGAGCCGCTCTTACATTTTGACGTCATGTACGGGACAAATGTACTGCCTCTTGTATGTCCTACTCAACACTACTTTGAGGTTTTCACGTTATGTGCAATTCGATTTTTCCTTCAACACTCATGAAATATGATATAGTTGAACGTTTATATCTAAAGATTCTACTTGACTTATACATAATATACGCGAAAAAACTCCTTTTCAATAGATTATCCCAGCTACTTTACTTATACATGATATATCGAAAGGAACTTCTTTTCAACCGGTTGTGCTACGACACCTCTCGTCCTTTATATTTCTTAATTAATGAAACTATTAACGAAGAAGTTGAAATTGATTTCATTCATAATTAGACGACGATGAAATCTTTTTTTTCTCAGTATTTGAAACTGGTGCCATATTGAAGAATTTTTGAATTGTTTTCTTAATAACTTCGTTGCCTTTCACGTTTTCGAAAGTAATTATTTCTGGAAAAAAACCCTTTTCGTCAATTCATCGGTTTCGTTTTATTCATTCAAAAAAAAAGATTATCTCCAACACACTATTGTTAAAATAAAACGTTTTTCAGAATTTTTTTTTATTGATCACCATTTTTTCTGTAGTAAACTAGTTGCTACATTTTCTTTGGCTTATTTTTTTCCACCCGAGTGTCAGTGAATTTATTTGAAATGATGTTCATTATCACACGTTACACTCTAGACACTAGGCGTTAGGCCTTAAAATGAGAAAACGTAATGTAATCTTCAGGTCAGCTGTACTCTTATATTTGTATTAATATCTATGTGTTTTCAAATCCGATTTTTCAACACGAACGGCATGTTTAGTTTCATAGACAGATAAATACCATAATGTGAATTAGAAACTATAAAATATTTGTTCCTTCCAGTATATAAATATTTCGACTTAATATCCACATGGTATTACATGGTAGGAGAGAGGGGTTACGAAGCACAAAAAAACGACAAAGTATGATATGTGTTGTATACGTTCATTTCACAGAAATTAATAAATTTATTATCATAGAGAATAATAATTGCGAAAATAATTGCAAATAAAATTATTTTTATTTGTCCCAACCATATCTTTCCCAAAACATCTAAAACTAAACATATATCATAGAAGTGTGAAATTAATACAAAGCATTAACAAGGAACGTTTTTATTACAAATTAAAGTTCTCAGCTTTCCTCTAGAAGGTAATAAACAAGCCGAAACAGTTGATGGGGCATCGAACCCATAATTTGATGGTTATGAGTGGAAATATTTCAAATATGAAAAGCCTTTCATTTAATTTCGAAGGGGCATCGGTTCACATTATTATTTGTTTGGTAGTTATTACTCCATTATAAATCTTAGTATCAAAAGACGCGCGGAAAAAATAATTTCAGCACTTATAAAGAAAAAAAAATTTTTAAGAGCGTTCGGAAAACAAGGAATAAAAATTTTAGCATTAGTATTCATTATTAATAACTAGAAAACGGAAACTATACTTATTTTCGAACTTTGAAAACAATGAACAACTTGAATTTAATTAGCAGTACAATTAAAAATATAAAAATGAAACAAGAAGGAATAGGATTCTGTAGATTACTCAATACCCTAGTTTAGTAAATTTGGCACATCAGAAATATTCTACATCTACATCTTCCGAGGATTATGCTCGTTTGAAGAAGGACCTATGAATTGAAACCTAATCTTCGTTTTAAATTTCTGACTTTTCCGCAGTAAACACACTTCAAATGTGTATATTTATTATTTTCCAAACGAAAAACGCTAGCGGTCTGAAACTTTGTTATGTATATGTTAAACAGAAAGGAACGAACTGAGAACTCCATCAGGCACCAGGAAAAGATTTTAGTATGTCAATGCTGAATTGTCTGAAAAAACAATCTTCTTTATATAGTCAAATGAACATTCGAGACGAAAACTATCATCAGCATGGTTATTTTCAACCCAAATTACATACTGAAAGCAACTTTCGCGCGAGAAAAAAAATTTTTATTTTCAAAAAATTCTTCGTCAACCTTCGCGATATGATATAAATTTTCAACCTCTTATTTCTGATTGAAAATCGGTTTAATTAGGTAATTTCGACAATAGTTTTCACTTAGCATGCTTAATTGACCATGTGGGTGGTGCGAAAGATCGAGATTTAACTGTCGCCGAAAAATTATCAATTTCCAAACGAGAAACGCTAGCCGTCAGAAATTTTAGTATGTTGAACAGAAAGGATAGATTCATGCCGAAACGAACTGAGAACTCCATCAGACATCAGGAAAAGATTTTATCAAGTGGCATTTTATCACTAATGCGGAAAAGTACCACTTTCCACACTGAAGGAGCATTTTTCCGCAAGCTGGTAAAAATATTAGTATATTCTAATGAATGAATTGTACTAAAAACGGCAATATTGAGTAAGATTTTTTTGAATAGTATGACAAAAGTTACTACTATTCAAAATTAAATTAACATCATGATTAAGTGGTGTCCCAACAATAACGGCTTTGCGACGCATAAAAAGTATGATATTTGTGTACTTTAAATTTGTTGATTAGTGTAAGTCAACATATAATAACTAGAGGTAAATCACCTTTTTTTTTTTTTTTTTTTAACTCGAGGGACCTACAGTTTAACGCCGGTTCCGAACGGCCAATGGGCTTGTATTCTGTGTACATTACCCAACATTTTTTAATTTTAATAACCACTGAAAACCGGACATATACAACACCCAAGAGCGAGGTGGGACTCGAACCCACAATCCTCGGTTTACAAACGGTATAAGGCAGTTCACCTTACCGCTGGTCTACCGAGGCCTTTAATTCCAAGCTTGGCATTAATATAAACCTCTCCCAAAAGTTTAATTCTATAGGAAACAATCTGATACCGTTGAATCTTCAAAAGATATTCTCCTTGCACTAATTAAAGTAGCAAACTTTTCCCTCGATCAAATTTCGTTGATAAGCCAACCTTTCTCAGTACCCTTTTTTCCTACGAAAACTTTGACTGCAGTGCACTTCATCATCTCCAAAGAGCTATCTGTAATGTACAACTTCAAAGAGAGATAATTGGCTCGATATCAAATTCAGCAGCTCGATTTATGTATCTCTAGTTACACTACATGAATCACTCCGAACTCGTTCTATTTGCCATGAGCGATATTTAATCCTGACAGATAATAAACGTATCTTACTTATACCGCCGTTCGTTTTTCTTTAAACATAATAATATTTGAAGAGTGTCTCACTTATTGATAAACACTTTTTCGGTTAAATGCTCAGTAATTGTGGAAAATATAAAAGTGAGAAGTTCAAGCAGAGTTAATTGGACATTTGGAAGCATATACTTGATATATAAATATAAAAACGAGAAAATTTTTATAAATACAAAAAAAAAACGAATTCCGTACAATGTGAATTAATATTTGAAACAATGGTATTGGAATTAGAAATACATTGCTTTATGTCACATTTCTCATCGATAGTAAAGGACACTATTGCACTGTCTATATGTCCGCTGATCGCGGTCGGTTGAACGGCATGCGCGCCATCTAGGGGCAGTGTGAAGCAAAATAGATTGCATGAAAATCTCCCCCATGAAAAAACACATAGATGAGCCAAGTTTGGCTATGATTGGTCATACAGTGTTGGAGTTTACCGATCTCATATATATATATATATATATATATATATATATATATATATATATAGTATATATATATATATATATATGTAAATCTATATATATATATAATTATATTATATATATATATATATATATTAATATATATATATATATATATATATATATATATATATATATATATATATATATGAATAGATATATATATATATATATAAAAATATATATATATATATATATATATATATATATATATAACTTGTCGTTATGTGAGGTTGTTTTCTAGGCAAAACAATACTTACCATAACTTCGAACGTAAATACTTACCATTTATTCGAAGGAAAAAAAAATGGAAACTCATATTCTTTTGAACATCCATTGTGTAATACACAGGAGATCCCAATTTATGATTACAAAATTTCAAGAAAATAAATATTTTTTTAACTATAGAGATAACTGTGAAAAAATTAAATCAACCCTTTCGATCAAATACCAGGCATCCAGATTTATTCTGACCTGCGAAACTGCTCCATCTAAAGGAAGACCATCGACCTCATAGGATAAATCAAAAGCTTTCTCATTCAGAGCAAGTTTCTTAAACTCGATGCACTTTGATCCGCATCAATTTATCTGCCCGAACACAATCAATAAATACTTACGGTACGCACAATGACCATCCCTTTCCAAACTGAACAACAATCGGCACTTAAGAAGTAATCCCTACATTATCGACCGTATTGTCATCGCAAGGCCTGATATATAGTATTTTAAATATTTGGATCCCATTAATAGTAGTATAATGGAAGAATGATATTATTTATCCTTTTCTGATGAAATTGACTGTGAACAATGTCGAAAAATTACAGATCTGACCGGGCGATTCCGTTCCTGTTACGTTCGAACATCAGACGTCGGATGAGCTTAATCTTCTCACACTCGGAACAAGAAAACAAAAAGGAAAAACATTCCAAAAATAATCCAGCAAACACATTAATGGCAGACGAAACGGCTTAGAAAAACACGTTTTTCACATTTCTCGAGGTACATTTGTTTTTTTAAACACAGCAAAATAGGAAACGAGGGATAAACAATGTCGAGACCTAATTTGTATGATATATTAACGCGAAACGACATCGTTAGTATCGGGATGGGAGCTCTTTCGTAGGGATGAAGTTGACGCATGTATTTATATTTACAAATAGCTCATCATCAGGCTTCCAGCCCGTTTTTATATTCCCGCGAGGGCTACGAAATGACACCAATAAAGACCATCCGGTAAAATTGGAATGAAATGGAGGGACGGTGGAATTAACAGATTACCGAATTTCGGACTGGTGTCAGAGGGAATTAATTATTATAAATATATTCGGAAATTGGATGCTGTATGCAGACGGAAGTAATTTATTGAGGGGGTTGGTTGGTACACTTTAGATATGTGCTAATTCCTGGATCACCATTTATAACGGGAATAGAGTGAGGCGAAGTTCGAACTCAAGTTTACATATTTGAAGTTGATATGGAAATTTTCATTAGTACGCGGTATGACTTCGAAACGAAAATGACAGATGTACGGGGAACGCTGGTCGCATACGAATTCATTATTAAGCATCCTAATGTTAAGTGAATTTTCTTAATGGACTCGATTTTGTGGAATCTGAATGATGTTATATAACACCACCACACACACACACACACACATATATATATATATATACATATATATATATATATATATATATATATATATATATATATATATATATATATATATATATATATATATATATACAGTGTGACCCATTTTTAATGGATACACCCCTGTAAAATTTGAAGATGTGAACTGATTTCAACCATGGTTTTTATGAAATGTCACTTACTAAAAGGTCTACCTTGGGAGAAAATTTGAAATGTTTATTCCAATTTTACAGGGCATAGTCGAAATTCGGGATTTTTTATTAGCAATTTTTTTATTGAAAAAATTACCACGCGACTGGATTTAGCGTGTCCCTAAATAGGTATAACCAAAATTTCATAAAAAAATATTCATTCATAACAAAGTAATGAGAACTCAAAATTCGGAAACTCACATACAAAAGTCCCAAAAAAACACCCAATATCAACAGATAGCCATAGAAACATTTTTTTAATGATTTCAACAATAAAGTGCCACCAGATAAATACACTACAAACCTCTTTAGCACTTCTGAAGTCATCTCCCGAAAGGCGTATTTCAATTTTCTCTCTTACGCTCATCTTGCAGTCATGGCAACTAAGATTTAAATTGAAAAATCTATTTGGTCTCAGTTTTAGTTGATTTGCGTGAAAACTTGAATGTAATTTCGTTATTTTCAGTCAAAATATTTAAGCTATTAAATTTTTCTGGTGGCACTTTATTTACATGCCTATCTGTTGATATTCACGTTTTTTTTTGTGATTGTTAAGTGTCAGTTTTCGAACTTTGCGTTCTCATAACTTTGTTATGAATGAATATTTTTTCAATAAAAAAATCGCTAATGAAAAATCCTGAATTTCGACTGAGAAATATGGTAGTATGCCTTGAAAATTGGAATAAATGTTCCGTGGTAGACATTTTAGTACTTACTTGACATTAAAAAAACAAAGTGGTTGAAATCGGTTCACAATTTCAAATTTTATAGGGGTGTACACTGTATATATATATATATATATATATATATATATATATATATATATATATATATATATATATATATATATATTTAATATACCTATATATAAAATGACAATCACCGATAACTCATGTCACATCACACCCAAAAGTGGCCACCCAATTCTCGTGTGTGGTACCGATATCGAATTTTTTAACATTCTCCCCTGAAGGATTAATGTAAATTTTATTTAGTCGAGTCTCATAAAACTAGCTCCACTAGTTGGAGATTTGAGATGAGATTATCATATATTTTCTAGTTCCTGATTGGCATTGAGACGTAGAACATAACGGAACGAAGTAACAGTACCGTCATAGATTACTATTTATTTTTATTTCGAAATTTATATCCATTTTAAAAATCAGCACACGAAACTGATGAAGCTACACAACAATTGATAAAAATAGATTTTCAATCTAGATTAGGTGAATTTCGTCGAAGTATTCTCATTTCAGAGCCTGGACGAAAAAGAAACCGATATAAAATACGATACATGAACTACCACCGAAATAGAGGCGAAATGTGATTTCAAGTCTTCGCCCATCAAATTGACCGGTGCGCATACCTAATCAGACCCCTACCATCAGATTAAATCGTATCCCCACGACACAGGCTTAATGACACGGTTAAATTATACGCTATTGGATGCTATCAATTCCTGGGGACATTACAGTCCGATTGATATTTCATCAAGATATAGTTAACCGCGTCCGATATTCAGTGGCGCCGACTCCTGAGCCTGAGGGGGCCCGAGCCCCCTCAAATAATTCAAGAAAATTATTAGTTATATCATGCTTTGTAAAATAACGAAATTATGTTGGCATTTTTCATTTTAATCATTTAATGATTAAAATAGCTATTCAACTAATTAATCAAAGTACTATTACTGTGCGACAGCAATATTTAATGTTTTATTCTTTTAATGCTAGTTAAGGATTTATTAAAATATAATTTCAGTCTTTTCAGAGCTATATATTCACTGCTCTGTAATAGTCTAAAAGCATAATTATTACTCTAAATTAAATTAGCTTTTTACGAAAATACAGTGTGTTTCGTTTTTCAAAGCCAAAAAATGTGTCAGGCTTGTCGAGTTTCCCGGAGTGTCGAATTATCGAAAGTCGAGTTTTCGGGGTTTTAATGTTGATCATACGACTCTGAAATGCATTTTTTAAGCATTTTTTAAAACTTGAAAATTTCCCCTGGTATGGCCCCCAATGTTTTTCATAAGTCGGCGCCTCTGCCGATATTGCAACTAGGAACATAATAATAAGATACACTTCCTATCGGCGGACGACAGGCAATTCGATTCGAAACGACGCGATAGACTCATTATACGGGCATAAACATATCTAGTATCTGGCCGCAGCGCACAAATGGATCCGTCGGGTTAGCACAAAAGAACGCGTTATTGCCTGTACGAAACGATCTGTCCATCTTGATTTCATTGAAGATCGGCACGGGGGAACAATGTAGAGTTAGCCGTACCTATACCGATGAATAGCGGAATGGAGCCAGAAACGTTTCGGACGAAAATGTGTTCGTCATGCGGTGCGACGTTTCGTATAATCCGGCCGGTGACCCGACACAGCCTAACTATCGTAGAAAACGTTTTTATTCGTCTGAGACGGGGTCTTAGTTCAGATGATCGAACGAAATCTACTGTTAATATCTTGAAGTACTTTTCGTTGCCGGATTAACATTTTTGGGGCCTAAGAAGTGGTGGGGCCTCGTTAAGGGGACAAAAATCCCATAATTTCAGGTTTCGCCGTGATTTTTATGCTTAAGTATGAATTGCGGATCATAGATTATTAAATTTATATAGTATAGCGAGAATCAATTGAATTTCAAGATTAATTTACTTTTGCAGCCTACTGCAGCCTATATATACAGGGTGTTCCAAAATTGAACGTACAAACGAAAAGGGGAGATTCCTCAAGTAAGTTTGAGAAAAAAAAGTCCCGTAAACATGGGGTCGCGAACGTTTCGTTTTCGAGATACAGAGTGTTGAAGTTTGAATTTTTTTTTAGTTTTTTTGTCATAGTATCTACACTTTATAAGATATTCAACTGAAATTTGGCATAAATATTACATTTGAGAGTTCTCACCACGTGACATGGCAATTTCGATAGCAGATCTACAGGGTGATATTTTTTCTGGAACACAGTCACCTGTTTTACTCAAGAACTTTTTTTTGGTGTGCAACTGTTAATTTGAAAAAAAAATGTAAAAAGAAGCTTTGTTATTATACTAAACTTTTCGTTCTCTTGTAGTTTTGTCGTTTCTGCTACTGATTTCGAGAAAAAAAATTTTGAACGGTTCTCTCGAAATTCTCGGAAAAATCCAAATTATGATAAGGAGGCCAGGTTGTAAGCTGTGGTGAATGAATTCATTATTAGTTTTTATGGAAACTTTCCTGATCTGTTGCGATTTGATAAACTCGTATAATCATTACAAAAAATGTATTACTACAAGAAACGTAAAACTCAAAAAAAAAATCATAACAAGAAAACTAAGTAACCGCAAAGGACTGAACTACAGCAAATGTTGAAAATGTCCTCCCCCCAACTCTTATACAAGCTTCTGTTCTTATATAGTATAACAACAAAGCTTCTTTTTACGTTTTTTCAAATTAACAGTTGCTCACCAAAAAAAAGTTCTTGAGGAAAACAGGTGACAGTGTTCCAGAAAAAATATCACCCTGTAGATCTGCTATCAAAATTACCAAGTCACGTGGTGAGAACTATCAAATGTAATATCTATGCCAAATTTCAGTTAAATATCTTATAAAGTGTAGATACTATGACAAAAAAACTTGAAAAAAATTCAAACTTCAACACAAAACGTTTGCGACCCCATGTTTACGGGACTTCTTTTTCTCAAACTTACTTGAGGAATCTCCCCTTTTCGTTTGTACGTTCAATTTAGGAACAACCTGTGTATATATATATATATATATATATATATATATATATATATATATATATATATATATATATATATATATATATATATATATATATATATATATATATATATATTTATATATGTGAGAATTATTCGTGGAAAACTGAAAACACGCCCGTGGTTATAAAATTAAGTGAACTAGGACATTTATTTGAAACTAATCAAACAAATCTCCTAGCCGAGCTGGTTATAAGAGTTCACGAAGCATCGAAATATCCACATCTACCCTAGACGGTAATTGTTAGAAATGTTAATTTGTTTATCACAATCGATGGAAATTGATAGACAGACTGTTTCGCCCTTATTGGGGCTCATCAGTATAATCCATCCATCGATAATGATAACCACACCAACATTTCAAACGGTCATACATTTTCCTTCTAGTAACTCCATTGCATATAAATATGACACAGCGACATCATTCTAACAATTACCGTCTAGGGTAGATGTGGATATCTCGATGCTTCGTGAACTCTTATAACCAGCTCCGCCAGGAGGTTTGTTTGATTAGTTTCAAATAAATGTCCTAGTTCACTTAATTATATATATATATATATATATATATATATATATATATATATATATATATATATATATATATATATATATATATATACTCATTACGCCCTAGGGCATCATGAGTGTATATATAGCAACCGCATCGAAGGTAAAATCAACAAATAATATACAAGTGAAAAATACACGTATTAAGTAAATGAGGTTACTGAATATACGTAAAAATTCGATGGTAGTCGAACATTCCCTTTCAACTGAAGAAGAACAAATGACCTCAGAAATGGAATATGAGGCTTATGAACTTTCCCTTAAAATTGTCACTCTGATTGTCTGAGCTCAAGCAGTCATATATGAATAGATGTAAAATAAGTTACATCACTGGAAAATCAAATTCGCCAAGATGCGACAACAAAACCCTGACTGCAGCTTTAATAAACAGACGTCATGACACAAAAGTTTGTTTTTGAATCCCATGGTGAGTTATCCAATATGTATGCTTTCATGGAGACCATTATATAAACAAATAAACTCTTCTGCCTTCTGTCATCCGCAATCTGTACAATATGAGACTTGCGTTTGGATATTCTGCTCGGAGTCAATACGAACCTCCCCATTTTAAATTCAGCCCTAGCTCGTGCTGTCGACTCAGAATTGACAATTTCATTTTGATATTCACGAAGATGTTGTAAACATTGTAGAAACGCAACGCACACTCTTGATTACTGTGTATTTTAGGCGTGGACATGTTGATTGAACAATACACGTACAGGGTGGGCAAATTTCGATGTTTGTATAGGATATCTAGGTAAATATAGGACCCTACAAAAAATTGAGACCGAATTCTCGATCTCTTATGTCGAGACGAATTCACTGGGAAAACAAAAATTGCAATCGTCTTTTGTTTTCGAGTTATAAATAAAAGCTCGATATTTTTCGGCTATTAGACACACGTAAATATGACGGTTGTTTGTAAAGTTACTAAATAATAAGTTTCACATTCTCAGGGCACTTTTTTATGTGTGTTGCGTCAAGAAAATTTGACTGACAGGTGCTATTTTGAATTGTCGCCTAAAGTTGCGATTCTTTATATTTGTTCCAAGTATGCGGGTGTCATATATGACACGGCATGTCCATTTGTTTCCGTCATTATGTCGGTTAAGTCGTTCAATCGTAAAAGTGAGGTTATCGTTCGAAAATTACGAGTAATATGATATGTTAAAAGATTTTATTCACAGTATAATAACAATTGTGATATTGTATATTTCAATCGCTATCCATAAGGAAGATGACCCAAGCTATTTTTCAGAGGTTAAAAGAAAATCTTATGAATTGCGGATCATTCAACAAACCAAGACCAAAAAATCAGATATTCATATCTAATTTTATGATATATTGAAACTACAAAATAATAATACAAGTCACGGCTTGTAATGATCCGCAATTAAAATTTTCTTTTAACCTTTTGAAAAAAGCTTTTTAGATTTTTTAGATAAAGTTTATTTCTCACTTGTATATTATTTGTTGATTTTACCTTAGATACGATTGCTATAAATACAATCATTATACCCTAAGGCGTTATGAGCGGGCATTATGGATCATAACGCCCGCTCAATGTAAGAGGAGAAATGAAGCAACTTCCATTGACTAAATACTTCATAATCCTTGTCGTATACGACTCTGGATTTCTCCGGCAATGAATTATTCGCAGCTTTGGCTGCATTTTCTATGATATTCTTGTGTAAATTCATTTTCACTTCCATTATTTCTATAAGACTACACAAAGAAAGCAGCAATGACATTCACTGAATATGATGACAAAAATATTCACAAACGTCAAAATATCAACAAACGACATGCCTACTATGAGAAGGAAAATGGAAAGTATAGGAGCAATGGATTTTGAAATCGATTTTTCATTATAATAAAATAATTTTTTCGTGAAAATAAAATCTTGTATGCACCACGTGCTTTACTAGAGTTCTCATAAAAAGCAAAAATATTTTTTTGTCACAAAAGCAAAAAATCCGGAGAAAGGATAAGCACTTAATTTATTCTGCAAAACATCATTTTGAAAAGTGTGATAATACACCCTCAAGGAAGCATATTGTCACACAGAGCGGTATAAGTTGTCAGAAGTTAATTAAGCGAGGGAAATTTGTCTTCTTTCGGTATAGTGATTGAAATATATCTCAGCTGCAATATCCACAATTGTTATAACTTCTAATGAAGCTTTCTAACATATCATATTTCTCGTAATTATCCTTCGACATTCTCACTTTTACGATTAAATCAGTTAAATTATATTATGACGAAAACATTATGACAAACTCTGTCATAGATTACATTTGAAAAAATAAAACTTCAGGCAATAACCCGAAATTGCACCTTTTTCTTCAAATTTTATAGACGCCAATGGATAAAACAAAAAAAATGAATCTGGATATCTAAAAATTATGGACAAAATAGTTAGGTATGTACCAAGTGCGTTATATAGATGATAACGCCTGATGGGCGTTCGGATCTAGTAACGCATGTGGTGCATACAAGATTTTATTTTTCATGAAAAAGTTATTTGATTTTAATGAAAAATCGATTTCAAAATCGGTTCATTGCTCCTATACTTTCAATTTTCCTTCTCATAGTAGGCATGTCATTTGTTGATATTTTGTGAATATTTTTGTCATCATGTTTAGTGAATTGCATTGCTGCATTATTTGTGTAGTCTTGTAGAAATAATGGAAATGAATATGAATTTACCCAAGAATATAGAAAATGCAGCCAAAGCTGCGAATAATTCATTGCCGGAGAAATCCAGAGTCGTATACGACAAGGATTATGAAGTATTTAATCAATGGAAGTTGCTTCATTTCTCCTCGTATAAATAAATTCGGTGGAAAAGTTTCGAATCAATTTAGGTCAACCACGAGGACCTTGGACGCGCGTTCGAATCCCAGGTGACCGGATTTTAAAAAGTGATTTACATAATCGTGTTGTCGATTTTCGGGTGCACATTGGCGGTGCATAACAAACGAAGACGATATACCGAATTGATTGACTATTCCCTGTGTTACGTATGTCGATGGTTGGCCTGCTCACGTTTCCGGTTCCATTTCTAATTATTCCGATATACCTGACGATAATATTGATACAACGAGGACGGTTAGAATGGCCTGAGTCGTGGTTATTCACGTTCTACCGACATCGTTCCTCCATGTAATTTGTCTGGTCGACGATGCTGGGTTTCAGTGGCGTGTCATGACCATTTTTTATGACATAATCATTGGTTATGTTTCATATTGAATATTTAACCTTGTAATGTGAATAAAACTTCTGTTTTTAATTTTCACTATATTTTATTAAACGTTACAATTGTTTCGCCGAACACAGTGGCTTCTTCAGATGAGTACTTCACACTAACTTTACAAATTGAAAGCCTTACAAATATAGCAATGGGAAATAAAAATGGGGTTGAGGAAAATAAACGTAATCTATTCCCGAGAAGGCGCAGATGCACCAGTCCTCAAACCAAGGCAGGTCTCGTGTGGAGAGATTGAACAACATCGGAGAGAGAACAGATCCTTGCGGTACTCCGACCTCGATGGATCACTCCAAAGAGAGTGCGTATTCGAGTCAGAGTCATGCTCAACTGAAATATGTAAATACATATTTTGGGAAGAGAGTAAGAACAATTTTCGGTTCATTTCCAAGTAGAATTTGTATGCTGCTAGCTCGTTGGAAATTATTAATATGTACTCCAATTCCTATTGAAGGGGCGCATATGGAATATATTCAATCTCATAGCCTCTTCTCATCAATAATTTACGTTAATTAAATTATGTCTTGTTAACTTAGTTGCATACTCAAGAAAAAATCCTTAAATCTGTTCATACATATATGTGAGAGCGAATATAAAATTTTGTACCTACTCATTTTCAATAATCTTGGGCGCACATAGGAGGACAGGTATAGTTAAAAAAGTGTAGAAAATGCCATTTTTCAGTGAGGAGTTTGTTGCACATATTACTACGCAGTGGAAAATTTCCAGATGCAAGGTTTGTGCTGAAATTTTCAATATACTTAAGTTAACATGCTATATTTCTTAATCTCAATATATATAAATTACGTGTCACGTTGTTTGTCCGCGATGGACTCCTAAACTACTTAACCGATTTAAATCAAATTTGTACACCGTGTGCAGTTTAATCCAACTTGAAAGATAGGATAGCTTACATCTTAATTTATAGTCGCAATATTATTTAATTGCAAATTATTTGTTGATTATCTCTGTTAGTTTGATAAGATACTTACAGATGGCGGTATAAGGTAGTTAGTTGACTGGATTGAGTAAGTATCCAATAGATGGCGCTATGTCGAAATTACTAACGCTTTACGTGTTGCTGAGGCCAAAGTTTATGTTAAATTTATATTATAGTAAATGCAATGTGAAATTATTCTCATTTTTTTCAATTTTTGGTGCTTTATTGTTTCGAACTCTCTTGTCAAAATAAATATATGTAAGTATTATCATATCACATAGTTATATTCCGGCAAAAGTTGTGTTGATATATACATTATTTAAACAACGTTTACCGGGTCAGATAGATTGATAGATAGATATATAGGTAGATATTTATATTGATAGATAAAATGTTAGATAGATAGATAAATATATAGATACATAGATAGAGATACATCGGCAAATAGATGAATAGTTATTTAGATAGATAGATAGATAGATAGATAGATAAATATATAGATAGATAGATAAACATCGGCAGATATATGATTAAATATAGATAGGTAGATAAAAAAATAGATAGATGAATAGATAGACAAAAAGATAGAGAGATGAATAGATAGAAAGATAGATAAAATGATCTATATGGCAGAACAACGTTTGCCGGGTCCGCTAGTTATATATATTATATATAAATATATCTATATATATATATATATATAACTAGCTATATAATAACTATATTATATATATATATATATATATATATATATATATATATATATATATTATATATATATATATATATATATATATATATATATATATATTATATATATATTATATATATATATATATATATATATATATATATATATATATATATATATACAGGGTTGCGATAAAGTATGGAACCAAGTAAATATCTCTCGAAGGAAAAGGAGAATATTTATGAAATTTTGCAGGTAAGTCCAATGGATCAAAATGCATCTGATGTATGATTTTATGTTAATAACATACTTCCGGTTGTACCGGAAATATACCCTAAGTTGCTTCTTTTAAATAGGATACCCTATATATTATTACATTTTTGGATTCTACTTAAGATTCTAGACAGATTTTATGCATTATGTCCTATACCTAAGTCTAAGCGTTTTTGACATATTTAGGTTTTTATGTCAAAAACGACGATTGCAAGTCCTAATATAATTATCAGTTGTTCCTATAAGGAAGCCTTTTTTACTTACTTTGGGTTAAATTCCTTGTTGAAAAGGACCTACTTTAATAGATTTTTTATAATATTTGGATAACTAGTCATACAGGGTGTGCAAAAAATAAGCTCTAAAATGAGATTGAGAAAACTGACAAAAATTAATTCAACTTCTCTTGAGATTTTTACATTACCGTAAAAAAACGTTCAGATAAACAAATTGATGTTGTGTGTATGCATATGTAGTAAGTAATAAACGAGTACGATCTCAAATACGATCGTGGCTATTCTAGATCTAATTGTTTAACGATTGAATGCAAAATCGCCATATAAAAATATTAAATTGGCAATATTTCGAAAACTTCAAATTTTAGGTGAAGATAACCTCATACAAAGTTACCTTCTTTTTAAATGCTTAATACTACAGAATAAAGAAAATGGGGGGTTTCCATTTGAAAAAATTGATTTTTGTCAGTTTTCTCAATATCATTTTAGATCTTATTTTTTGCACACCCTGTATAACTAGTTATCCAAATATGATTCAAAATCTATCAAAATGGGTCCTTTTCAACAAGAAATCTAACCCAAAGTAAGTAAAAAAGGCTTCCTTGTAGGAAAAATTGATAATTATATTAGGGCTTACAATCGTCGTTTTTGACATAAAAACCTGAATATGTCAAAAACGCTTAGACTTAGGTAAAGGATATGATGCATAGAATCTGCTTAGAATCTTAAGCAGAATCCAAAAATGTAATAATATATAGGGTATCCCATTTAAAATAAGCGACTTAGGGTCTATTTCCGGTACAACCGGAAGTATATTATCAACAAAAAATCATACATCAGATGCATTTTGCGCCATTGGACTCACCTGCAAAATTTCATAAATATTCTCCTTTTCGTTCGAAAGATATTTACTTGGTTCCATACTTTATCGCAACCCTGTATATATATGTTCATATAGATTTTTATAGCAGTGTAATTTGAAACTCCTGAAATTTCAATGTATTCAATTTTTTTTTCCTCTTCTCGGAGTAGAAATTTCATACATGCCAAATTTAAATAATGCCAGCAAAAACCTCGAAATAATGGTGGAGAAATGGAACATATGGTGCAAACAAGGGAAATTCGATAGGCCTCAAAGTGGTTTACAGTGTAAATGAATATATTAACAGCCCGACATCATGTGTGCCGTGCCCGTCTTATCAGAGTACAATGCCGAGGATGACAAGTCCGTCTGTCTGTCTGTCTGCCGATCACGAACCACGTGTGCCAGTTTGTGAAAAAACAAAAGCAAACTCGGAGTAATTGATGTGCGACATTTTTAAATGACTCCGAGACGGGCTAGCGTTTTTTTTTTTTCTGACGAGAGCTGAATGAAACGGAATAGGGTGAACTTGAAATGGGATACGTGTGCGAGCAGACATTATTAACTGGATTTAATGCAAACAAGCTCGCGGAACTTGGTCTCTTTTCTTTCCGATCGATAAGAGAGAAGTAGATAATTCAGGGCATAATAGCATGACTCAACAACGCATTTGTTCCATTCTATAAAAATCCAAATTATGATATTATTAACTATATAATAATAGCTATTGGTAATTTTTTCAATGTTGATTCCACATTTAATATCGTGATAAAGTAAAATGTTTATTACTCATCATTTATTTTATTGCCTCCATTTTTATAATATTCCACTAATCATATTCTCATTAACATAAAGAATCGAATAAAATTTTAATATTTATCGTGAAACATCGTTTGAACATAGTTGATCTTGCCCCTAATGAAAAAAGAATATACCTTAACAAATTATATGAATAATGTAAACATCCTTTATTTTTTGTTATTAAAATGGTTTGGAATATAATTTTCAAGAGTATTTATTGAACAACAAGTTTGACTTCAAACACAATGCACACTTGTGCACACGTTTCGAAAATGTTTGCTCCCACATCGGTAAAATTGAAGGGAACATTGCTACTATGTACCCTTCTGTAAACGAGTCTTGAGATATACCCGAATATAGGTATGCTTATAAAGTCCTCCAGATAACTTTTCACATCCACTCAGAATAATTTATCTAAAACATCGCTTATTACGTTCTAAAAACAAACACAGAGTTCTTCATTACACCTCGGCTCTCTTAATTCTAACCAAGGAAAGTATATTACGTGGCACAATCTGAATGATTGGATATTATCGTTAATTATAAAAAAATTTACGACTACAAGAACATGGCATGCATAACGTATCAGCTTATATTGGCTTCTTGCTAAACAACGGTAGTTATGTTTTCTGTCATATTAATCAGTTTTTTATGACGATGCGACATTTCTTCGAATACTAAGGCGAAGAAAACCGCAAATGGGCGAATGTCACAGGAAATGCACAATATACGATTGAACCAATGGATCGAATCGCATGGAGTTCAATTATTCTCCTTTAATCATTACCGAATAAATGAAAATACTAAATAGCGTAATGGAAACAAAACAGCCTCTTTTGCATGGAAGATAGAGTTGCGTTATTTACAAATGAAGAGGTAAGAGAGCAAGAGGTTTTTCGAAAAGAAGGTTAACTAACTGATAATATGAGTGAATAAATATATAGAATTAAATCGAGTTGATTTATTTTCCTATATACCATTACCGAATGATTGGAAATATGTATTATCGTAATAAAAAACATCTCAGCGTCTTTTTGCAAGTAATATAGAAATGCGTTATATTATTATAAGTGGTGAGAGGTTTTTATCTAACTAATATAAATAATATGGCTGAATCAAAAGATATAATCAATTGTATTGGTGTTGGTATTGGTAGGTGTGGATGGTGAATGATGCGCTGCGACCTTATTAGATCTATTATGCCTCATCTTCTTCTGCTTCTCGAGGTGTTCTCATTCACAGCAGCCCCCAAGCCTCAGCACCTTCAGGAATTTGAGGATTTAAAGGGGGTCTATTCGTGGTATTTCTTCTACAGTCAGCTGGTATGATCCCAGTGTGTTCATTCTTTCATGGTGTACAGCATAGCAGCACTCCATCAGTATATGGTGAGCTGTTTCTGGACATTCCTTGTCGAATCTGCAGGTGCTGTCCCCCTCTGAGCCTAGCTTCCTTAGGCGTTCTTTGAGTCTGCAATGCCCCGTTAGAAATCCCGTGATTGTCTTTATACTAGTTTTGCTGAGGTTAATCAGTGTCTTCGATCTGGCTCGGTTGAACTTACCGAGGAGATCTTTGGCCTGCCCCAGTCTTGGAAGTCTTTGCCAGTATGTTGCTCTCATTGCTTCTTCAGCCTTATTGAGTTCTTCTTGGAAGTAAGATTTTCCAAGTCCGCAGGAAGGCTCTGGCCCGATTAGTGGCGTTGACGCACCTTTGCGTGCCAGGGTGTCTGCTTGTTTATTACTCTTCACTCCGACGTGCCACGGCACCCAGAGGAGGATCACTTTGTTGTTCCTGCCCAGATCATTAAGTTTGTCTAGGCATCCACAAACCATCTTCGAATTGATGTTAGAAGAGCTCAACGCTTTGATGGCTGCTTGGCTATCGGACAGGATCGCAATTTCCTTGTTCCGGTATTTCCTGTCGAGATTGAACTGAATGCATCTTTCTATGGCGTGAATTTCCGCTTGAAAAATACTGGGGAACTAGCCCATGGGTTCTGAGTATTTGGTACGAGGCCCAAAGACTCCTGCTCCAGTTCCTTCGGGAGTTTTAGACCCGTCCGTATATCATGTTATGGTATTCATCCTCAGTGCTCGAACGGATTCTATGCTCCAGATATAATCAAATCGAATCAATTTTCTTTTAAACCATTACCAAATAAATGGAATTAGATACTTAATAGCCTAATAAAACACATGCATGGAATATGGACAATCGTTATTCACCAATGAAAAAACTTGATGTAAGAACGTTTTTTCGAAAAAAAGGTTAACTAACTAATATAAAATGACTAAATCAATAGGTAGACTAAAATCGAGTTAATTTGTTTTCCTTATATACCATTGCCAAATAAATGGATATATGTATTAGCGTAATGAAAAACAAATAAACTAGGAAAAAGTGTTAAATATAACCTACAATTTCAATTAGGCATACTTGAATGCCTTAATAACGATTACACGAAGTATTTACTTCTATTCTTCCTCGTTCGATTCAATCGAAATGCGTATACCACATTCATAACAATTAATATTTCCATTCAAACGTTCTTGTGCTTTATAATTTATCTAACGGAGACTCGGTTTAAGAACGAAGTTATGAGGTTTCAATTTCGGTATACCACCGAAATTTTGGAATTATTCGATTTGACTGAAACACATGGTTTGCTTAAAACTATTAGGTCGCCTTTTTTAAAATTGATTTCGTTTATATCTGCAATACAATATATTAAAATTTCTGTTGGAAAATTTCTTTTTTTCTAACACATTGTAAGCTGATTCTACATATTTACCTATTATTGAGCGTTCGATGGTATTTCGACCTAGGTCCGGTTTTGTCGCTAGTACATATAGGTATAAGGCGCAATTTCATTGGGGCAACATTAGGCAACATGGAGTATGCTACACGTCGTCTTGTGTTTCCTATTTGTAGTTGTGCGACTATGCCGCACGAGTTTAAAAACTGTCGAACGAGCAACTTGTCGCTCACTGTCGCATGCGCTTTGTAGCATATTATGTTTGTGGCATGCATCTATATCAATTCAATAGAGACAAATTCAGTTTGCAGCATCATGTCTTTTTTGGGGGATGTGATTGCTGCATATTGGGTAGTAGCTTTGAATAGAAAAAGAAAAGAAGGAAGCGAAGGAGGTGGAGGAGACAATTATATGTTGGTGGTCAAAAAGCTGAGAAAGATTTCTACAAAAAAGTTATTGCCAAAGATAAAGCTCTGCTTCGGAATTTTACTCGAATGAGCCGAGAAGATTTTGAATACTTATTAAGGAAGATCTCGCAAAACCTGATTACTTTCTTGGAACAATACAACCTCGTATTAGGTAATCAGAAACATTAAGATATTTGGCTACCGGCGATAGCTATCCTGCACTTATGTATCTGTTCCGGATATATGATATTTTATTTTCCATAATTCCGGAGAATTATGATTATATTCAATAAACAAAGTAGTTTTCCCAATATTCCACTTCGCGTCGCAGGATACGAGTCGCACCGAACCGATGACTATCGGATAAACGCCGACACTGTTCGACACGATGAATCTTGTCGAACACTGACGCATGCGTCTGGGCAACACCGGTCAACATGTAGCATGCGTCATTGTCGCATGCTGCATGTTGCTTTTTGTTGTTCCAATTGAAAGACTGAGTGTAGCATGCGTCATTGTCGCATGCTACATGTCGATTAAATGTTGCCCCAGTGGAATTGCGCCTTTAGACTGTCTCCGACTTATCATGCGCATCAGTTGTTATTCAGAATCAGTTGTGGATAAAGATGATGAAGTCAGGTTAATACCAGTGTTCGTGAATTTTAGTAAGATACTTCATATATATAAAAAGATATGAGTATAATATCACTGTGTTGTTATCGATTGCGTATGAATTTCAAGTTGTGAATGGATTATAATTTTTTCAATCTACTATCTATCCTGAGCTGTTTCTATTACTATAGAGGGCACAATGTATTTCGACCCGAGAAACGCCGGTTTTCGTCGCTAGTTTTATCTAAATTTCATATTTCTATATTCTTCATTTCTCATTCTTAATCCAATCTCATTTTCGATCCGGAACACTAAGTTGATATTGTTTCGCAAAAGGCGTGATTCAAGCTTTGTGCTGAGATTTCCGATATGCGATAACATGCTCTATTTCGATTTTGCTTAATCTAAAATATAACCTACCGGTTCCTTTTATTTAGCAATTACTAAAATTATCCTGAAAAGAGAATAAATATGACAGAATAAATTCGTATAAAAGTCTCATCCAGTTCACTCGCGAACAAAGTCACTATGATATATTACACGGTTTAACGTCACCTTGAGAAAACGCCAATCTGCGAATGTCGTTTAAAGAGCTCTGGTCTAGATTGTTCGCGGTGTTGGGACTGTCACGTAGGTGTTGGTTAATTACTTCCTCGATTGTCAGATGAAATAAATAATAATGTTGATATAAAACGACGTCTGATCCAAATGGATAAATTGATTCAAGCAATAGATCTTCATCAAGAGCGTGACGCTTTGTTTGTTCTCTGTTTATATTCGCGAGATTCGTGGGAGAATTAGCTGAAGCTGCGCAGACTTTATGATTGATATACGAAGTAGAAATCTCGGTAGACATAATATATCATAAATAAGTACCCCAGAAATATATATTATTAGCACATCACTTAAACTTTAAGGCTCTAATTTAAAACGTTCAAAAGATTGATTTTTTCCACCCTCTACTGAAGCGTACCAAGCTTTCGGACATTCACATGTCCATTTTCTCTCTCACTCTATCTCTCTCTCTCCGTGGCGCTACAGTCCTATAGGGACCCGGGCCTCCCTTAATTTTCTCCTCCAATTCTCTCTACTTCTGGCTGCATTTTCTCAATTTCTTCCGCATCTTTCTCGACATTTTCTACCTATCGACGACTTGGTCTTCGTCTGGTTCTAGTGCCTTCCAGTTGTGCCTTATAAATCTTTTTTGGGACACTTTCTTCTGGCATCCTAATCATTATGTCCAACCCACTTTAATCTGAAGATTTTTATATGTTACCACATCTGGATAGCCGTGGTTATATCTTATTCTCCAGACCGTTCTTATATTGGGTCGAATATCCTTCATAAGTATTCTTCTTTAAAACCTTAGGAGCTTTCCTTCCGTTTTCTTTGTCAGAGTCCAGGTTTGGCATCAATAGGTCAATATAGGTAGGATTATAGTCTGGTATATTTTAATTTTAGTACTTTTTCCTACTATATTGGATTTAAACGTGTTTTGGAGGAAGTAATATGTTCTGTTGCTTGATATTATTCCTTGTTGTATTTCTTGAATTATTTCATTATTTTCATTCAGTTGTGATCCTAAATATTCAAATTGTTTGTCCACTTCAAAGATTCGATCCTCTATTTTTAAGTTTTGTCCCATTCTTCTAGATGGTTTCATGGCTTGACATTGGTCTCCTCGTTTACCTCCAACCCTACTTCATGTGCTTTGGTTTCTATCTTGTTATAAGTTTCTTCAAGAGCTGTTATTGATCTTGTAATAATGTTTAGATCATTTGCATAACCAACAATTTGTTGGGATTTATTTGCTATGGTACCGTTCGTTTGTATTTTGATTTCTCTGATGGCCTTTTCCATTAAAGAGTATAGGGGCCAAGCTGTCCTCTTGACGCAGTCCTTTATCCGTGTCCATCTTCAGGATACTAAAAACTCATTATGGAAGATGATTATTACCAAACTAAAAACTACTTACTCTCAATGTGAGCCAAACATATGAACTCAGCGATCTGATAAATTAAAACTCCAATGCATGAAGCAAGTTATGTGGGTGAATTGAACAATTACTGAACATTACAAATAAAGACAAATATTAAAAATGTGAATCAAAGTTCTAGAAGAGCTCATTTACGGTGAAATTGATTTTGTCAATGGAAACTGAAGCAACGCAAAAGAAAAAAATGAAAACCCCAGGCAGTATGACCGGTGAATAATTAGAATAATTGGGAAGTTAGTAGGAAAGCCGACACCACATCCACATAATGTTGGTTACCCTTTTTGGGAGAAATAATGCCCTAAATATATATTCTTTCAAGAAACAGTAAGAAAAAAACGACTTAGAGGGAAGTTTACGAGAAAAAAACAGAGGAAAAGTACTTAAAACGTCTAATAAGGAACTCAAAATAATTCCACAGCTCTAAGAACCTGTGAAAATAATCAAAAATAACTAAGCATAATCAAATGATCTTAACTGTTAAAGAATTTCAACAAATCAACAATAATAATGCATTAAATAGGCATTCCCTCGAAAAGGGAAAAGAAAAGTTGAAAGAAAAGCAACGAGAAGAAAAAGAGAAAGTAGGAACTGAAAATGTGCGATAAGGAACTCTAAATCACACCACTAAGTCAACAAGAGTACGATAATATTCAATAATTAATAACAATCTAATCAACTGAGCTATTGAACGATTTTCAACGCCCTTTTCGCATATGAAATTACAAAATGAAGCATCTGATCTAGATATCAGAACAGAAAGAATTATAGATGATCTATCGAGTAGTAATTTTCCAAACTGAAAATGAATGAATAAAATTTATATAAATATTAAAACGATCCATTTAACTGAAGCGCGAAAGCTTAGAGATTTATAGTACTAGTTAGGAGTAGACAAATATTAAATCTATGCTATTTATTACACCGCTATTAATCAACTACGGAGATCCACACCAGAATTTTTCAGTAGGACCTTTCGAATGAATACGGAATAATGACGGAGGCATTGTTTCAACCTGGCAACTATTATTTAATCGATGTAGGAGGAAAGGTGAGCGTTAATTTAAACTTTTATCCAAGCTTCGAGTATAATATATATAAATTATAACGTTATTTCTCCATTAGTCATCCTGATTGGCGTCTTGACGAGGATATCGTAAAAAAAAAGGATATTGAAAGTCTATCTGAAGGAATTGAACTCGCTTTATTCGTTAACCTAAATTACGCCAGCCGATTCATCTTCGAAATCTGCATGACGTGCGTACAATAAGAGTCGTATGTTTATGATGGACCGTTACGTACGTCGGTGAAAGTGAAAGTAACGACATATGCGATTGTCACGAATGTGAATAGTACCCGCGAAAAGAAATTATGTCGAAACGACTTCTGAGCGTCGGAAGAAGCTTTGAAATACAGAAAGGAAAGGAGAGATCGCGTCTTTCATTCTTCCCTGTGTCAGGAAGGCGGGCTGCTTGAGTTATAAAAGGGACCTCCTTCAATCAAATCAGATGATACACTTGGATGTATGTATAAGTGCATCAAGGATGAGAGAGAATAGATACTTTATGGAAGATAAAATCATTCGCCTTTGTAGGTTAGCCCAGCACAGACTTACCTACTTCAAGACGAAATCTCTGAGAAAAACTGGTAGACCAGTCGAAACCGAGGTCTGAACCCGGGACCTCCCGAATTCTAGCCTGCAAGCGTAACTCGTTGTAGAGTATCGGTCTAGATCGCATCACGACGGGAATGCATGTAAGTTAAATGTAAACATGCACTGCTGCCGGAATTCCGTAACTTTCCTGAGTTAGCAAAATATTCAAATATTTAGGTTCTTGAGGTTATGAAAAGGCAAACATCGTATAGAATTGTCAGGTGGAAAAAATATGTTTTCATAATGTAGATATTATGAGAACTGATAAAATGAATGTAAAAAAATTGGAATTAACTTGATATTTTGTGCAAATTATAAGTTAATATTGGGTGTTATCTGGAAATTATATGAGAATGAACAAATAAGGATAATTCAGTTATGACAATGAAAATATTGTATATTGTACTAATATAACAGTATGGTGGGAAAAATTCACTCTGTTCATTTTGTGGAAAACAAGATATCGTATTCTTTATCGGCATTACTTGAAAGTTTGTAAGCCAATTTTTATATTTATCCGTACCTCTAATTCACTGGCTAGGATTTTCCATGAATAAGGGTTTTATTTTCAGATTAATAATTTTCCCAGTTGATGTTTGCATCTCATTCAGTACAGCAATGAACCAACACAAATTAATACAGAAATCATTCGTGAGAATTTTCCTTATATTATTGAAATCATGAGAACCAATGGTATAACCTAATTTATCCTAAATCAAACTTATGTGTATAATTCATATTACAATTTGGCAACGCTGGTCTAGATGGTGTCGTGTCCTGTGCATATCTAGTCAGGCTCCGCTCGGTGAAATACAGAACGTCCTTTCGCTGTTTTATCGATCAGTACAGAAAAAACTGTCGAATATTGCAGCTAATTGTTACAAGTAAAACAAACGAGGATTCGTGTTTAAGTAATCTACGTAACTAGTCTTCATAATTTTTCTCATCTGCTTCACTGATAAATGTAAAAAAAAATAAAAATAATGGTGATCTGCTCATTGTTGAATATTTCTGACTTATTCGCTTTATAAGCCATGTTTTTCCTTTTTAGAAATGCGAAAACTCTCGAGAACGTGACTATGTTCAAATATTCTTCGATAAAGTGGTATTTTTCAGCACTATTATTTGGTTATCAAGTACCAACAGTGAAAACAACGACGTACCTAATTTTTATCGACTTAGTCTGGGAAATCGTTGTTTTCCAGAATGGGCATGAAAAATGCTGCTTCTTCGAAGAAAATGCGTCGGGAAAGTGGTTACGTTCCGAAAGGTTACCTTAAAAATCACTTTCGAGTTTCTGTAATTTTCTACTATAGGTAGAACTTGATAATGAGATAGATATTTCAACATGTCAGTTGAACCAGTAAAGAGAAATGAATTTCATTGTTTTTGTGTGTCCATGTATGTATTTGTTGAGCAACTATTGAGGATTTTATATTTTTTCTATGTAAAATATTTATACGTTTCACGCTTATTATTATCATTTTTAATTTCCATAGAAATAAAGATGAATTATTATCATCATTTCTACAGGAATATATATATATATATATATATATATATATATATATATATATATATATATATATAAATATATATATATATATATATATATATATATATATATATATATATATATATATATTGTTGTTGCCTGTGAAGTATTTTCAACTTTTTGATAATTATTAGCAATAAGAGGCTTGGTGAACCTCAAAAAAAAATAAAATCGAGTTTTCTGAGATTCACCAAGCCTGTTATTGCTCATAATTATCAAAAAGTTATATATATATATATATATATATATATATATATATATATATATATATACTATATATATATATCATATATATATATATATATATATATATATATATATATATATATATATATATATATATATATATTTTCCTCCGGTACATAATGGCATCTCCAGCGGCTCCCATCGAACCAAATGAGCTGGTACCTTTTCAAGCCACAACGAAACTATCAATTTGAGTACATTTTTTCACGTAGATATATCTTGATTTTTCGTACTCGATGCATTTTTTTTCAATAAAATAAAATTTTCATTCTGTTTTGCTATTAAAGCGAGGTTTTCCAAATGTTTAAACCATAATTTATTCCAATTAGAATGCATTTACCGCGTAAAATACTACCTTGGCGAAGCTTACGCGTTTTTAAAATTTTTTCAATGTTATAGTCACGTGACTACGGCGATTTGGAATACTTGAATGAAAGTGAATGTTTTTGCGTGTTAACATCATCGAACTACTCATCAAAATAATTCGTACCGGCACGTAAACCTTCTTTCCGAAATTCAAACACCTGTAACTCGTAATTAGGCGTTATTATTTTCGTTTTACTTTGAAATCGCCGATAATATCTGTCTGGCACGTTGCGTGCAATAATCCGAATCGCCCGATCGCAGACAGAATCGACGAATGTTTCCGCGTGTAGGTAACAATAATTCGATTCGTCATAACGATTTTCTCTCCGGCGTCCGTGCGATAATAGCTAATTAAATTACGTAAATCGATCGTACAGAACTGCCGGAGCGAATTCGAAATCTCGGTCGAATTTCACATACGTACTACTAACTAGTTCTAACAAACGCGAGAATCATCGTCGATTAGTGAAACTCGATAACAATCCAGGCGGGCGAGATAACTCGGGGCATTCATTTCGTAACGTTTAATCGGTAGGAATTCGAAAATCCGAGTTCTTTTTATGGAACACGATCGACCGTCAGTCTTAAGTGCGTATTGGCTTTCAGCGTTTATCTGTGTCCTTCTGAACGCGAAAAGCTTCCCTGAATGACGTGCGAGATAAACGCCCCGTACCGAAATTAGCATCGACTTTCTACTGTAAATCCATCGGCTATCGACAGCGTCATATAATCTTGAATAATAATAATATTGATAGATATTAATCTAAACAATTATTCACATTACATAATAAAATTGCACTGAATGAAATAGAGACAAGTCAAAAGGAGAGAACTTATTTTTCACAAAACGTAATAAATTCATTAATTGAATAAGGTTCGCAGTCCAGGGTGAAACTGTAAATGCGCTTTCTAAACAACCTAGTATTATTTCCAATGACATATGGCAAAAAATAACCTTAGCCACATGATGATACCCACCGTAGGTGTTTGTCCAGAGCGAGGTCCAGAGCAACACCCAAGAAATTAACCGAGTCCTACAAGCTGATCGTACTGCTACCACAGCACAGTGAGGTAGGATAGCCTTCCACCGACAGGCTGCCGCAGAAGAAGATACCCTGAGTGTTGTTATGATTTAGAATGAGACCATTAATGCCAAGAATCGTACCTACCATCAGTGAAACTAACATCTTACTGAATCCTTTTGGTTGATTGATTGATTCACTCCAGTAGTGTCTCCAGTCTAGCTCAACATCCAGGCCTTTTGTGCTTCTAGTTGCATTATTTCATATGAATAGATGTGATACCCTAATTAGGTATAGCTGTATCTTCATTAAATTCTTTTTTTTTTAGATATCTTTGTCCAAAAGATCGAGAATCCAGGAAACCATGTCTTCTCATTCAAAAGTCATATAAGAGGCTATTTCCTTCTTCTCGATACGCAACCTTTATATCAGATCTTCCTCATATATACCAACGGTTTGCATATATTTACTTAAGATACAGTGAACTGTTAATACTCCCGTCCCCTATCTCATCTGAATCGTATTGAAGGTTTAGGATGTCATTGAAAAGTAACTTTACTGGATTCTTTCTGGGAACACTTCCTCTCAGACATCTTTGTCCTGGATTTCGCGCCTCCAGAAAACCAGGTCTTCGTATTCGAAGATGATATGAGAAGCTGTTCCTTCCTCCGCCATACACAGTCGGAATATCAGATCTTCCCCATATATGCCAATGGTTTGCATATATTTATTTCAGATGCAGTGATCTGTTAAGTAATACTCCATCAGTTATCTTACCTGAATATTATTAAAGGTTTAGAATGTCATTGGACAGTGACTCTGGTGGTTCCTTGACCATGAGTTTACTGTTTTCTTGCCCTGGTGTGCTATTCCAGAATGACTGATATTCTGTCTGAACCCCTACTAAGAAGGGGTATTTTTGGAATGCTAAGTACTAGTTTAGGATCATTAAATTCAATATTAGACCCTTTTTTGGCCAGGTTGTCTGCATGTTCATCGCTCATTTCTCTTCGGTTCTGGAACCCAACAAGGTGTGACTTCATTGTGGTTAACAAAAACCGAGAATCTTTTTATCCTTTTGATAAGAAGCGAAGGAGGAGTGAACAGCAAGTCAAATGAATGATATAGAACTTTAAGGATTCACGGTGCTTCAATTCACCATTTTGCAACTGCTGGTGATACGCAGTAGAGCGCAATATTAAATCTTTGAAAACCTCATTTCAAAAATCAGAAACTAACTGGAATATATGGAAAAAGATAGAAACAGCACACCCATTCGTATTTAATTCCAAATCATATACTAAAAATACAGTAAAAAAATACCAAAAGCGTAAGAATCAGAGCTCCTCCCCTGAGCTAGTGGTTTACCCTGGCAGCACAAACTCAATTGATATACAAATTCTAAAGTCTTTTTCAAGTAAAATTTTGTTGATTTATGAATATCTGGTATGTAGCTGAATAATGACATATATAAGATAATAAAGAATTTCTGTAAAAATATTTTTGCCAACGTAAATTATATTCTTCGTGGCCAAATTAAGGTTACCAAGTTCAACCAACTTTGCCATCTAGCAATCGCTCCGTGAATCGGAGACGCGTTCCATATTCCTGTCACACATATACAATTATACAATGATGTTGGTTGAACGAATGTAGGTTTTCTTTAAGGTTCCTCGTTCCTTTCCATCTCGCTCTTTCTCCCAAACGCGGTGAATGCGCCTTCGTAATTAATTTCATAATTTCAAATCGCAGGCCCCCGGGGCTTTCTCTTTCGGAAGAATCACACGGCGGAGTTATTCCCATGTGTTTACCGGCGGTGCTAGAATTGAATATGCATACACGGGGACCGTTTCCGATGAATTATTCGGATGGTAGACTTTGTAACTCTCCTTTGTTCAACTGTGCTTCGGTGTCAATAATTAAATCACTGAATAAATTGAAATGAATTGAGAATGCAGGGTATAAAGTAGGATGAATAATACATAATATATATATATATATATATATATATATATATATATATATATATATATATATATATATATTCGAATTGTTGTTGCCTGTGATTTATTTTTAATCTCTTGATAATTATTAGCAATAACAGGCTGGTTGAATCTTAAAAAACTTGATTTAATTAATAAATTGACGTTTCACTATGACATTCATAGTTATTCAAAACTTTTGAACAAAATTGAAAATTCTTTGACATTTATTGACTTGATAAAATTGAATAGATAAGATTGATCTGTCTTGTTAAAAATTCTTTCAGTCGAATATTAACATTCAAAATTGTTTCATTAGAAGGCAAGGGAAACTACAGAAACCTTTACCTATGTAATGTTCGAAAATAATAATAATAGGGTACTATTTATTTAACAGAAAGAAATTAGTAACGGGAAAATATTAAAAAAGTAGAGCAGAATTATCGGTATAGAACGTTTATATGGAAGCAGCCGTTGACACGTGAAACGTCAATTTATTAATTAAATCGAGTTTTTTAAGATTCAACCAGCCTGTTATTGCTAATAATTATCAAGAGATTATATATATATATATATATATATATATATATATATATATATATATATATATAAATAATATATATATATATATATATATATATATATATATATATATATATATATATATACATATATTATGTATAATACATCCTACTTTATACTCTGCATTCTCAATTCATTTCAATTTATTCAGTGATTTAATTATTGACACCGAAGCACAGTTGAACAAAGGAGTTCAACTGTGCTTAAAAATTAGAAAAAAATAAGATGGTTTTGAATTAGCAGTGGGCATAGATTTACATTACTATTTTTGTAGTTGTCAGCCCTTTGGAATTTTAAATGGCATTATATGCCATATGATTATACTAATAAGAGTATTTTTAATTCAGTAAAGGATAAACATGAGGTTAATACGGCAAAATAATTTTTAGTTCCTTAGGTGGAATGTAACTCACCTGAACCTTTGGGCCCTTTGGGGCCAGAATTCTTCAACAAATTGCCGAAATCTGTCATTGAATCTCCTAGTGTGAAGACGTTTTGGGCTTAGTTGAAAAATATATTAGATAAACAGATATCGAAAAAAATTCAAAAATGCCCCCCTTAAATATTCATTCTATTTTAATTTTATCATTTATTATTAGAGTAAAAATACAACTGAGTATTTTGTGAATATTCCAATTGCCTACCTGTTATCTTTTATTGATATCGATCAAAAATAGGCAAGAAATGGCGTTTTTTGAATGGCAGTCTCCCTTGAATATTAATTTCATTTCAATTTCATCATTTATTAGTAAAGTAAAAATACAACTGAGTATTTTGTAAATACTTCAAGTACCTACCTGTTGCAATTATCGATATCGAGCAAAAAAGGGCAAAAAAATCGAGAGTGTTGAATGGGATTTATTTTAAATCATGAAAAACATACTAGTCGACCATGGTCAATTTCATACATTACATAAAGTGAACAAGGAAAATTCTTTAATAATTTAAAAAATTATCAAACAACTTTCCAAGGAAGCTGGTTATACGTATTCAGCAACGCAAAATCTGCATTCACAATCGAACGATGAATTATAGAAATTGTCAGGTCACCCCGACTCAAAATCTGCATACAGCTGTTTCGATCTTATTAGATCTCATCAGTGCAGCTCATTTGACTCAGAGTGATTTAACAAATCTCTAATTGTTTCCCAATACAAATCGTGGTCAGTAACACTGGTCGGATAACAATCCAGAGCGCCATCCCACCAAAGATATTGGGAAACAACAATTCACCGCTTAGACTGAAAATGCAGAAATTCGTCGCTCGAACACGTACCTCCTGATATGAAGATATCTACTCTACAACAGTGGTGTATATTGTTATCCGACCAGTGTTACTGACCACGATTTGTATTGGGGAACAATTAGAGATTTGTTAATTCACTCCGAGTCAAATAAGCTGCACTGATGAGATCTAATAAGATCGAAACAGCTGTATGCTAATTTTGAGTCGGGGTGACTTGACAATTTCTATAATTCACCGTTCGATTGTGAATGCAGATTTTGCGTTGCTGAATACGTATAACCAGCTTCATTGGAAAGTTGTTTGATAATTTTTTAAATTATTAAAGAATTTTCCTTGTTCACTTTATGTAATGTATGAAATTGACCATGGTCGACTAGTATGTTTTTCATGATTTGATTGTTGTATTTTGCGTATCAAGCGACTAGAATATTCGGAGCGCGCTCTCGTGGGTATTTCCAAAGGTTTTAAATCACTATGTTAGTGTGCCTTGGAATCATATACACCACTGTTGTAGAGTAGATATCTTCATATCAGGAGGTACGTGTTCGAGCGACGAATTTCTGCATTTTCAGTCTAAGCGGTGAATTGTTGTTTCCCAATATCTTTGGTGGGATGGCGCTCTGGATTGTTATCCGACCAGTGTTACTGACCACGATTTGTATTGGGGAACAATTAGAGATTTGTTAATTCACTCCGAGTCAACTAAGCTGCACTGATGAGATCTAATAAGATCGAAACAGCTGTATGCAGATTTTGAGTCGGGGTGACTTGACAATTTCTATAATTCACCGTTCGATTGTGAATGCAGATTTTGCGTTGCTGAATACGTATAACCAGCTTCCTTGGAAAGTTGTTTGATAATTTTTTAAATTATTAAAGATATTTCCTTGTTCACTTCATGTAATGGATTTATTTTATTTTGTTTTTAGTATTTGTTGTTATAGCGGCAACAGAAATACATTATTTGTAAAAATTTCAACTGTCTAGCTATTGCGGTTGTTGGAATATCAAAAATTAATATTGAGTTGAAGGAACGATTTATAATGTTGACTGTATTATATCACGTTGAAATATTAGAATGTTTAACTTAGACGATTTATGTGAATTCTTGTTATGCCCTCATTTCATTATATATATTAGTCAGCAAGTGCCTAATGCGCACGTATAGTAATCGATATATGAAAAATACCTAAGTTGCTTTATAAGCAGTTTTTAACACATCTCTCAAGTATAAAAGACGTTGCTCTCGAAGTAGTTCTCTAGAACGAAACAATAAAAATATATTATTTTAACTAAGAAGTTAGTGTGTTTAATTAATAATTTCACGATACCATAACCAAAACTTCCAACAGCGGTTTTTGAGATACAGCCTGGTGACAGGCAGACGGACAGACAGACAACGAAGTCTTAGTAATAGAGATCCGTTTTTACTCTTTGGGTATAATACAGAATACAGATACTCTTTGGGTACGGAACCCTAAAAAGGAATAAAAAACTACTCCTGCACCTGATTTTTGAATTTCAATACGCTCCAATATTCTATTGTTTTCAGGGAAAATTCGACTGATAATAATAATTCCGAATAACAAGAGTTATAAAAATAAAAAAATCAAACAAATAAAACGGTTAATACCGTGAATTACGCAGCCTGAAAGCGCTACTTTTCGCGAGAAGCACTATTTCTCGTTACACCTTTTTGTGCAACCAATTTTCAAACTAAACTGAAATTTCCATCAACTTATTGCATCGACAGTTTCATTAATTTTTTATTCACAAAATTGGTAAAAATTGACGGGAACGAACATGTACGGACAGATGTACGGGCCGGCCATTTTCAGATGAAACTCCAATTACGCCGTGACAACTTACATAAATATGAGCGTGTGTGTAATTTAAAGCATTTCGCATGGCCGCGAAATAGATTTAACATGTTCATAAATAAATGGAAAATCGTTCGTTCGGCCGAGACCGAGAGACCGGCCGGACTATTTTATTAGATTTTGCGATTTTAACGAGTTTCGCAGTGGTGTACGCCGAGTGCGTCCGAGTTTTTTCGTTTGTTTTTCCCGTTGATTACGGCATGAAATGCGCGTTTTAGTGCCTCGATGAGGAAAAAACAAAGTAGCGAGTCTGTTGCCAGTCTCGCCGGGCATTCGATATCTAAAGCTACAGTTCCACCAGAGGAACAATGAGGACGTTGTGCAACATTTATGTTGCTGTTGATGCGTGTTTCCGTAAATCTTCCCAAATGTTCCTTAAAATTTTTTTATGTTTCGGCAACAAATTTTGATTGTTTCTACCTACTTGTCACCCTTCAAGGTACGATTCCACCGGAGGAACATTTTTGTTGCTGTTCCGTGTTTCCGTAAATGTTCCAAAATGTTCCTTGAATTTCTTCATTTTTCGGCAACAAATGTTGACTATTCTTACTTGTCGCCGGTTTCCATTTTGAGTGGTAAGCTTCAAAAGAAAATAAGAAACATTTGTGAATAAATCCGTGTGAAACATCATAATTACTTCGATATTCGTGACGAAACGTCAACCTCTTAATAAAATCTATTTAAAAATTTAAATGGTCTTTCATAGGTAAGAAAAAAAAAAAAATATATATATATATCTAATATATAAAATTCTCGTGTCACGGTGTTAGAAGTTAAACTCCTCCGAAATAGCTCGACCGATTCTGATGAAATTTTATGTGCATGTCGGGTAGGTCTGAGAATCGATCAACATCTATTTCTCATCCCCCTAAATAATAAGGGTGGTCCAACTCTTAATTTTAAATTTTTATTTTTCATACAAAATTTTCTGTTCTATTTTTTATATGATACAACATTCAGAAATACATACAACCCTAAATTTTCACCCTCCTACGACCAACCCCTATTTTTTATCTGTTGAATTCCTTCGAAATGGCTTGACCGATTCTCATGAAATTTTGTTTGCATATTGGTTAGGTCTGAGAATCGGACAGAATCTATTTTTCATCCCTCTGAATAAAGAGGGTGGTCTACCCCTCAATTTTTCTTTATTTTTCTGACACAATTTTCTGTTCTATTTTTTTTATGATCCAAAAATACATACAACCCTAAATTTTCAACCGTCTACGTACAACTCCTAATTTTTATTTGTTTATTATAAACTTCAATTTTTTTGGCAAGTTTTTTATTTTTATTTTGTCATGACTAAAATGAATGAATAAAAAAATCCATATTACTCTCAATATTTTACCCTCCTACGATCAACACCTATTTCATTTTTTTAAATTTTATTCACAGATCCGCAATAGGGTTGCAAGACGGCAATCGAAAATAAAAATAGTCGGTCTGAGAGTAGGTCGTGATATATTTTTCATACCCATAAGTGATTAGAGTGGTTCTCCACAAACATTTTTATGATTTTTTTGGACAAAATTATTTATTTTTATTTTTTCATGATGTTGCATTAAAAAATACATACAACTTCAAATTTTCACTCTTCTATCAACAACCTATATTTTTTAATAGCCATTTTAATAATTTAAACAACGTTTGCCGAGTCAGATTGATAGGTACATATAATGATAGATAGATAGTTAGATAGATAGAGATAAATCGGCAGATAGATGAATAGATAGAAAGATAGATAGATAAAAATAATTTTTATGGCAGAACAAAGTTTGCGGGGTCAGCTAGTATATATATATATATATATATATATATATATATATATATATATATATATATATATATATATATATATATATATATATATATATATATATATATATATATATATAATTAATACAAGAAGTATTGCCGTAACTTCTAACTTATAAAAGGTTATATTGGGCACTCGGCAAAAGGAGGCTAGATTATCATGTTCCAGAGATTTAATATCTCCTTTTATACTTGTCATCATTATGCTTTTGTTTGTTTTTAAATAATTTTTGAATGCTCCCTCTGTGTCATTCGTTTTTCGCAGCTCTTTTTTCACAACTTGTCACATTTAAGTAACTTTATAATTGTAGTTTTGTGTGGCTAAACTAAGGACCGAAATATAGATGTTCATGACCAATGGTTGTTTGATTTAAATCTAGCCTCCTTTTGCCGAGTGCCCAATATAACCTTTTATAATATATAAATATATATTTATATATATATAAATATATATATATATATATATATATATATATATATATATATATATATATATATATATATATAGGTATATTAGTGTGTCAAAATTTTTAATATCATTTAGGCCTTTACGAACTCCATATTAACATACATTATTCATTCAATTTGAAATTTCATAAAACAGTTAGTATAGTTAAATTGTGTCAGATATTAGGAGGAGGATGGCACTAAACCTTGGCACCCCCTTGGGTGAGAGCCTAATCACTTTATGAACTTCATTAAGCAACTAGTCTTCATCACTTTAAGTTACAGTTCCACCGGAGGAACAAGGAGGTACATTGTGGAACATTTTTGTTGCTGTTGCGTGTTTCCGAAAATATTCCAAAAAGTTCCTTAAAATTTCTTTATGTTTCGGCAACAAATGTTGATTGATTCTACTTAATAATATGCAACTATTGACAATTTTAGTTGCTTCAGTGGAAAAAAAAAGTTTACGTATGTTGCCATAAGTTTCTACTTTTGGCAACAAGGAGAAACATTCAGCAACAAAATGTTCCTCCGGTGGAACTGTAGCTTTATGTTCAACGTAGGTTACGTGCTAATGGAAATTAATACGAAATGGCGTAGATGTGTGATGGAAAACAGATCGCACATTTCTACGAAGAGTTTAACTGAAACATAAATTATATGATGTTCAATAAATGAGAATTTGTTTCTATATAAAAAAGCGATAGGTAGTTAATTTACGAAGATTTATAGTTATACAAGACATGCCAATTTTCTCTATGATTTCTCACGACTATTAATTTTACAACGTCAGTATCATTAAGTGAAAATTGAACATTTCTCCATAATCATATGATACCTACTAACCCTTGAAAAAATACTAGTTTATAATATTACTTGTGAGTATTGATTAGCATCGAAACCAAAACATTTTTACATTGAAAGATGTCACAAGAAATAGTAGACATAGGACATCCTTGATTAAAATACAGGAAAGCGGAAGATGTAAGAGGGGGACTTTCTGAGACCTCAACTCATAAAGTCTCCCTCTGACAAAAAAACTTCAAAAATACCAAAAATTTGACTGAACTTTCTGCCTTAAGAACCACCCCCATATCACCTCATTTGGTCTGATGCGAGCCTCTGGAGATGCCGGAATGTATCGGCATATAAATATATATATATATATATATATATATATATATATATATATATATATATATATATATATATATATATATATATAAATTTAGGATTATGTAATGGCTGTTAGATAATTTAAGATTAGTTTTTTAACGGGAACGAAGCCAATTCGATTGAAGAAATACTATTTCTACGGAATTACTTCATTCCTTATTCAGTCACTCATGAATGCGAGGTTAACAATCATAATATAAAATATTCAATAGGACAATTGTTTTTTGAGTTCTTGACTTCCTTGTTTAGTATAATCATTTTTAACGTGAAAATATAGACTATGTGAATTTAAAAGAAAATCAGTAATGTTAGTGTGGTTTAATTGTCTATGTTAGAATATATTGAATTATGATTGTTAACCTCACATTTATATGAGTGACTGAAGAAGAAATAAAGCAATTCCGTATAAAAAGTATTTCTTAAATCGAACTTAATTCGAAAAATTGATGATTAGAATCAAATTGACCCACCAACGAAGCTAGTTTCATGAAATTACTACATGTAATTCCCATTCACCCTTCAAGGGAGAATGTTAGAAAGTTCGATATCAGCGCCTCACACGAGTTTAGTGTACACGCCTCATCAGTAGTGTCCCGTCGACGGAGTGGACAACAAGGGATTTTATTTACAACCTATATATACATATATATATATATATATATATATATATATATATATATATATATATATATATATATATATATATATATATATATATGACTTGAAAAGACCTTAGAAATCGTGGTCCAAGAGGAATAAAACGGATTTAAAAACCACCTCATTCGTCCCACTGTTGACTTTCGATACAGTTCAATATTCTTTTTTTTTGGGAAAATACGAAGAAAAAAAATGCCGGAGCTCCTGCCTGCTAAAAGCATTGAGGTGGGATTGCCGGCGTAGTTCACTCTTCTGTATATCTGTAGCTATAACGACTCTATAAATATTGTAGCTGCATGAGGTTTTTGTGCTTCGCTTCACTATTTTATTCATTTTGTTAGGATCGAACTGTTCTAAAGTAATAGATGCGTCTTTATTTACATACAACACCAGTAAAGAGGTCGCTCGGGTAACAATATTTTCCAACGAGAGAATAAATTAGAATAAATTTGAATTTTTCTGCGAGGAAAATCGAAGCCCATGATAGACGCTGAAGAAATATTCCTTCGTTATTTCTGAGGGAGCTCAGAAGATTAGAACTCGACAGTATGAACGAGAGAAAAGCGTAAAAGCTCTACGGGAATTAAAATTAATTATATTCCGTATAACATTAATATTTTTAAGTGAACTCTCGTTCGATTCGAAATTACTGCTGATTGTTGGAAGATGATTCGGAATTAATGAGGACACTGAAGCTTTGATAATGACGTGAAACGTTTTTGTCACCCTAGCTTGGCGTCTTTTCCCCCTCCTTTAGTTGTAAGACTACTTGGATTGAATATTGCAGTATATAGTCTGTCCAGCGTGAGTTAGCTTGCACGTCACAGTCATGCGCAAATAACGACCCAATGCTGCCTACCCAAATAAATAAAATGTGAAATTATTATCTGTCGTAAGTAATTTTCTGAAAATAGTTATATGATGAAATAGTTATATTCTGTCCACAACATATCAAATCGTATGTATCTCTCAAGAAAAATTAACATTCCGAGTAATGAAAATAAGTTGAATGGTTGTTAAGTTGTCATTTTATCTCAAAATTTGCAATGTTGTCGGACCTTCTCAATGCGCCAGCAATCGGCAATTTCACGTTTGACAGTCGCCGAGATAACATAGTTCTTCGAAGATTTCGTAAGTAAAAGTTCGATTTATCGATCGATGAATATAGAGTGACACTTCTGGTAGGGACTAATGGTTAGTTCGAATTCACCGCTAATATTGCCCGCCATGTCAAACATGCAAGCTATCTCATTTTTGTTGAAAATTCGGTCAGCTAATTAGATTTAAGACTATTTATTACATCTGGCAACAGTGTTCACGATCGACGTCATATACAATTTATGACGTGCACGCCAACTCTCGCTGGACACACTATAAAAGATGTTATCTACACTCTGTTGAAAAGGTTTATTTTGAAAATAAACGTCGAGAGTTAAACACTCCAACAAAATATAAGAGGTGACGTAGGACACCCGGTATATATTTTTTTCTATATAGCACGTATTGAGTTATAGCTAATAGTAATCAAATTGGAATTTTTCAAAGTTATAAAAATAAATATATCATTATTGATAATAAAATTGAGTATTAATTATGATGTTCATGAAACATTGGAACCGTATACGCCACAGGTGCAGAGTACACATTTCATATCATTAAATATGTATTCTCGAGACGGGATTCTGCATTTTCGATATGAGCAGTGAATTTTTAGTTTCCAATATCCTTGGTGGAGGGCGCTCTGGGTTGTTATCCAGATAGTGGCCCCCACCGAGATTTGTATTGGGGAACAATTAGAAATTTGTTAATTTACTACGAGTCAAATAAGCTGCACTGATGAGATCTGATAAGATCGAAACAGCCGGGGTGACTTGATGATTTCTATAATTCACTGTTGGATTGTGAATATAGAATTCCCGTCGCGGAATACATATAACCAGCTCCCTTGAAAAGTTGTTTGATAAATTTTTCCATTATTGAAGAATTTTCCTTGTTCCCTTTATATTGGTACGATTACTGAAAATTATTATTCATTCAATTCTTCCAAGCCAATTTACATCAAGTTGTTAGTAAAATTTTTCTTCAAATACACTTCTTGAGAGCAACAGATCTCAAAATTAAATCAACAGTTGTTCTGAAAACAACAGCTATATCCGAGAAGGAGCTTACTTTTTACATGAAAAATCTGCTGAAGAATACGAACATTATAACTGAAAAATGAAGTTATATTAGTTAGAGAATTGAAATAACCTCAACTTGAATATATGAGTTGGTTCTTAACGCACCCCAAAAACCACTCTTCTTTTTTCGAGAAGGCAACATAACAAGTTAAACTTTTACAATGACCCGAATATTGAAATATAAAACGAGATTTAAACATTGCGAGAGTTGAAATGTCTGAAAAGTTCAACATATACGTACGTTTATTCTTGTACAAGTTTTTTTCTAGAATCGCAAATTATTTGTATAACGAAAGATACTTGATAAAAAAATCCTCAAATAATCTTCTAAAAGAGCTGGCTTAGTAAGTTTCTAACCCCAGAAATCCGCAATTACACATGCCATAATGATGACTCAACATCGCAAGTCGCTCCAAGTAAGAAATAACAGGTGTTTCGCCCTTATTAGACCTCATCAGTGTAACGAATCACTCGTACCACTCGAACGACTGCCGTATCGTCGATTGACCCAGCCAAGTATAAATCGAACATACTTTTAATTCGGAATAGTGCCTTGTGGGGTCGCCTTAACCTCATTTCAATGTCTCATAAAAACCAAATCATTCGAAATGGGAGCGTTTCGATGAATATAAAACGGTAGCGATTCGAGGGATCGATAATTCCCTAGAGAGGTTTCAATAAGAAAGATATTTTTCCGCGCGTTCCGAAAATGATGCCAGTATCTTAAATTGAACGAATGTTCCGAATATACCGTGGTTCTTTCGTATCATGAATAAAAGATGTTAAGTCGAAAAAAATTACGGCTATCTTCAGATTTAAGTAGGAGCGTTTCGTTTACGATATATACGTGGACTTCTTGGGGGATTTTATGTTAAATACCGCTAAATATGGATTGGGATTTTGGCATTATTTATGATTAGTGTAATACCTAGTTACTAAGTCTGCGAGGCAGTAGGGCCTTGCAATGTTGTCCTGAGAGATTCACAGACAGTGTTTGAGGAATCAGATTTTGAAATTTTTTTAGGGTGATTACTCCTCAGTGTGCTATTTATTTTTCATTTATATAGCCTATGTCTTCACCATAAACATTGTCTATGATTGGGTAAAGAATTATTTCAATAGGTCGAGCAGTTTAGGAGGAAGAGGGTAACAACTAGAATTTGTGAGTCTCGTATGAGGAGCTTTATAATAATAATAAAAAGGTCAAAAAACAAACGATTAAATATTCTTATTTCATGACGATTGGAACTCTTGTTCATCAAACAAACGATGAAAGTGTTTTCGACTTAATTAATGACTTTAGGATCTAAAAAGCAAATCAACCAATTCACTGGCGTTGGTGGTGTATATTCAGGATTTTCTTTCAAGAGAAAGTGTGAAGCAACTTCTCGAAATTAAGCTAATTTCAAGAGAAAATTTGTACAATGTAAACATAAGGCATGTGAAACTTCTCAATTTTCCCAGATTTAGTCTTGAAATATGCAAGCGTTCATTTACATACAACGCCGTAAAATATTATAATGAGGTTGAGAGCGAATTGAAAGGTTTTCAGGCATCCAAATTCCGAAGGAAGACAAAGACAGAATTGCTTCAGATTTAGGGTATTGATATCACTCATGCTGGTTGATTCTTTTAAATGAGAACATATCAATAACGAGAAAATATCGCTTATTTTTACATTTATCTGATATTGTAATTTTAGTTATTGTTACTTTTACTATTCTATTTATTTTGTTCAATGTTATAGTTATTGATGTATCAAGGGTAGTATAAGGATAATAACGCTCGAGGTACAAGGTGTGTATCCCGAGGGCCTCTAGCCTGAGGGATTACGTTGACTGAAAGCATTATCCTTGTAATACCCATTGCTCCTTCAACGGTTAATGTCTTACTAAATATCCTTTTAAATATTTTCCATTTGAGTAAAATTTAATTCAAAATTTATATGAAGAATATTATATATTTATATTGCGTATCGGCCGTGTGTCGTTGAAAATTTTACGTAATCCCGTTGAAAGATTACATTTTGATTCCGAAGAAAGAAAAAACCCCGTACCTCGTAATTCTAAAGAAAAATCCCAACGTCGTGCACTCTGTTGTCATGGAACAGTTTGACAGTTTTATAAACAACGTCAGTTTTTTGTGTTCTCAAGTTCGCTTTAACGACGACCATGGATGAAATTGACGAAATTGAGGAACAAAATCAATTTCCTTTAGAAATATTGGGAGAATCATGTGCAGTGCAGCGAGTGTTGATTAACTGCCGAAAATAACTCAAGAGCGATATCAAAAAGAATATGAAAATTTTGAAATGTGGCGTAAAAGCAAGAATGTAAAGGTGGTTGATGAAGATGTATTATTAGCCTATGCGAAATGAAAATCAGAGGTTTATTCTCCTAACTCGCTGTGGACCAAGATTTCAATGTTGTTATTGTGAGCAGAATGATGTTTTGAAATAAATATTTGAACAAGTGATTTCTTAACGGCCGCCGGCCGTTAACACTGACTTTTCAATTGTCATCTGAATACCGTTAAATCAAAATAACAGTATGGGATTACGAAAAAATAATTTTGCGATTCACGCATAAAAATGTACGAAGTAGAGGGAAATACCAATTTTCCGCAAGATGTTTGAATAAAAGCTGCTAAAACTGTTGATGCGCTTATTCCAGAAGAAACTATGCGGATTTTCGAGAAAGAAAAACTCCATTTGATGGCTTAGCTGACGAAACACTACGTGTATCATGTCGACAAACGCGTTTTGATGGCTTATTTTCAAGATTTGTCAGGTTTATATTCTCCAAATTCCCTTTGGACAAAGTTTTCGATGATAAGTGAAAAACTAATAGTTCATAAGAAGATATGAAGCAATGAAAAGTTCATTTCTCTGCAAAGATCCTAAAGCAAATTTGGAAAAATTACCCGCCTAGTTTTTCCTGGCATAAGCGCATCAACAGCTTTAGGAGCTAATCCTAACATATCTTGGCGGGAGATTGGTATTTCCTTCTAGTTATTTACATTCTCATACGTGAATCGCAAAATTAGTTTTATGTGCTGAGTATTTTTAAACAAAATAAATTTCCGTCGGACATTTAACTTATATATCTTCCTAGGTGAAGTAGGATTGTAAATTTAATAATCGATAAATACATATTATTAATTATTATTTTTTTTACGTCCCTATGAGAGGAAAAATCTTTTATAAACTACCCTGAGAGTATCCCGCACGCATTCTCAGGGTGTGTGAGACTCCGGATGTTGCTGGTTACTCACTAAAAAACCTCTCACACATTCCTTGGAGCAGTTCTTCATCCTGCCCTTACAGCGTCCCTTAACAAAAGAGATGAGCTGCAAGCGGCCTCTATAGTTCATGGGACCTGATGACTTGAAGTGACCCGAGCAACACTGCTTTCTGCATTCTGCGCGTCATTATATCGGCCAGAGATCTGCATGCCGGAATAATTTTCAGTTCTGTCACATAGTTAGCTCTCATTCCGCCTAGACAACCTATGAGGACAACCATCCTCACTTTATCCCCTGGGTAAAGTGTCCTCAGCTCAAACCTAAACTCTCTGTATTTTTCCCTTTTCTGTTCTCCTTTAATCATCACATTATTTTCGGCAGGGGACGAAAACTCGACAACAAACAATTCTCTGAGCTCTTTGTCCAGTAGGACTATATCTGGCTTTATTGCGTGGATATGCCGAGTTGTTGGAAAAGCATAGTTCCAGTATATGCGAGCTCTATCGTTCTCAAAAACTGCTTCAATTTCTAGTGGAACATATGGTAGCACTGGTTCTTTATCTATACCATAAATTTCTCTCAGATGGAAGTAGAGAATTCGGAGCGCCCCATTATGTCTTTCTATATACCCTGATGGAGCATGAACTATTATATATTATTATTATTATTATAATTATCACTATTATTATTATTCCTTGCAAAAATGTTTCAAGCGTCAATTTCCCGAACAAAAATTTCAACGCATTCATGTCAATAACAACCAAACACAATAATGAAAATGTGGAACGAAATTAAATCAAAACTCGTATGCTATAATTTTTAAACGTTTACTACAGTGACGTGACGAATATAAATCTACAGTTCCACCGGAGGAATATCGAGGAACATTTTGTTGCTGAATGTTTTTCCTTGTTGAAACTTATGGCAACATAAGTAAATTTCTTGACTGCACACTGAAAATCTGCGACACGAATGTTGCGTTCTCGATACGTTTCCACTGCGATAGCAACCGCGGATTTGTTTACACGTTTCCTATTTTTTTTTTCAAGTTTACCGCTCAAAATGGAAACCGGCGACAAGTAGAAACAGTCAACATCTGTTGGCGATAAATGAAGAATGTAACAAACTACAAGAAGATCTCAATTCATTGGTAAGATGGTTTGAATCAAATGGTATGTTGTTAAATCCTGATAAATGCCAATGTATTACTTTTAGTAGAGCAAATTCCATGATTCTAAATGATTATCATATTGATAATAAGATCATTAAAAGAGTATCCGTTGTTAAGGACCTTGGAGTATTATTTGATGAAAAACTTACATTTGTTCAGCATGTAAATTCAACTGTGAGCAGTGGCTCTCGAAAACTGGGTTTTGTTCTTAGAAATACGCAGAAATTGTCAATTCTTTCAACAAAAATATTATACATGTCACTCATATATTCTTGTCTCCAATATGCCTCTCCTGTCTGGAGTCCTCATTACCAAGTTCATATTCATCATCTTGAGCGTATACAAAACAAGTTTTTGAGATGTATTGCCTATAAAATGGGCTTATACCGGGGTACATACAATTATTCCCAAATTTTGGAGCACATTTCGATTAATACCTTAGAAACTAGCCGAAATCGATTTGATTTAATTTTATTGTATAAATTAATTCATGGCATAACATCATGTCCAGAATTGTTGGCACAAATCAGTTTTAGGTTCCACAGAATACCAACACGTAATTGTGAACTTTTCAGCATTCCCTTTCACCATACTATTTATGGCTACAATAGCAGCATATCACGTATTTTGAGACTGGGTAATCTAGTTAATTCGAATGGTGTATGTATAACTGGTGTGAGCCTGTGTACTTTTAAACAATCTCTTGATGGAGTGGTTACTCTGTGATACTTTGTGATATATATATTGTATCTTTTTGTATTTTTTATATTGTTTCTCATATTTTATATTGTCTGTATATTGTAAAGAGGGGTTTGCCCGTTTATGAATAAATACATTTTAAGGAACATTTACGGATACACGCAACAAAAATGTTCCTCCATATTTATCCGGTGGAACTGTAGCTTTAGATAATTCTCTATTGCTCCTCCTCCTAATTGCAACATATTCGTAGCATTCTTCACGGAAGATTTACACACGCCACGAAAGGAGAAACGTCATAAATCAACTCCAATCGAACCATTTGATCGGTTCGATTCATTTTCGCACTATTTGGCACCTATTTGCATTACGCGAGTTGGAAATATAGACCCCCCGGATCTCTGCGTTCTCGCGCGATCTTTCGAATCGCACAATCAATCATACTTCTCGACGACAATTTCGGACGTTTATAAATCGAAACGTCGAGCGAATCCGTCCTGACTAATGAACTCTGGGGATATAGAGGGAAATATAATTACATCGGGCACAATAGGAGGCGACACCAGTCGATAGATCTGAGGTTTTTTCTTGCTAGGATGCTGATGATAAATTCGTTCGTACTTAATTTATACCGTGGGTTGCAAATATAACAGTATTCTAAGTAATGATAGTATTGAGTGGAAATAATCTTTCACTCGTCTCGTTTTCAGTTAAAGCCCAGTATTATTTATTCGTGTCAGAAGCATCATCAAGGTAAACATTATAGTATTCAGAACATTCATACATAAGGGGGCATCAATTTATCAACGTGAGATAATTTTGACGATTTTTCGATCCCCCACGCCCCTTGGTAAGATGTCGTGAGATTTTGCTCGACCCCCTTCCCCCTCTACGAATGCGTATTTGTTATGTAAATGAGTTAATCTATGCTCGATTCCATTAGATTTATTTAAAGAAATCATTTTCTCATAATTTTTTCTTTTCAACACTAGTATTTAATATTTTTAATGACGTAGCATAGAATCACAATGAGATTTGAAAATAAAATACCTAAATAGGAACTACTGAAATTTGTAAACAAATATTCACTCTAATTCAATGAACGGAGACTCATGTATGGTCTCAAGTGTGAATAATACTTTAACACTTTTTATTTCGCCATAACTTCAATAATATTTCAAATGTGGATGAAATAAAATTAATAATAAAACAAATTGTTGTCTGCATAATTACAATTCAAAACTGAAGCCAATTGTGAAATACTTATCGGCTCTAGTTACCATAATTTTTCTACAAGCAGTAGCAAATTTTCAATTTTTCTTAAATCTCACTTCAAATTCGTCTGATAGTGCAGATATATAATTTGAAATTATCAAACAGTTTTCATCGAAAATATCAATACAGTCCTGTGTAACACTTGTCAGTGTTCGAAAATTTTGAAGTGTTCTGTTTTGAATTTCTTCGTAATAAATACTTAGTTTTTCTATGAAAGCAAATATTTTATTTGGCATTTGTGAAAATATTTCGTTTTCACGTTGCAAGCTTCGATTGAGGCTGTGAGTTTCTCAGTTATGTCGCATAGAAAAGCTAACAAATGGCGGTGTTGTTATTTTGCAGTTCAAGATAATTTTTATCATTTTGCTGTAAAAACAGCATTATTTCTTGACGTAAAGAAAAAAACTGCGCCTATTATTTCCTTGGAACTTTAAATAGTTAATAGGTTAATAGAATTTGGAGTTGAAACGGGTGGGCCGTTTTCAAAAGCCCGGCGGGCCGCAGTTTGAGTATCGCTGATGGTAGCCCAAAGTGCACGAAACACATTCCTCGTATAACGCTGATTTTCATAATACAGCTGAACAATTTGTAGAAGCTGTGCCGGTCTAAATCTTTCCATGATGAATTGTCAAACAATACAAAACAAAAATGCCATGACATGTGATTCGACACCTGCGTGATTTGACATTAGTTCGCCACCACAAAAAGTACATCTAAATGAATCACTTGTTATATCTTAAAATAAAATCGTGTTTTTCTAACAAGTTATTAATGTAACCAAGTACGTTATATAGACCCTAACGCCCGATGGGCGTTAGGATCTAGTAACGCACGTGGTGCATACAAGATTTTATTTTTTACGAAAAAATTATTTTATTATAACGAAAAATCGATTTAAAAATCGGTTCATTGCTCCTATACTTTCCATTTTCCTTCTCATAGTAGGCATGTCAATCGTTGATATTTTGACGTTTGTGAATATTTTTATCATCATATTTAGTGAATGTCATTGCTGCTTTCTTTGTGTAGTCTTATAGAAATAATGGAAATGAAAATGAATTTACCCAAGAATATCATAGAAAATGCAGTCAAAGCTGCGAAATATTCATTGCCAGAGAAATCCAGAGTCGTATACGACAAGGATTATGAAGTATTTGATCAATGGAAGCTTCATTTATCCTCGTACAATTAGCGGGCGTTATGATCCATTATGCCTGCTCATTACGCCTTAGGGCATGATGAGTGTATTTATAGCAACCGTATCTAAGGTAAAATCAACAAATAATATACAAGTGAAAAATAAAAATTATTTATTACTTCATTCGAAAAGAGAAACTCTTTTAATCATCACTCAATTGAAATCATTACATGAACGGAATTAAAATGGGTTCAATTATACATATAGAACATAATTACCATCCCCACTGAATTATCCCAAAATTAAACAAACCAAACGGACAAAACTCCAAAAGCAACAGAACGAAATGACGCGCTTCATTTGGGGGGCCTCGTTAATACGACGAGAAAACGTCTCAAACATATTTCGTCCGGTTCTTTTTATTTCGCCAATTATCCGCTTACGGCCAGTTAAAAGAACAAAGATTTTCATTAAAACGGAACGTTCGCCCGGAGAGATCCTCGACGGCAATTTTCATCTTTTATTCATCACAATCGTCGCGTCTTTTGTATTTTTAAAGATCGCACGATAACCGAATTCGGAGATGTGCCGAAAAAGATGCGCGGAGATAGTTCAGTACCTCTCTTATTGAACCACACGTGTTGATTCTGATTTTTGTATGACGGACCTGGATAGGACGAAAGGGATGAAACGATAAAGGGCATAATTATCATGATAACTGAATGATGGATAAATGGAAAGTTATTCGGAAAAAAATCGAATATTCTCATCCGACATCTTCACGTTCAATTGGGCATTTGAAAATGTTGCCAATATTTTCACGAAAATTTTAATTTTAAACTTTTTATACGTTATTTCTCCGCAAGCTTCCATTATTCGGTGACGAAGATATTCTACAAAAGTAAGTTTTGTTTTATAAACAACACTTTTCCAATGGCCCTATAGAAAGAGTCCAAAGGTGTTAAATCTGGCAATCTTGGAGGCCATTAAATAAAATCCCTACAACCAATCCAGTGTACGAGAAAATATTGATTGAGTACGTCACGAAAAAGGGCTACATATTTCGATGGTTCGCCATCCTCTTGAAAAATACATCTTTCTCTTGAATCTAATATATTAATGAAACAAATTCATTGCCAGATTTCCACTTCATTTTCAAGAAAAATACGACCGGTTTTGATTAGGATGTTTGAGTGAATGAAATACTTGCATATGTAGATATTTATATCTAGAATTTCTTATTTTCTAATTACAGTAAATTACGATCTTAATACTGGTCCAGGTGGGATGACCAATTGCGATCTCGTCCGTAAGTTCAATAGTGTGTAGAATTACGGGCTAATTAACTGTTGAGCATTTGCAAATTAAAATCTCCAGATAGTCTATTAATTTCTAAATTTTCCAATAGATTAATTCAACTACCTTCATCAAATATATGGATAATTTCAAGTTCTATCTTTAGATACTTGATGATTGGTATTCTTAACACGTTCAAAACTTGATTATCGTTTTTAAAAATTTAAAACACTGAGAAGGTATGAGACCTTGAAATAAATTGAGGTTAGATTAAACAGTCGATGTATGACGTAATAGTTATTTAAGTACCAAGTGCGTTATATAGATCCTTACGCCCGGAGGGAAACATTCGGCCCGAGGGCCTTCGACCCGAGATTTTATTTTTCACGAAAAAAATTATTATATTATGATGAAAAAGCGATTTAAAAATCTTTTCATTGCTCCTATCAATTTTCCTTCTCCTAGTAGGCAGGTCATTTGTTGATATTTTGACGTTTGTGATTATTTTTGTCATCAAATTTAGTGAATGTCATTGCTGCTTTCTTTGTGCAGTCTTATAGAAATAATGGAAATGAAGATGAATTTACCCAAGAATATCATAGAAAATGCAGCCAAACCTGCGAATAATTCATTGCCGGAGATATCCAGAGTCTTATACCACAAGGATTATGAAGTATTTAATCAATGAAATTTGCATCATTTCTCCTAGTACAATAAGCGGGCGTTTTAAATCCATTATGCCCGCAAATGCGGGCATGATGGCCTAGGGCATAATGAGTGTGTTTATAGCAACCGTATCCAAGGTGAAATAAACGTATAATATACAAGTGAAAAATAAAAAAAATTTACGAATATTATTTCCCAAAATTACAGTCCGCAAATTTGATTACTGTTTGGATATAAATGGCTTGAAATTTGTCAGTTTTACTCACATTGCAACAGGATTCTATAAGGCGAAAAAGTCTATTTCGTCTTTTCAGTTTGTTCAATTGTGGGTTCAGAACTATTTACGAATATTAAAAAATTTTTTTTCTATTTCTAGCAGTCATGATGATTAGCTATTTTGCATGGAAAATTAAAGGGTTTCTAGAAGTTTTTCGAGTCAGAGTGATGGATGATCTTTTTTCTCTGAGAATCGTGTTAACCTTGAAAATATATATAACTAATTAATTGATTTTCACTAAATTTTGTTAAAAATTGTTTCATGCAGTATGTAGAACTCTTCTGAAGAGGCCACTGTATTTGGCGACACAATTGTCATGTTTAACGAGAATAAGTGAAAATCAGACACTGAAGTTTTATTTACCATACATGAAATAAATTTTATAATATTCGAGAACTTTGAAATAATTTGATAAATTCACCCCAATTCTGTTAAGTCTCTCTCTCCCCCTATATATATATATATATATATATATATATATATATATATATGTATATATATATATATATAATATATATATATATATATATATATATATATATATATATATATATATATATATATATATATATATATATATATATATATATTATATATATATATATATATATATATATATATATATAAATATATATATATATATATATATATATATATTTATATATATATATATATATATATATATATATATATATATATATATATATATAAATATATATATATATATTTGAAGTAAGATCACAGTCGTACTAATTTGTATTTATAAGGTAAGGGAAATCGACTGAAAGTTGAATATTAATCTCTTTATTATATGCCAAGCTTTCGAAACACATTTGTTTCTTCCTCAGGGCTACTATAAAAACAGTTCACAATTAGAATTGGTTTTTTAAAACGTAAGAAATGAACTTACGGAAAGGTGAGATCAACAAAATTTTTCTATTACAGTGCAAATGATCATTGGATGACAGAAAATTCTATGATGAAATTACACAGATATCATAGGCTGGCTTACTTGGTTCTTTTTCTTAGCGGTTGACAACATGAAATATAATGAACATAACAGCATAAACAAGAAATCCGATGTGCAGAATTTAAGCAACATATATACTTTCCTATTGTCAACCGCTAAGAAAAAGAACCAAGTTAACCGGCCTATGATATCTGTGTAATTTCATCATAGAATTTTCTGTCATATGTTTAACCGATTAATTGATGTCAATTGTCATTCTTTTTTTATGAGAAAAATTTGTGGATGTGATATTACGTATAATTTTAGTTTAGCTAATCCAATGATCATTTGCACTGTAATAGAAAAATTTTGTTGACCTCACTTTTCCGTAAGTTTATTTCTTACGTTTTTAAAAAACCAATTCTAATTGTGAACTGTTTTTGTAGTAGCCCTGAGGAAGAAACAAATGTGTTTCGACAGCTTGGCATAGAATAAAGAGATTAATATTCAACTATCAGTCGATTTCCCTTACCTTCTAAATACAAATATATATTATATATATATATATATATATATATATATATATATATATATATATATATATATATATATATATATATATATATATATATATATATATATATATATATATATATATATATATACAGGTTGTCCTAATTGCCATGAGACACTATAGCTATCTCGGTAACTATAATAACTACAAGGTTGGTCAAATTAGATAAAATGTGCAGTTTTTGGAGGAAATTGACAATCCGATTTCAGATTTATTTTTAAAATTTTGTATCTCGAGCTACGGGGGTTTTTAGAAAAATTGCTCAAAACTATTTAATCGAATATCTTCAAAAGTATAATTTTTACAAAAAATTGGTAAGGAAAAATATTTTTGCATTTGGAACATTCTTCGAGCTGGTATTTTTCAAAGAAATTTGGTTCGTCTAGTTTTCGAGGTATCACATTCAACTTTTTTTTTTAATACGGACCTGCATTTTCATTCCAAATTTTAAAAACACTTTTTTTTTATTTCAACGATTTATCACAAGACACAGCCGTTTATGCCGCCAATTTTCGACACTCGAATCGAAACCTACAGGGTACTTTCCGTGAACTCAGAACCTTGAAATTTGGTACGATGCAACGTCTTATAGCACAGATGAAGGAAAAATTGCGGAAACCGTAAATTTTTAGTTACATCATATAATAAAAATTTTTTTGTACGGAACCCTCTGTGCGCGAATCCTACTCGCACTTGGTCGGTTTCATTAAATGTGGATTCTCCTATGCTAAAGTACGTAGGGCCATATAATTGCATACAGACAACAAAATACGTTTAATTCAACCAACAATATTCAATTATATAGCAGCTGTCACGGCTCGGTCGCACATGTCATAATGATAATAATTTCCAGCAAATAATAGAATGAAACGTGTACACCGGATGAGCTTGTTTACTAGTTTCTCTACTTGGAATTAACATATAAATTGCGATCTATTCCGTATCTTCGGCATCGGACGCGAACATATATATTCTCGAATAATGAAGTTAAAAATTCCGCGTATCCAGTTTTACAATTACTATTACTATTATTATTAAGTATTCTCGCCGATCGACCTATATCAATATCTGGATGATGTCTTATTCGCAGCTGCGTGTAAGTCTCAACGCTGTTGGCTATATACATAAACTAAACGGCGATGACCATCGTAAAGAGACGATCTTAATTGGCGCGCAGCGTGATACGGTTTTTCGAAAACTGAAATAGATTCCCAACGACTGGAATAATTCTAACGACGTTGGCAGAAATGTTTTCGCTCATAGTTAACAGTCCTAGGAACCTGAAAGAAGGAATCTTTACATAGTATAAAATGAAATCGCTTCCGCTGTCTGTTCGCTTAGATTCAGCGATACGCAAACTGCGGCCCGCCAGACTTTTGAAAGTGCCCCCCCTGGTTTAACTCCAAATTCTATTAACCTATTAACTATTTAAATTTCCGAGGAAATAATAGGCGCAGTTTTACTTTACGTCAAGAAATAATGCTGTTCTGACAGCAAAATGATAAAAATTATGCTGAACTGCAAAATAACAACACCACCATTTGTTAGCTTTTCTATGCGACATAACTGAGAAACTCACAGCCTTAATCGAAGCTTGCAAGGTGAAAACAAGATAATAATAATAATAATAATAATAAGTTTATTTGCCCTCAGTGTACAATATATAACATAAGAATTTTCATACAATTTTCATTCAGAATAAAGGACCCCGCAAATTTTAAGTGGAAATTGGGTTTCACTCAATGTTTCTGAAATTTTGGGGTTAGATTCTTCAGAGCACGTGGATCAAAAGTCTCAATGGGCAGAAAGCGCCAAAATGCTTTCTCTTTTCTGTACAGTATGCTGAATTTGCAAAAAAATTAACAATTTGCAAACATATATACACATAAGTATAAACGCGTGTGTTGTGTGTGTGTGTGTGAGAGAGTGTGTGTGTGTGTGTGCGCGCGCGTGTGTGGGTGTACGCGCGCGCGTGCGTGCACCCACACACACAAACACGCACACAAACCCACACACACGCGCGCTCACATACACACACACGCGCGTACACCCACACACACACACTCTCTCACACGCACACAAACACGCACGCACACCCACACGCACGCACGCACACCCACACGCGCACGCTTACACCCGCACACACACGCGCGCGCGCGTAAAAATTTACTCTATACCAAATATTACCGCCTATATTATATAATTCACAAAGATGAAGGTATCCGCGAAATCACAGCAAAAACACAACATCACAACAATACTTTAAGAGGAAAAGAGCTCATCCACTGGACTAGCACCTTCGCCCAAAAGGAATATACCTATTAATTCTCCATTCAAAGCAACAAAATGAAGGAGAATTCAATATTGTTGCCGGCAGAAGATTCAAAAATCTCGGCCCTAAATATGCTAAGCACTTGAGACCGATACTCTTTTTTGATGAAATGGTCTTTATTTTAGAGGCCCCAACGCCTCTCGTGTAATATCCGTGGCAAAGCACTTGATTTTTAATGAATTCCCTATCCCTATAATAATATGAAACTGCTCTCTTGAAGTATAATTTCCTCAGATCTAATACGTGAGCTTCCCTGAACAAAAGCACCGAAGGATAAGTGCGTTCTCTCTTCAGTAATAGATTTAGAACTGTCTTTTGAAGAATTAACAACTGGGGTAATTCCAGAACTGAACTGAGACATCTACATCTTTAGATGATAGTGATAATTTCACAAATGGCAAATACAATATTTGCTTTCATAGAAAAACTAAGTATTTATTACGAAGAAATTCAAAACAAAGTAGAGGAAAGTCGCCTAATATGGGGGTAGTGCCTAATATGGGGTACTTCAATTTTTAGCAAGTACTTGTGTCGACATCTATTGTGAACATTAAAAACTAACCGCCGACTTCCTAGAAAGCACCCATTCACGTTTCGGAACAAACACGTGTTCCGTTTCGACGATTTAGGTTATGGTAATTTTGTGTATAAATTAAAGTTTCTGGTGACTGTTGCATTTTAGATATTTGGAGTAACTTAAAGGTAAGTTCCTAAAAATTTAATAATATGATTCAATATAGAATTAAGCGTAGTTTATAGAAATGGTTCTGTTTTTTTAAGATAATATCACAGTTTTTTCAAAAAAAATCCCCTTTCAAAAATCTTATTTGCTCGTTATATGGGGTACCTATCAATTCCTAATTTGGGGTACCCCATATTAGGAAACTGAGTACTTTTCCATGTAAAACCAAAGTATTTTCTTTCAGATGCCTAAAAAACGAAAAGTTTGGAACAAAGAACAAATGATTTCAGCAATTTTAGCTGTTCGACAAGGAGAAATGGGCTACATGAGAAGTGCGCAGACCCACGGTGTACCTCAAATGACCTTAGAAAGGTACGTAAAAATGGAGGGAATGCCTGAAAACATTGTGAATTCTTCGTTAGGACGAAAGATATTCTTCCCACAAGAAATGGAGTCAATGCTCGCAAATCTCTGCTTAGAAATGGAAAGAAATTTTTTTGGAATTACTCAAAAAGACGTGTGCAGACTGGCATACAGCTTATGCAAGGCTAATAATATAAAAAATCCATTTAGCGTAGCGAAAGAAAGTGCTGGAAAGAAATCCCCTGAAAGACAAGTTACCCCTCCAAGACAGCAAACCGCTGAGAGACACGTTACCCCTGAGAAACAGATTACCCCTGCAAACTTGATGCCTGTTCCTACTGCTTCCAAAGTTATTATTAAAAAAAAGGTTCAAGAAGTGAAAAAGCTGCCGTTATAACTAGCACTCCATACAAAGAGCAATTAGAGGCCAGCATAGAAAAAAGAAATTTACCTTCAAGTTCGGGCATCAAAAGAAAGATTAGTGATTCAAAACCAAGTCAGCAGAAAAAAATTAAACCTAACCAAAAGAAAAAGTCAGTTGCTGAAGAAAAAGCAAACAAACGCAAGTTGGTATCCTGGAGTTCTTCTTCAGATTCGGCCTCTGAACCGGAGTATCAAGATTCAGATGACCAGCAGGTAGAAAACTTTGAAGATGCCGTTTGTATTTTTTGCGAAAATCCGTTCTCTGAAGATGTAAGAGGCGAAGAATGGGTAATGTGTCAGAGCTGCTTCGAATGGGCTCATGTGGATGGTGCTGGTTGTGAAAGCAATCGGTATATTTGTGACTTTTGCAAGTCTAAATAATTTGTTTTAGGTTATTTCTAGATGAGAATTTTTTTTATGTTTATAAGGGATGAAACTTTTTGTTTGACATACTTTTCACATTCCCATAAATAAATATTTCTCAAAAACAAACAAAATAATTTTACTTGTTTTCAGGTTTTACATATCAAATTAGGTACCCCATATTGCGAACAGAGTGCACCCCATATTAGGATATCATATGCCCCTAATATGGGGTGAGCACATTTTTTTTAAATTCTGCAAATTATCATCTGATTCTTTTAAAAACTTGTGTCTTCTTATTGAATGCTTGATAGTATATCCAACGAAAAATGAACTATTAAAATAATGCTTGAAACTACCTCCGTTCTTTTAATATGGTGTTTTGAAAAAAAGTACCCCATTTTAGGAGACTTTCCTCTACTTCAAAATTTTCGAACACCGACAAGTGTTACACAGGACTGTATTCATATTTTCGAAGAAAACTGTCTGATAATTTCAAATTATATATCTGCACTATCAGATGAATTTAAAGGGAGATTCAAGAAACATTAAAAATTTGCTACTGCTTGTAGAAAAATTATGATATCTAGAGCCGAAAAGTATTTCACAATTGGCTTCAGTTTTGGATTGTAATTATGCAGGCTTGTTTGACGAGTTCATTGAAATGAAGAATGATACAAAGTTATTTTTAAAGAGACGATAGAGAAGATGGAGTAGATACGCTGAATTTTGGACAATAGTGCCCGAACAATTTAAGACCGTGAAAAAATATGATCCAATTCTGCTTACGTTGTTTTGCATCGACATATCTTCGTGAATCATCTGATTCCAAAATGAAATATGCAAAGAACGTATATAGAAACCGACTTTCGGATTCTCATTTCGATGACATGAAAATGTTCCCAATATAATAAATAAACAATTTAACGTAATAGGTTTTTTACCAACACCTAAATAACAGATGTGATTTATGTGGGCAGCGGCCCGCACGACACAACTAAAATCTGAAAGTGGCCCAAGAAAAATAAAGTTTGAGTATAGCTGGCCTTAGATCTTTTAAACTTCTCAACGGATTTTAATGCAGTTTTCAGCAGTAGATAGAGTGATTTAAAAGGAAGGTTTATGTGTATAAAACATACATATTTTAGTACAGAAAAGCCGTAAAATATATTTTTGTGCGCTTCAATCGCAAACGCTGGCTAAACCTTTCGGGATAGATCGAATTAATGTACTACGGAATTGTATATCTTGAAAAGATCGATTAAAAATCGGCCGAGTGCGAGTCGGACTCGCGCACGAAGGGTTCCGTACCATTGACTATTCCCCCCTTGAATATTTATTATATTTCAATTTTATTGTTTATTATTAAAGTAAATATACAATCGAGTATTTTATGAATATTTCAAGTGCCTACCTGTTACCTTTTATTGATATCGAGCAAAAATAGGCAAAAAAATGGCGTTTTTTGTATGGTAGCAGCCCCCTTGAATATTTATTTTATTTTAAATTTATTATTTATTAAATTAAAAATACAACTGAGTATTTTATGAATATTTTAAGTGCCTACCTGTTACCTTTTATTGATATCGAGTAAAAATAGGCAAAAAATGGCGTTTTTTGTATGGTAGCCCCCTTAAATATTTATTTTATTTCAAATTTATTATTTATTAAATTAAAAATACAACTGAGTATTTTTTGAATATTTCAAATGCCTACCTGTTGCCATTATTGATATCGGGCAAAAAAACTGTGTTTGTTGTATGGGAGCCCCCCTTAAATATTTATTTTACTTTGTTTTCAGTATTTTTTGTTATAGCGGCAACAAAAAAAAATTTGTGAAAATTTCAACTGTCTAGCTATCGCGGTTCTTGAAATACAGCCTGGTGACAGATAGACGGACGGACAGACAGCGAAGTCATAGTAATAGGGTTCCGTTTTTACCTTTTGGGTACGGAACCCTAAAAAGTACGCGATGGTATTTATTTTACTCCTCAGGATAACCCCCCACTGTAACCACTTTTATCTTCCATATATTACAAAAAAATATGTGTTAGTTACCAAGCTATTTTATACGATACATCCTTATTTCTTATCCAAATAAATACATTACATACGTTATACATTTCATGTCGATCAAAACTGCCCTTAACAGCATTTCATTAAAACGGATATCTTAGAAGATATCAGAGATTTGAAAAGCAGAGGCATAGCGGCTGGCGGGCCGTACGTTTCGTCGCAGTTGGCGGCGGGCGCGGGGTGTGCCAGTGCCTATAAATAGCGCATTGTATAATTCTAAGAGATCACACGTGTCTATTGGTGTTCTCCAGACTGTAAAATAAAATTATCCGTGCGAAAACGAGGTGGGTCACTAGTAATTATGAATTAAATAATCCGAATATATTGCTTTTATTGAAAAACGAAAAATAATGGACCTTTGAGAAGCTCTAGAAGAGATAACGTTGGCCAGCTCCAGGATCTTACCTACCACTAAAGACCAAATAGACCTTAGCATAGCATTAAAATATTCATACAAATAGATAGATTGTTTCATTTTGAAAACAGTTAGAAAACAAGTGAACACAAGTGTTTCACTTAAGTTGTTCGCCTACTAATTGGATCGGTGTTTTGATGGTATTATAAATTTTTAATCAAAATATACTATTTACGAGGCAAATATTTTATAGATGAGAACGCAACCTGATGTCAACATTCGCGGAACGAAAAACGATACGCCATCTATTCCGGGATCTTTTATAATTGTGGTAACCTACTTCATCGCCATCGCGTTAGAATAAACTTGGGACACTATAAAAACTAGAAATTGCTTTTCGGCCGCAGCACAAGCGTCGTAAAACGCTTAATATTATTTTCAGACATCGTTTTGACGTACTGGCAGGCTTCCGAACAATTTACGAAACTGCAATAAAAAATTTGTTTCGCGGATTTTTATTCCTATTTTTACGATGCAACGGCACCATCTACAACGAGTTATTGTTACGTGTGTTCTTATCTTCGTTATTTCGTAGAAAATAATTCCATTCGTTCCCATCGCCGGTGAAAACAACCTAATATTTATTCACTCGAAAATTAGATCTGGGAATCGGGCGAGATGCGAGTTCGCTTTGGGAAAATGATAACAGAAGAAGTATGAAGATGAGTTTCACGGTCATTTTTTTTTGCAAAGTCGGGAATAACCGAGGCGATGGCAATGGGTATAATGGTGCGTTTCCACCGATATTGTGGCAGCTTTAGTGTTTCCAACTGTTGAAACTCTCCAAAAAATAACCAACATTTATTTCCATTGTGTCTACACCGAGTTGACAACAATTTGAGAAACATTTAAGTTGACAACAAGCTGTCCATCGGAGATTTATTTATGTGTTATATGATGTCCCTCAATCAGAAGAATATATATTTCACCAATATTATTGAACAACAGGTACTTTTCGAGAAAGATTCCATTATAATAAGCTCTATTTTTATTTGCGCTTCGTTTTGGCCCCGAGTCGGGCGCCATAATCTATATAGTCTATTCCACTCTTCTCCACTCGTAAGCAAACATTTAACCCCTTCCCGTCACTAATGGATGTGAAACGCGGGGCATACGGAAACAAAAGTAATATTGCTAACGGGGGATTTTTGTTTAGACACATCGTACCTACTTACCGCTTTTGCTCGACGTCTCCGCCGCCTGCGACTTCTCCTTCCCCTCTTCATCGAGAGCAATTCGCATCTACATGAATCGTCCATTATTACAGGCGCCATATCCAACCTTAAACGCCCTTAACGGAACACCTGCTGCTTTCCTTGTGGGGCGGTTGTCACCTGAGGCTTTTGGCAGCCGCCAAGGGGATTTTGCGGGGATGATACATTCTCTTAGCAGGTAGAATTTTTCGAGATCCGTTAGGGGGGAAGTTGGGAAGATTCTCCTTGTCGAGATTTAGATTTACACGGTTCGAAGGAGAGTTACGACGACTAAACAAGACACTTTGCAAGCAGCTGAAACTTCGTGATATCTAACTGCAGAGTTTAATGCGAAAAGAGATATGTTTTTGATTAGATGAAGAACGGACAGTTGAAACATAATCTACATTTATCTACAAATGCAGGGAACATTTTCACTTAAAGTTGAAAAGATCGTTTTTCGAAGATAGGACTTTTGTTTATTCAGATGTCTTGACGATAAAAATAAATTCTTTCGAAAGCTAAACAATTTTCCAAAGAGCATCACTTAAATATGGCTATTACCAATTGACTGCAGACCCAGAAAAAATACTTTCATAGTTGGTTCCTAAACTCAGTTTTTTCAACGAGTCCTGTCAAGCGACTACGTTTTCTCAAATATATATATATATATATATATATATATATATATATATATATATATATATATATATATATATATATATATACATATAAGTATATATCCATACAGAAAAAAGGCATATAAACCTAATGATTTAGTACGATTAATTTAACATGTTCAAATCTGAATACCTACGACGAGACACATGGGAAAGTAAAATTGAATAGAGGGTCTTTGAACTGCGAAATTATTCGTATCAACCTTTGCGCGAATTTATCTAGAGAACGATAACAGGTCAGCCGTAAACCTTGGCCTTAAACTTTACGTCGAGTTAAACAGCGAATGAAATTCCTGTCAATATCAACTACGTTTATCATTCACTTGCTTCGAACTTCTTACAGAATAAGCAGAACTTTTATTGTGACTTCCACCATGCTCGAAACGTTGTCGTTTAATCAACCCCAAAATAAGTGCGAATTATACGGTCAGAACACCAATAGGCTCTTGCACCGTATATTATTAAACTAAGTTTAAAGATAAACCAAGTTTCATTTGACATTTTGACAAGCGAAAATGTCAAATTAAACTCGGTTTATCATTAAACTTAGTTTAAAATATACGGTGCACGAGCCTAGTAGAGAGTCTAATTACGGAAGGCGATCTTCCACTAATCCCGAAATAAACGTACTTGGCAAGTTGTAATATGAATTTCCAGAATCCATGAAACAAATTTGATATGGGATAGTCTAGGTAATTTTATCGATTATACTAAAAACGGTTCACTTCGCAATTCAAGTTAAACAAAAGTTTATCCTAAGGGAGCTAGCAAACTTTGAAGATGACGCTGTTGAGTAAGTTTTCAACTGTACACACAAATGTAATCAAATTTACCCGTTGCCCCTTCCACTTTGAAAGCTTGAGATGGCGACAAAAAAAAGCGAGTAAGGAGGTGCAGAGTTATATAATATGCCAAAATTTAAGTTTGTAGGTAGAGGTTTTTTTGAGATATCCCTAAAAAATTGACTGAACAGCGTCATCTTCGAATGGCGCTAGCTCCCTTAGAACGATCTTTTGGATAAATGTAAATTAAATTAGATATATATATATATATATATATATATATATATATATATATATATATATATATATATATATATATATAAGAGGAAAACTATTTGTAGGGACTGCAGCAATGTAAAAGGAAACTCTTTGAAGTTTTTCCAAGCTTTTGGAATCGTTTATTCCATCATCAGAGAGAATCTATCGTGAGGATGTTTACATATTATGTTGATAATAGGATATAAGAAACATTGAAAATGATGCTATATGTTAAATAATTAGAAAAGTTGATACACTTTTGAAGTTATTATAATTAAATTTCTGAACGAAATGACAAATCGGTGTCACTCATTTTTTCTATTTTTAAACTGTAATTTGACATTATTTCGTTACGTTAAATTAATTTTATTAAGTGTTATTTTATATCAAGTAAAAGAAAAAAAGAATTAAATTCACTCAAACGGCTTATATCTGTTTTTTATTGATATAAGCCATTTGAGTGAATTTTATTTTTTTTTACTTTCACTTGATATAATATAACACTCAATCAAATTAATTTAACGTAACGAAATAATGACAAATTTCAGTTTGAAAATTAAAAAATTTAAAATATGAGTGACACCGATTTGTCATTTCGTTCAGAAATTTAATTATAATAACTTAAAAAATGTATTAACTTTTCTAATTATTTAACATATAGCATCATTTTCAATATTTCTTATATCCTATTATCAACATATATTGAAACATCCTCACGATAGATCCTCCCTGATGATGGAATAAACGATTCCGAAGCTTGGAAAAACTTCAAAGAGTTTCCTTTTACATTGCTGCAGTCCCTACAAATAGTTTTCCTCTCAATTAGTCAGCGACTACCCTCCTCTTATATATGTATACATATATATGTATATATATATATATATATATATATATATATATATATATATATATACCTATATATTGTTCTTGATTGCAGGCATTGTATCAGTTCGCCTAAGATCCACTTGACTTTATAGAAACTATACTGTATAGTATACAATATTTCTCTTTCCCTAACCTCAAAGAACCAAATTTCTGAACAATACTATCTCAGGAAAGTGACAAAAGTCCGGCATCACCGCCGAAGTGCAGTCACGTCGGATAGCGCTGATGACCCGTACTCCAAATTACTCGGAAGCACGATTCATTCGTAAACAAAACAGCTAATTATAATTGCCGAGTACGCGTTCCGCACATCCATTTCGAGGTAATAATGGGGAAACCATCAAGATGGTTGCAACAATGGGAAGAGAAATATTCGAATTCGAGTACGCCACGCCGGGACGGAATTACGCGGATGATAATGACCGCGATTGTTCGAACGGAGACGCATAAATGTTTCTCCTTAATAAGGGACGCCGAGATTGGGAGCCCAGCAATTGAGATGTTATTTGAAAACGGACAATGCCTCCAAGTCCGCGTTTCTCACGCGGAGGCGTCGGCGACAAAGATGCCAGTTCCATTCGTTAAATAATACCCCTAACGTTCCTCATTAATTAATAATTCTAGACGGAGGGTCCCGATCCGGTTTGTGGAAATTACGGAATATCGGATTTTAAGTGGAAATAATTACGCGTTAGTTTGTATTGTTGAGATATTTTAGTCGAAGTAAATGTAACGCTGGTTTCTGGTTTCGTGTACTCGCATTCAAAGCAGTGGCGGAAACGGACAAAGGGATTTCTAGAAAAAGATCCGGTTCGAGTGAAGTTTCCACGTACCTTATAGTTCAGTAGAAAATTCGTCGCAATTAAAAGCTCTCACTGGAGCCAAGTTACAATGAAAAGCTTCAATTCCCAGACTTTTATTCGACGAGTTGAATTTCATCCTACATTCAGACTTTCCTTTGAGTTCGTTTTCAAACCTTCATTATATCAAAATAGTAAATAATAAAGAATTTCACGGGTACATCATCTTTTCTTTCTGATGAAAGTAAAGATATAGATATCCAAATTCTTTTTTATAATTATTAAAGTTTTCCTTGGCTCGGAAAATTCAGACACCCATGAGGACGAACCCAGACGAATATAAAATGTAGAAATAAAACTTGAATTATTTGTAATGAAGTACATGTGTCGATAACGTTACATAAGATCGTGCGACGAAAAAATTATTTATATATATATATATATATATATATATATATATATATATATATATATATATATATATATATGTATATATATATATATATGAATATATATATATGTATATATATATATATATATATATATATATATATATATATATATACATATATACATACATAAATATGATCGGAAGAACATCACCGCCTTGAAAAAACACGAACAAACATTAAAACATCAATTTGATTTCTCCTCCACAAAAATTTTGAAATCAGAATACCATAAAAGAAAACGTGAGTTTCATGAGATGATTTTCATAAAACAAACCCCGGATGCCATTAATGACAAAACAGATATCAAGAGCCTTAGCAAAATATATAACAACATCTTGTGCAAATGATAAACAGGGAGGATCAACTGAAATTAAAACAGGTGTTTCACTTTCTAACTAAAAGCGAAGGCTGACGTGTCTATGTAGACGAAAATTTTTGAAAATTTGTTACTGTGGATCATTGTCAAGTTTTTTTTTTTAACGTAATATTTATAAATTGTTAATGTATTTATGTGATTTATGTGAAAAGTTTTTAATTCTGGTGAGTTAAGCCTGTTTTGATATTTACGATAAGTTATTATGAGTCTTTTTATTTTAGTGATGGTAACATATTGATGCAATCATTTTGATAAAGGTCAAAGTAACAGACCGAAACGTTAATGAAAATAGAAATATATATAATCGTAAGATTGTTTAACTGAACCAAAAATCCTACTAACTTTGTTCTTTAAATATATATATATATATATATATATATATATATATATATATATATATATATATATATATATATATATATATAGGGTTATTCACGTTATTCGACACGAAGAGTTATGACTAAAGTATTAACTTGATTTATTTTTTCTTTAGGATGGATAGACCTATTAGGACTACATTTTAAAAATATGTTCATGTTGTACAGGGTGTGCAAAAAACATGAAAAGTATCAAAGGTGGTATTTTTAAAATGGAATACCCTGTATATTATTTCATTTTTTGATTTTACAGTGAAAACAAATGCCAGTTTCATTAAGGTTTAATTCACCTGAACCTTATGGTTTTCGAAATATCTCGTATTTTGTGAAAATGTAGTATCAGTTTTAACGCTCAAATGGTGTGTTCTTGTTTTCAACCAAATTAATGATAAGGCCTACTAATTGGATCAAACTTTATATGGCACTTGTGAAATATTGACTAACTTATTAGACTTAGAGTGTAAAAATAAAGGTAAAATAATTGCAATCTTCAAACGGCACTAACTTGTTTAACTTAAATGGGACACCCTGTATTTTATGTCACCAACATATGTAAATTTCAATTGTCTATCGAATACCTGAATACATTCCAATCGATATCTCTTCACGATTTCAAATAAAATGAGCATTTTCTATTTGCAAACTAATTTTAAGAAATTTTTTATTTACCAAGTCGCCCATGAAAACAGCGTATCAGAGAAGCTTTTCTAAATGTTATCCCGCGTATGTAATTAGATGTTGCTAAAGGTTTTATAAAAAGGATACATTTGTGTTTAGAGTCTGGTGGTCGCCATTTTGAACGCTTGATATAAAATATTGCTTGTTTCATATCCATCATTTTTTTTCCTTCATAATTTGAACTAGTACATAAAATTTAAGATATTGAAAGATAAACGCATATATTATTATGATTTTGGTGTTTATTTCAAACAATTCTGATTTCTCAATACGCCATAGCAAAATTAATCGCTGTCATTAATAAACTAGTTTATTAAATAACTATTCTTGTTCAACGTGTGATGCATCATACATTTGGAAAATCAAATCTATTTCAAAAAGCAATTTAAAATATCTGAAACATTTTCAACAATTACTAAAATGATTGTCTAATCGCAAACAATTAATCAACATACCGATACGAACAATATTCATCATTTATAATTTCTAGAGCTGTCCGTGCATGGGCGCGCCACAATGAATTCGCGGTGTATTCCTGAGGGTACCTTTCAAGGGACAATGAATAATTCAGTCCGGCAACCCTGGACCGCGAAAATTGCTCCCCCGGCGAGCTGAGGCGACCAGAACGTTTCCACAAGAGGGTTGAGAAGCTCTTGGAATAAATTAAACATGCATACGTCGCCTGGTGGCGCAAAACCCGTAGATGATCCTAATTTGGACATTTGGCCCTAAATTTCGCCGGTTTCGTTAATTTCGTCAGAGAGCGTGTGGTTTTCTGGGGTTAATGAGGGCCCGAGGAATGTTCGCAAATACGCGATATGTGAAAAGTACGACGGAAAATTTTTTGATACATAAATCCAAGTTTCACATGTGTCAGATGAACCATGTATAATTTCTCTATTCAGTTTTATACTCTGAAAATATTTCTTTAAAACTGCGAGAGAATGAATGTTCACCTATAAAAAGTATTTTATTTGTCAGTAAGACAGCACATAAAAAAAATTTCTGATTCGCACTAAAAGTAGAAAGAAATACCACTCTCCCCCAAGAATTTTAGTGAAAGCTGAAGCAGAGGAAACAAGGCGGATTTTCGAGGAAGAATATCTTTATTTTGAGGCTTGGCTGACGAAACACTACGTGTATAGTTTGTCCAGCGAAAGTTGGCGTGCACGTCAAAGTCATGCGCAAATAACGACGCAAGGCTGCCTACCCGAGTGCCTACCCAAATAAATAAAATTCGAAATTGTCAAAATTCATATCTGTCGTAAGTAATTTTCTGAAAATGTAGTGATCGGATCATACATTTCGACAAATATTCTGTCCCTAACATATCGAATCGTATGTATCTCTCAAGAAAAATTAACATTCCGAGTAATGAAAATAAGTTGAATGCTTGTTAAGTTGTCATTTTATTTCAAAATTTGCAATGTTGTCCGACCCTCTCGATCAACACGCCGGCAATCGGCATTTCACGTTTGACAGTCGCTGAGATAACCTAGTTCTTCGATTGTAAGTGAAAGTTCGATCTATCTTTCGATGAATATACACTTCTGGTAGGGAATAATGGTTAATTTGACTTCACCGCTAAAAATGCCCGCCGCGCCATGTCAAACATGCAAGATATCTCATTTTTGTTGAAAATTGGGTAAGCTAACTAGATTTAAGATTATTTATTAAGTCTGGCAACAGTGTTCACGATCGACGTCATATACAATTGATGACGTGCACGCCAACTCTCGCTGGACAGACTATACCACGTCGACGAAACCGTTTGGATGGCTTATTTTCAAGATTTGTCAGAGTCATTCTCTCCAAATTCCCTTTGGGCAAAGTTCTCAATGTCACGTAAAGAACTAATATTTCATAAGAAGATAAGAAAGAAGCAATGAAAAGCTGATATCTCTGCAACAGTTCCTGAAGCAAATTGAGGAAAATTATACGCATTGTTTTTTCTGGCACAAGCGCATCAACAGCTTTAGCAGCTCTCACTGAAATATCTTATGGGGGATTGGTATCTATTTATATCTACTTCGGACCCTTTTATGCGTGAATTGCAATATTATTTTTATTTTTCACTTGTATATTATTTGTTGATTTTACCTTAGATACAGTTGCTATAAATAGACTCATTATGCCCTAGGGCGTTATGAACGGTCATTATGGATCATAAGGCCCGCTAATTGTACGAGGACAACTGAATCAACTTCCATTGATTAAATACTTCATAATCCTTTTCGTATACGACTCTGGATTTCTCCGGCAATGAATTATTCGCAGCTTTGACTGCATTTTCTATGATATTCTTGGATAAATTCATTTTCATTTCCATTATTTCTATAAGACAACACTAAGAAAGCAGCAATGACACTTACTAAATATGATGCCAAAATTATTCACAAACGTCAAAATATCATCAAATGACATGCCTACTATGAGAAGGAAAATGGAAAGTATAGGAGCAATGAACCGATTTTAAAATCGATTTTTCATTATAATAAAATAATTTTTTCGTGAAAAATGAAATCTTGTATGCACCACGTGCGTTACTAGATACTAACCCCCATCGGGCGTTAGGATCTATATAACGCACTTAGTACATAAATAACTATTATGTTCTGTATACATTTCAATAAAATGAATTTTCTATGCCCTAGGGCGTTATGTTTCCAAAATAACGCCCTTGGGTTATATTTCGAATAATATATCAGTCCGACGAAAAATTCAGTTACATTTCTATCAGAATATTCTAGAATCAAACGAACAATTTCATATCCCATAAATAATTTGACCATTCGAAATTCAACCAATTAAAATGTTTCTACGAAACCATGTGGAGTTGTGGAATGCAACTAAATTCAGTCCTTCGAAAAAAAAACTCCAGCATGCGTTTCTGGTCGTTCCGTTCAAATTATTCACATCGATCTAGTCGAAATTCGCCCTTCCAAACGATCGCTACGAAGCGATGACGAAACGCACGCCGATATAATGGATTACAGGTGGCCCCAATTAACGTAATTAATGCGACCGGTTTTAATCAGCATGATTTTTTCAATCTGGAGATATTAATTTCTAAACGATAAAGCCGCTACCGTAAAATAGACAACAACGGTCATCCGTCCGTCCACGCTCAATCGCATCTGTCTATTTATTCCCCTTCTAGAGGAAAACAACGAAATAAAAGCTCAACTGCTTATTGGTAATTAAGCGAACGATATCTACGAAACTGTAAAATACTCACCAATTACTGATAGGAAATTGTTCACTGTAACTTACCTGTAAAAAAAATACATCATTAATAGAGTAGGTATTAAATTCTGATATATTATGAAAGAATTCGAAGATTATTATGACGTTATTTCAAACATTGGTAGTTAAAACTGTTCAAAATGGATACTTCGAAAGAAATTATTTCTTATGACGTTTCGAGAACATTATATGTCCACTTCGAGGGGTAAACTTGTTGCATTGTGTTGTAAAACATTGACATTTATTGGCTGTCACTAGCATTGTTTGGCAGTCACTGACATTGGCTGGCATTGTTTGAGGTTATGATTGAATTATCAGTATTTTCAACCTCAAATGCACGTGCCATGCTTAAATTACCTTAAATACATTAGTGTTATTGTAGAACCTTTTTTTTTGTACCTAGTGCAGTAATTGAAGCTTTTTAGCTCAGAAATTTTTTACTATGAACCGATTTACATTAAATTTTGGAATTAGGCTTATCTCACCCTTAACTTCAAAAGTGATATCGACCCGAACTCCGTTTTCACCCTGGGGGTGGTTGTCACCCCTTTTCGATGGTAGAATTTTTTTCAAAATAACCTCGGATATCGATAGAAGACCTAATTTTAAGCAAAAATGTTCCATAAAGTTTTTTAAGAAACCCAATACTTTTCAAGTTATTGACAATTGAAAATTCGGAATTTTCCCACGATTTTTAACGGTTTTTTGCAAATATCTCCAAAAATATGCATTTCAACGATAATATTATAATGAACAAAATTGTAGCAGGTAAAAAAATGAACAAATTGGGTTTCTAAGTGCAATATTAAGCGAGATATTGTAGATCAAAGCCATTTTTCATTTTGTCTGAAATTTAATCGATGTATTCAATGCCATCTAGCGGGGAGCGAATAAATTTTATGCATGCTAATGAAAAAGAATTGTGTGAAATAAGCTTTAAAATGAGCACTGTTAAAAGTTTTTTGCACGTAAAATGAGTGAGCTGTAATGAAAAAAAGAGGAACATCTAATGCCTTTTTTTTTAAATCAATGGGTTTCAGAAGTGGCATTTCCACCAAAATTAAAATTAATCGTATTCCGTCTAGAATTAACTTTAATATAAAGAGTTTGATAGATTTTAGCAGTTTGGCTGCTTTGGAACACATATTTTTCGAAAAAATCTCGACTTTAAGAAAAAAAAAATTCGAATTTTTAAAAAACCACCTTCTTCTCATAATATCTCAAAAATAATTGAAGATACGTTAAAAAGTGTAATAATAAAAAATGCAGGTTATTTTTTTGACAAAAATTTTGGTTTTTTTTCCCGTCACACGAAAATTGACTAAGATATGATTTTTTAAAAGAGCGCGCGGTAGCGCAATCACAGTCTCTCTCGAGCCCTTTGACCCTTCACCGTTTCGAAATAAGAGGTTTTTCATTACATATCGTAATGCAAAAAGTTGTAACTCTTTTAATTACCTTTAAAATGTTTTTTTTACAAGTTGTGATAGCTTCAGATTTAAAGGAGTTATGGCCCAAAAACTAATCGTATTTTTTTCTACTTAGTAAACTAAACATTAGTAAACTGAAAATTCCGAATTTTCAATTGCCAATAACTTGAAAACTATTGGGTTTCTGAAAAGACTTTATAAAACATTTTTTGCTTAAAATTTCCACCACCGAAAAGGGGTGGCAACCACCCCCAGAGTGAAAACGAAGTTCGGGTTAATATCACTTTTGAAGTTAAGGGTAAGATAAGCCTAATTCCAAAATTTCATGTAAATCGGTTCATAGTAAAAATTTCGGAGGTAAAAACCTATTTTACGCTTCAATGACTGCACTAACGTGAATTCCGATTTTTTCTATGTTACTCGAAATAAGTGAGACTTATTTTGGACCATCTTTGACAAGTAAAGTGCAACTTTCGTAAAAAATTATCCTTTTTTTTTTATCTCGAGGGACCTACAGTTTAACGCCGGTTCCGAACGACCAATGGGCTTGTGAACGATGCACATTACCCAACAATTTCTCTTAAATCTATAACCAATAAACTCCGGACATACACAACACCCAAGAGCAAGGTGGGACTCGAATCCTCGATTTACAAGCGTTAACCTTACCGCCTGGTCTACCGAGGCCTCTAAAATTATCCTTATTTCACGCGAAATAAGATGGAGGTGCTGGAGGCATTATTCATGAATTTGTTTTCATAATAACTTTATTTTTAAAGGTGGGCAAAATAATTTATTTGGTGACATCCATTGACGTATTATTTCCACTGGATTTTTTTCAAAAATTTCGTTTTTCCGCAAAGGCCAAAAAGTTCGACTTTTTAACCTCTGTTTCCAATGTTGAAGTTTGATTTCACAGACGTCATTTTGTTTTTACTTTTTTGTCCAGCCGTGAGCGTACAAAAAAGTGTACTTTTTTGTACGCTCACGACAATTTCAAGAATGCCGGGCGGCGTACAATTGTGTTTCGAATCCGACATAATGTAATCTGTAAGAAAATTGTATATATTTTACTACAAGTTATTTCTTAATACTCGGGTACTTACCAAAAGCGCACAGTCCTATAATGCGCAGATAAGTGACTTTAAATGTTTCTGACAATTATTTTGTTGAATTGTCAAATTTGTGTTGCCTTGACACCTACAAAACCAGTAATCAAAGCAATCTAGTTTTACGTTTTTTTACATCTTATCCTTTTTAAAAATATTATCTTTAAGGCAGAAACACATTATTAAAACGTGATACAACCCGACAAAACGCGACGCGTGTTGATTAAAATCAAATCCTAGTAATTTCTATGACCAGAATTACACTATGAACTCCCGACGTCATGCGATACAGGCACACGCTACCTGATCTAGTCGACGTGTTGAGCGCTGTATGTTTCTAGGTAACAACCGATGTCACTCTGGAATTGTCAAATAAAGCGTACGTTCATACGTTGATACCCTATAATTTATGAATTTGGCAGAAATTTGACGAAAATGAACGAAGAACAATTAATTGCTTGTGTGTTGTGTGGCATCACATGTTGGTAAGTGCACATTATACATCAGGTACCAACACGTTTTGTCGCGTCGCGTTTCAATAATGTGTTTCGGCCTTTATTCTATCGTGAACGCCGTTTGCGGAAAAAATCGCATGTTTTATTCGGAGAAAAGCACTTTTTGTGGCGTTTTTTTTAGACTAGCCACAAAAAGTATCACTTTTACTCCTGATAAAACAATATTCTATTTGACCATAACTTTTTTTAGAAGGGTGGGCAATACAAATTTATTGGTGGGCATAAATGAGCTAATAATGGGCAATCCAATCGCTGAAAATTTTCATAAATACGATGGTGGAGATGCTGTCACACAGCTACAGTTTTAAACATATATTACATTCACTAATTGTCCAACGATATGAAACTTTGTGCCAAAAATTGTACACTGATCTACCGGCTCATGCTTAATCAAAACAAATATTTCAAGAATATTCCAATCTACATTTGGACCATCGTCTTAATCATTATTCGAAATGAAACAGTCGATGTAAGAATATATTTACCCCACAAGGGTGCTTAGTATTCTCGAGCTCAATTCTGAATCATGTCGGAGATGGCGCTACACAAGTTTAATTTCCTGTTAAACTTCATATCCCGAAAGACCTTGCGATAGATGTAAGCTTCGCAACGGGAGTTGGAGGGGAGACAAGACTTGCCGTTCGTCTATTCCCGTTATTTGAATTGGCAACGTCTGCCCTTGTTTTGAATTTCGCGTAATTAGTGTTCTCGGCATTATGTATCACGAAAACGTTCGCAATTCCAGTGAATTTGTGAAATTTAGAATAACTAGTTGCTGAATTTTATTATAACGAAATTAACAAATTATAGTATAGAGAAATTTCTTCATGAAGTAATTCGATAATAAAACAATATTTATTGAATAGCAAGCGCATTGAAGTAAATCAACAATGATTACGTATGAAATTAATTAAATAAAAAACAAATTAATGGTAATTGAGTTGTAATCTATAATTTTTTAATAATTAATAAAGTTTTGGCACTTCGCTTGATCTGTTGACCATAGCTAAAACTTGGATGACAAAAAAAAGCAATGAACTTCCGCTTATATACCTTGAACGATCTCTAGAATGTTTGAAAACATTCTAGAACACACAGTTAAATTGGAGTAAAATCTGGAATATTCCAGAGAAGTCCTTATCATTGTCATACACTTAACGTCATGTAACACAATCTTTAGTTTAGAAAAGTGTGTTAGAAAAAGAAATAAATTAGCTAACAGAAATTTTTGCCATCCACAACCACCCACTTCCACCCACCAAGACCAAACTACCTCACTTACAGATACAGACCAAGAGCTATCTACCACTACAATCATTGGGTAGCAGATGGTAGTTATAGAGCAAAGGCTGAGAAGACCCACAAATACTTTCCTCTGGGACATAATATCAAATTGGGCAAGGATGACCAAACACCGGAAGTCACAAGGCGAATTGGCTTGACTTGTGCTGCCTTTGGAAATCTAAAGCATATTCTCAGAAACCGCGAAGTCCCAATCTGCCTCAAGAGAAAAGTGTGCGATGCGTGCATTCTCCCCGTTGCACCTTATGGCCTAGAAACCACTAATCTCACGGTAAATAGCATAAGCCGTTTAAAAGCCTGCCAGGGAACAATGGAGCGAGCGATGCACGGGAGGGGAGGTATGCTGATAGATAAAATACGTAAAACGGAAATTCGCAAACGCACTAAAGTATCTGATGTCATAGAACGGATTGCAAGATTGAGGTGGCGATGGGCAGGTCATGTTGCTCGAGATGACGTGAAATGGACCAAGGAAATAATGCAGTGGAGACCCAGAGAGACAAGAAGGAGTGTTGGTAGACCCCAATCGAGATGGCGGGATGACATACAGCTGCTAGCCGGGAAGAACTGGATACACACCGCCCAAAACAGATAGACCTGGAAAAAGATGGAGGAGGCATATGTTCAGCAGTGGACGTCTAAAGGCTGAAGAAGAAGAAGACACACAAATATATATATATATATATATATATATATATATATATATATATTCATTTTATTCTTTTTATTATCATTACCGACCAATATGGTGTTATTATAATATTGCTCCATGTATCGTTGATGTCTCATATTTTTACAAGATATGATTGTTCAGTTGTAGTAATTATATTCATTTGTATTGATTTAGGCTGATTCGTATTGTATAGGCATATATTTATGCATTTCGCACTGCATATATTTAATTCATTCTAACGTGTTTCATCTGGACTGAACACATGACAGTTCATAAAACAAAGTCGTAGAAAATCCTTATATTAAAATTTGACGCGTCAAACCGGCATTGTCTCAACCCAAGACTTCCGTTTCAACGACGGAGAAAAAAGGGAATATCTCATTCGCATTCCCCACTTCGTTATTGTCTCCGCGTAACTCTTCATCATGGCGTATTGTTTCGAAACGTCGAAAGTCTAAATGCCGAGACGCTAAGGGTTGGCGGGGGACTAGAGGCGATTTGTCGTCTCCGGGTGACTTTTCAAAGAGCAAAGGGGACGATAATAATGGACATTTCGAATACCGCAATGCGCCTGCAAGGGTTGCTAGTGTGGATCTGGGACCATTAGGGAAGATTAATTCGGCCGAGTTATTACTATTATTAGTGATTCTTCCCGAGATCGAAATAATTGGAATACTCTGGCGTTATTGCTGCTCTCGAAGTTATAGCACCGAAGTTTGGACTCGATAAAACAGGTATGGGAGAAGCTATAAATCATATCAATCTTATTGTTCATGAGCGAATTGATACAATGAATAGTTTTTCTTGATGGTGTTCAAGGAATAATACACAGGGTGTCCCAAAATTGCTGGGACACAGCTACGACGTGAAGTAGTCAAAAAAAGTCGATTGGACCCAATTTATTTATTCACCAAAATGTACCGTCTACCCGTTAGAAGTTTACATACATAAAACGCATCAAAAGAACTCAAGAGAAACTGTTGAAGGGGTAAAACCACCCTCATCCCTTGATATATTTTTTCAAATAATTCTTTCCTCGTTATCCATAACCATGAGATAATGAAGAAAACATAAAGCTACAGTTCCACCGGAGGAAACTTGAGGAACGTTTTGTTGCTGAATGTTTCTCCTTGTTGCCAAGGGTAGAAACGTATGGCTACATACGTGAATTTTTTGTTTCCACTGAAGCAACTGAAATTGGCAATTGTTGCATATTGATTAGTAGAAATAATCAATATTTGTTGCCGAAACATAAAGGCATTTTAAGGAACATTTAGGAACACTTTGGAACATTTACGGAAACAGGCAACAGCAACAAAAATGTTCCTCAACGTTCCTCAATATTCTTCCGGTGGAACTGTAGCTTAATGTCTTCTTATCCCTCTCGGTCACGAATTAAAACTATTGGAGCGAAAAATCTGAAATTTACTGTGATGCAACTTATGATTTTTTGAGAATTTTTGATGTTAAATTCAGATTTTCAAAATGCTCCGTTTGGGCACTATGACATGTCCCCAATTGAGGACATCGTGAGCTGATGGAAGACAAAAAATTTTCAGAAATATGTTCAGAGGGTAAAATATTAGTATGTTTTATTAAAATAACATTACAGGGTATGGTATTTCATGAATGGTCCATTTTCGAAGTACTAAAATGTATAAAATTTAACTTTTGCAGAAATAAAATAAAAGTGCTGTTATATTTACCTAGATGTTGCGTTTACCGCTAGCTCACAATGTCCTCAAATTAGGACACCACACTTTCAAAAATCGCTGATTACAATATGCACAAAAATCACCAAACACAATTACTTTGGAACAAGTCTACACTTATTGTGAACGTGAACAAACAGTTTTCAAACAAGTGGTCTAACGAATATAACTAACAAAAAAATAAACAGTAGAGCGCTACACTGCTGTCACAGCTACCCTACGGAAACCTATATTTCAAATGAATGAATTTTTTTTCCATCAGCTTTTAGATGGCAGCACATATATTCATTTGGAAGTATATGATGTCCACAACTGAGAACAATCCAAAAAATCGAAAGTAGGTTGTCCTCAATTGAGGACAAGGTGAGCGAGAGGGTTATATTAAACAGATTTCCAGAAGATGTTATCTTTGAATATTGCAATGATAAGTATCGATTTGAAATCAACTTCAATCATTTCAAAACCTATGTGACATAATAAAGAACAGAAATACTTGATTATGTTCGGATTATTATGACCAAGTCATAAACGAAAAACGAGAATAATTTTCAACAAACAAAAGATCTGATTATGAGAACTTATGACTAATAATTTGGGGGGTTGCAACATGAAAGGAAATGGTTATGAAAGATTCTAACGAAGGGCGATTTACCCACTTTTCCCGCTTACAAGCCCCAACACTCCACCTCAATTATGATTATGACGACCAAGAAAACAGCTCGAAACGAAATATCTGACAGCATGTAATCCTTTAGACCACAATGAAATATCCACGGGAACCAAGTAAACATATACACCCGAAGGAAAGAAAGTTCCCCGCACGGTGCCGCTTGGGGCCCCATCTCGTAATATTCCGCATTTCCCAAGTTTTATCGCTAGACATTGTCCCTATATACGAGTCACACATGTCGCATAGTCACATTTTATCTCGTCGTTTTGTTCAGGGCTCGGTTCGGTCCCTTCGAAAGGGCAACGAAATGTGTCCCGCTTTCGCGGTTTATTTTGCTACTTCATTTTTTACTGCCCGGAAGAGTATTTCTTCTTACTGGTGTGTCGCGCAATAAAATGTAAATTTCCGCTGCTTTTCATCAAATTCACATTTTTATGTTCGATCTTTCACTACACAAAGAGTTCCCCAAAAAATTCAACACCTGCCTAAATTTATCGGAAAATCGGTACCTAAAGACCGACTTGATGTATATATATATATATATATATATATATATATATATATATATATATATATATTTATATATATATAAATATATATATATATATATATATATATATATATATATATATATATATATATATATATATATATATATATATATATATATATATAGATGGGTAATCTTGACTGGCTAGTTGAGGAAAAATGTATTGTGCTATGGGTTCGTCTCTTTCACTATGGTTGCATAGTAGCCGAAGTATGCAGTGGGATGTTTTCATTTTATATTACTGTAGTTCTATAAAGCAGATTTTGTCTAGACTACAAGTAAATTTGTCAATTTGAACTTGTGACAAATCTTTCAAAATTAGAGAAGATTTAGCCCATTTGTTAGCTATTTAGAGGTAGTAACATTATTTCATTGAACTATTTAAAAAAGTGTTTGCAGTTATTGTTTAGTTTTAAAAAATTATAAAAACTCTTTTCAAAATTTTCACACCATGGTCTTTCGGATAAATATTTTTTAGTTTCTTCAAATTTAATTTGGACCGTGTCCCGTTTATTTGATATATCGACGATTGTCAATTATTAAAAGAAGATCACCTAGTTGTTCTGTGGTTTAGTTCCGCGTGCTCAGGGTGACTTCGACCATTTTGTTAGTCTGGTTTCCTGTAGGTAGCAAGATGGGAAAGTACTGATTGTTGAAAATAAGATTTATAATTCTTGAAATGGATGTTTACATATGTGACGAAGTTTCAAGATTGTACCCATCAGCTTTTCTGTTCCTTTTCTACGTGTTTTCAAAATTTATATAACCTCAAGTTAGTAAGTAATTTTTAACTTCTTGTGAATGCTGTTGTAAATCAGAACTTGTTCTTTTATTATAGATGTCTTGATGAAGGAAATAACCATTTCCGAAAGCTCGACCATATGACAAAGAGTATTCTTTAACCTAGCCCAACAATTATTCTGACTGCAACCTCAAAATATATAAATACATTTATATATATATATATATATATATATATATATATATATATATATATATATTATATATATAATATATATATATATATATATATATAAATATTTGTATATATATGAAAGCACTAAATTCAAACACCGCTTGACCGATTATTGTGAAACTCGCAATATCTTCACCTTTCTTCATGGAGAAGGTTTTTACGTGAAAGAATTATAAAAATCAGTTGTGTAGCTTCTCTAAAAATGAATTTTGTAGAACGCATAGCCAGGTAACTGGTATGGCGCATCCGCCATTTTTATTTATTTAATTGAGCCAGAGTAACACGTTTCCGGGCAGCAAGTTACATATAAAATTCAATCAGGGATACCAAAAAAAACATCATAATGAAATAGGTTGCCGATATGCCGATTATCACTCACTGCAAGGCAATAATATTCCACTTTTACTTTCGCTCCACCTTAAACCCCTCATATTTAGACGGTCAGAATCACCGCAACTACCTATTTTGTCGGAGCTATAAGGCCTCTAGAATTCATCACGTTGAAGGACTGTAAAAACGATGCAAAATTACCAGACGTGTTTGTTTCGACGGCGACAGAAGAGGAAGCAGAGTCTCTGGGGATGTTACAATGTGCATCCGAGAAATTAGACAAACCGAGACACTGTTGATTTTACTGGGGTCGATTACTAGACATAGAGTTCATGTGGTAAGAGGCTTTGGAAGCACGAAAACCAGTATATATATATATATATATATATATATATATATATATATATATATATATATATATATATATATATATATATATATATGTCACCGGAAGATAACGAAATCCGCAAGTTTATAAATTTCCTAGGAAATTTATAAATCTTCATAGGATTCTAAACGAGAGATAAATTGTATTATATTACGCCTACATTTTTGCAAATTTATCAATTTGCGACGTCTCGTGGTAAGTATATAACTAACGGATATCCATTCGTAAGATTCCAAACGGTTCGACCATTCACAGAAGAGCTTTTAATTTTACGCTTCTACAAAATACGGCAAATAACACACTGCTCTCTGATTGGTCGATGTTGACAGTGGCAAAGCTTGTGTCCATAGACTTAAGTACAATCAGACTTACCAAACTATAAAGTTATCAGTTTCTATTACCTACCTAACAGTATTTTTACTTAAAAACTAGGTAGGTACCTATAATACAGGGTTACTTTTTTATATAATATGCTTCACTCTACCAAAATAAAACAACAGAAATCGTGTTCTACGATATCAAAGACGTTTATTAAAAAAGAAAAAACAATCATAAAACATTTTAATGACATTTTTTTTCCTCTATACATTCCGATTTCTTACTATTTTGTTCATGGCCACTATAAAACTTTCGTAGCTCTGTGGTAAGTTTCACTTCGTCAACAGATTTTCTAGCATTTACGGCACTATCTTCGCCATTTTGGCTATCCGCAGCTTCTAGGTCGTTCATTATGGGTATAGTTTAGTAACCTTAGCAATATAAAACTATTTTCACAGTTCCAACTCAGTTACAATATTAAAAACTTTACAAAAACACAGGAGCAACCGGTTTGTTTATGTTCCGGGGCGACCAATGGTGGTGGAGAGGAAGAAAAAGGAACACGTGACTTATTCAACCAATTAGAGCGCACATGGCGTTTGGTTATTGCATACTTTTTATTTTACGCGTGAGTTCCGTAAGTTTATCAATTTGCGAAATTGTGGGCGTAAAATAATACAATTTATCTCTCGTTTAGAATCCTACGAAGGTTTATAAACTTCCTAGGAAATTTATAAACTTGCGGTTCTTGTTATTTTCCGGTGACATATATATATATATATATATATATATATATATATATATATATATATATATATATATATATATATATATATATATATATATATACAGATTTCTTGCAATTTTATACTGTTTCTTGCGAAAAAAAATTACGTGATATTTGTTGAGACCACCCCCTCCCCCACGTGAGATTGAGTGAGATTTTCCCTGGTCCCACCCCCCCCTAAACACCTCACGTAATTAATGGGTGCCCCCTTAAACAAAGGAATAAAAGCAAAAAATTTTTTTGCGTAACAATCTTCTTTCATTTTTTCCTTGAATAAGGTAGAAATCGGTCCGAAACAAAGGCAACTGCGAAATGCTACTGACCAAGCCGTGCGACTTCAATTAGGCGAAATTCAAAACGGCGGTTCCCGGAATGCCGGAACGCCATCTAGATGAGCCCTAAATCACGAGAACGGTCTGAAGGACCAAACATAGGTGGCATTTTTAATACCGCCGCGGCATAATCGGTCGAAAACTCGTACTCGCATGGCCGAACATAACGGACGTAATGGACATTCCGCGGGCTCCCGAAATTTAGGTACGAATGAGTTGCTCGAGATATGATAAAGGGGTCCATGTATGGAAGAACAACACGAAGATACAGTTATCATATCATATCAATTTATTGGAGCGAAGTTCCTTACGGCAGGCTTGAAGGAGATAGGGATTTCGCTGCGGGACCAAACTGAAAAATATGCGAGACTAAAAGTGTGACGGAAATAGACTGACGCTTCACGCTGACTGACGAAAGTCACGCTTTTAGTTAACACAAGCGAATATTGTATACGTTTCTCTTTCTCCCTCTTTCAATGTATTATATGTACTCATTAATTCATGTACAAGCAACTCGAAAATGTCAGATGTGAAACATCTACATAATTTTGTATAAGTTATATGCATGAGAGAACAGATTACGATAGGAATCAGATATGGCATAATGAAAAGATAAAGCTTTACAAATTTGTTCCATAAAATAATGACTACGTATTGTAGGTTTATAATAATAATAATAATTTTATTTTATCATCAAACGTTACATGACATGTCACAAAATTGGGAAACAGTTAACAAGTATGCTACAAATTCGCCCACACTATAAAAAGCATTCAAAATCAAATTTTTTTTCAACTCCCTTCTGAAAATGGTCGTATTGCTATCGGTCAAACTCCGCGGCAACAGATTGTACAAATACAAACCCGAGCAATAGGGAGACCGCTCATGGAAACGATGGTTACATTTCTGTGTATGGAGACGATGTCCATTTCTTATTTTATAGGAGTGACACTCCGCGCTCGTGGAAAATTTCACTTTTTTCCCATGTATAAAGCACATTAGGTTAAAAATATATATACAAGGTAGAGTCATAATTTTATGAATCTTAAAATATATACAAATATATTCCATTATATAGCGTGGCGATACGTTATCCTCTTGCGTCTAATTTTTACATTGCGTTGACGACCGAGTGGTCTAAGTACTGACGTATTTCTGGGTGTGACGTAGTTCTGGGTTCGAATTCCGGAGGTTACTCCTAGGTTTTTTAATTTTTTTATTTACAATATCGTAAGAGCTCTTAGCCCCACATTTCAATATTAATTATTTCATCTTGGATTAGTATAAGTTGTCACATCTGTCGTGCGCCCCGACACGCACATGTTTCGTTTTCCCAAATTGTAGTCCTTCGTTTTCTCTATAGCCACCTACTCATGGTTGTAGTGGTGGTCTGCATTCGTGAATGGAGTTTGGTCTTAGTAGGTAGAAGTGGGAGGGCGTGGCTAGCAAAATTTGGAGTGCAACTTGCGATAAGCAACTTCGAACCTATTCATCCGGAATCCAGTCGACCGGCAAAACGGACCATCTGGCCAACGCCTTACGTCGACGTGGCCGCGTTCGTTATAATCGAAATTGAAATTTATTTCGGTTGGCAGTCGCGGATATTGCACCGCCCGTATGAGAGAATTACGGCCAGAAAGGTTCTAAATCATGCGACATTGTTTCGGAGCTCCCGTTCCCTCTTCGGCGTTAATTTCCGCCAGCGATAAATTCGCCATTCTGCGAACACTAGCCAGAAGACTCGAGAGTCAATGCAGAACACGTAGATCTGAGAAGGAGTGCGTGTAAAGAATTATGTTGCAATTAAATGTTCACAAAAAAATTATTAAAAGAAAGTAAAAATTAAATTTTTCGCAAAAATATCAACAGAGATAATATAGAATTAATTAGTGAATATATTAGTCCAAGATCCCAGAGCCGCCAGACGTTACTTAGTTTCTCAGCAATAATATGTATGGGATGAAGTAGTGTTCTTATGTACTTTCAGTGTATGGATGCCTGCTACCTTGTGCCGACGGCCAATTTCCAGATATCAGGTGCTAAAGATAGAAAAAACTCAACTCACTTCTCTTATTTTCTCAGTCTTGATTCTTATATATGACACTCAGGGAACTATTTCAATACCTTATGCAAGCAGCCTGACCGATCGTATGGGCCAAACATCCCGCTAGACACAAATAAAGTGTTCCTATGAGTATGACAGTATGAGCAAAAAAGAAGTTGAGTTACCTAAAAGCCGAAAACCAGTTGCAATTTAAAAACTTACTAATAAAACAACAAAAAATAGTAGTTATTTACGATTCAAAAAATTTAAAAATAAACGCAAAGAAAAATACGCAGTCGACATTCGTTAAATTTAAATTCTTGAAATTTCCAAATTCCAAAAAAGTACATCTACAATTAACCCCACATTCCGCGCACCCAATTCTCCAGATCTCCAGAAATCCACCCAATTATCCGAGATTGGCACAGCGTCGAGCGTTGCGCGTTCTTTTCAGTGGTCAAACTTTTTCGACGAGGAAAACCCGTCGAAAACTGGAAGTCCTAGTTTCGCCGGAATACAATACGTCTTTCTTTCAGAGAACGTTCGTTCGTAAGATGATGAATCGAAGAAGTATGAGAACGTGGACCGGCCCCAATTAGTCCATTGTGATGATACACCGGGTGTTGCGGAACTTGCGGAACGAGTTTACCTTGGATATTAAATATGTCGATTCATTTCCGAATCCAGTTCAACTGTTCCTTCAATTTGATTCGAATTTGATTAATTCGCTTTGAATTCTCTATGAACTGAAACATTATATATAAATAACAATTTTAACCCTTAAATGCATGAGTGAGGTCCGCAAAGAACTCCAGTGTTGGATTTTTTAAATTAACATTTTCAATTGCGCCATCTATGAACTGGGAGCTCAGCTATTTGCTTCTTACAGTATTGAGGTTATGTTTATTCCTTGACAGAAATAAATTGTTACTGTGATCAAAGTTATTAAAAAATTAGGTAAGTGGGGTCCTCAAAGTACCACAGGTATGCATTAATGTTCCTAATATTCGATATCTCATTGTATATGTAATTTATGCAAATTTCGTAGAAAATGGCTAACTGGGAGAAGAATAAACCTCTGAGAGATGAAGAGTTGAGAAAATTAGCTGAAACCATTGGTGAATCCGAATTTTGTTTGCGAAAAGCACAGAAAGGTTGAAGGGTTTATGGGTAATGTGTGGTGTGTCATAATGAAAATTAGCAATTTCGGTTGCAAATATGAATGTTGGTTGCTTAAATAAGCATATGTTTGGCATAAAAATGTTTACTTTCACTTCTGCAATAAATTTCATCTTATATCATTCCTTTTTTTCATTGAATAAGCACATTTTGATTCGGGGTCCCCCACTTATGCATTTATGTATTTTTTTGACACTTATACATTTAAGGGTTAGTAGAAATATTGAAATAAAAAGCACCCCCTTTCTAGGATTAAATAAATTTTTTTGTTAATTACACTATTCTCAATATAATTTTTACCCCGATGCGATGCTAAAAGGTATTAAAGCCGATTTTAAAAATTCCAACGGATATCGATAAAACACATATGATTTCATAAGGGAATTTTTTTCCCCCCATTTTTCTCCACGAAGAATAAAAAATATAGCGTTTTTTAGATAGGCATTACGACATGCAAATGCGCCGAGGGGCTTTATCATTCCTAGTGCTACGCACTAGGATGTCCGGATTTTTTCAACTTCATAAAGAAACAAAAAACTAACTTTTCACAGGTTGAAATAAAATCTAATGAGTAAACGCGTTTTGTCATAACATTGACTTCATCTCGTACTAAATTATGGTATCACAAAGCAATCTATTTATACAAAAAATTGAACATAACACAGGGGTTCTTAGAGAAACTAAATAACAATAAGCAATTCATTCAGAGCTATTGGTAGGTACATTGAACAGATTAAGAAATGGAGAAGGGTTTACTTCAATCTGGTCGTTAACTAGGTTTCCGGAATTTTTATATTTATTGATGTATAGGGATTCCCAACAGTTAGTTTTGTGGAGACTATTTTCTAACTGTAATATTTTATAATTGTGATTAAAGGTATGATTTTCTTGAATAAGATGACACTCATAATGATTAGAGTCCATTTTCTGCTTAATATAGCTACGTTGGTGTTCGTGTATTCGATTTCAAAACTCGTCATCTTATTCAAGAAAATCATACATACATCAATAAATATAAAAATTCCGGCAACCTACTTAGCGACCAGATTGAAGTAAACCCTTCTCCTCTTCTTAATATGTTCAATGTACCTACTAATAGCTCTGAATGAACTGCTTATTGTTATTCAGTTTCTCTAAGAACCCTTGTATTATGTTCAATTTTTTGTATAAATTATTGTTTTGTAATACCATAATTTAGTACGAGATGAAGTCAATGTTATGATGAAACGCGTTTACTCATTAGATTTTATTTAAACCTGTGAAAAGTTAGTTTTTTGTTTCTTTATGAAGTTATGAATATGAGCTTTCACCAAGTTAAAGCCAATTCAATTCAATACTTTTTTTATACTATCTACAAAAGCTTGTATTTGAAAACTATTATTTATTTTTTCTTTCTTAGTTTGGTTATCTACAAAACCGTGTTTTTTACTTCTCTCAAATTATTATTTTTTGGGCGTTTCGTTCGTTGGAATCAACTTCTATCGAAATTAAAATATATGAGGAAAGTGCATCGTTGGTTTTATATAACCGCAAAAATCTTGCGATATTGCATACAATCTTACTCGTAGATATCGTGTTATCGCCTACTTCCTTCCCGGTGCGCTTTGCTACTTCGACAACCGAGGAAAAATCTTATGACGTCCATTCAACATTTCCTCCCGCCTTCTAGCGCAAAGCGGATGTCATAATCTGCAGAACACAGACAAAATCCCGACAACGCTAAATCGAAATTGAACAGACCGACGATTACCTTCTATGAGACGTACGTACCATAGAAAAAAATGAAGACGCCCACGGTATCATGATCGATTGCAACAGTGATCTCGAACGGTCGAGTTTAACATATAAATTAAATATAAATACCTACTTCGAAAGAAATACTTTATGTAGGCGCTATACTTTTCTCCATGTAAGCTTTGTAATGAATGCTCGTGTGCATGTTTGTTGTGCCTTTCAACCGTCAAGGTTGGACATGCATGCATCAATTATTGCATTAATGTGACGTATCAACTTCCGACATAAATAACTCACATAATGCTATATAGGATAGTCCATTTCCGCGAGTCTGCGGATCGGGTTATCGTGAAAGCGACGTTGAAATTGAAAAACTGATGCTCTGAGGTCCAGAGTATCAGTTTTCGAAATGTCCAAAGATCATTATTTTGGATAATGTTGGGTCTTGGGTCTCCACCAAAGAAAAATTGCCAACTTTTGTGTTTTCAACACGTGTTGGCGACAAAAGTTTCTGCAATTACCTTGTGTTAGCAACAAAAATTGTAAACAAATGTTGTGAACCGTGTTTCCGTTTTTGGCGGTAAACATCAAAAGAATACGCTTGTTGCAGATATTTTTTCGCTCTGTGGGTACGCTTTCAGTTGGGAACATTTGCTGGAAACAGAAGCATGTCTTTCACGTGGTCACGTGGACTAACGAATAAACCGATACGTAAATTGATTTATATCACTCACAAAGTGTAGTATGAGATTCAACTGATGAAAGTTAAAAAAAATGTAAAAAGGATGCATAGGAAGCCATAAGTGATGCAATAGGATTACAAGAACTTGAAATACCAAGGATAATAAAAAATTTGACACACTTTATCAGAGAGAAAAAGACAATGAGTCTGATGCTGCTGCTTCCGACGTTCCACAAATAATAAATACTGCGGCTGCTTGTATAATATCATCGTCGGTCGGAGACATTCCCGATGGTAGAGACAGCTTGTTGCCAACTAAAATGTTTCTCAAATTGTTGGCAACTCGGTGTGGACACAATGGAAACAAAAATTGGTGGTTTTCTGGAGAGTTACAAATAGTCGGAAACGCTAAAGTTGCCAACAATTTCGGTGGAAACGCACCTCAATGAAAGACTGTGTCCGACAAGACAGCGTTGCTAGCTGTATGCGTATATGAATATTGTCATTATTTCATTAATGAAGAATTTTCTATTATGTGACACCGAAAGAAATCTATCGAATCTAGGCTCAGATGATGGGACACAGGGGAATACTCCCCTTAAAAAAAAAAAAATTCTGAAATACGTATGTCGACACTAACTTCCCATTTTCTCATCTATTTTCAGAAATGAATCACCCAATAAAATGACAAAATCGGTTCATTTAAATCGTGATTCAAACCTGCGATTTCAATGGAAAAAATTCTGGTCTTATCTGTTGTACTTATCAAGGCGAACGGATGATTGTGAAATACAGTTTGCAGATAAATATAATTCCACGATAACAGTTTTCAGAATATGAAATTGTCATTTCAGGCGAAAAATTGTATTGACTACCAGTTAGATTCTTTTTGGAATTTGGTAATTGAAAAAAAGGTTTTTGTGATGAATGGAAAGAACACTAAAAAAAACTATTCTTAGTGATATTAAATTAAAAATACATTCTCAAATCTTGTACCGAAAACACGCAGACAGTTCCCGAACAAACAAAAGCGCGTGTGATGTCAAAACGTTAATTTCTACTAATCGTAAGACATAGCTGATACAGTGTTTTGGATTTTAATCGATTAAATCTTGTTGTTATCGTGAATATATCAATAAATATATCTGAAATATCAAACAAAAAAATCCGGACATCCTACTGCGTAGCACTAGAAATGATAAAACCCCTCGGCGCATGTGCATGTCGTAATGCCTATCTAAAAAACGCTATATTTTTTATTCTTCGTGGGAAAAAATGGGGGAAAAAATTCCCTTATGAAATCATCAAGATCCCAACTTTTTGTCGTGAGACTATAACCCCTTTAGCTTCGCCTCGGGGTAAAAAGTGCTTGCTTCGTACCCTCGTTCGTACCATTAAGCCCCTACACACGGGCGTCGATGTCTTAATACATCAACATGCATCCAAGAACGTGCAACCAATAACGTTAATGCAAAAAGACGCACGTTTTTGAATGCACAACCGGATGAATGCTGCGTTGATGTTTTCAGGAATCACTTAAATTTTTGGATGCGCATTCCAATGAATGCATTCAAGTCTCTACTTGTGGATGCAAATTACCGTGGAGTGTGTGTTTTTAAAACAGTAGCGGCGATTAAGTTTATGAAATAATTTGTTACTGCAGTAGGTATTTAAAATAATAAGTTAAATATTTCATGAATTTGTATAATATTTACTAAAAATGTCTGCATATAGTTTCATCATTATATCTGACTGCAGAACAATGTCCCGGGAATTTCTACGGGAATTTGTGGAGTTGTACAGGGACCTACCCTCCTTGTGCCAGACAAAATCAAAGCACTATTTAGACTGAAATGAAAAAAATTAAGCATACAAAATATTGATAGAGAAATTGCAAATCATTCAACCAAATGCTACAAAAAGTACAGTTGCCGCTAAAATCAATAGTCTTCGTGGTGGGTTTCGGAGATAAAATGAAAAAGTTTTTATCTCGAAGAGAAGTGGTACGGTGAGGCTTTCGGAGATATTAAAGTAGTGAATTTTAAATCTTGGTAATTTCTTGCAGTAATTTCTGCGGTTATTGCCAATCTCATCATTGTGTCTTGACGTTTTATTAATGGAATAACCATGTCCAATAGTTACCAATAGGTTTCATCGTCCATACTTACGTAATTACGAGAGTCCTCTAGTTCTAACCTCCATTTTTCTAACAGGTGAATGTGTGAAAAATTTTATCATTTTGGAAACCAACCTTCAGAACACATTCGGCGACGATTTTCATTTTCCTTTTTTTTGTACACGCCACAGCCACCAGACCTAAATATTCCTCCTGCTCAGACATCTGGCCAAACATTTTAGCAGACTGGACAAAACTATGGTTTTGTACGTACGTGTGTACGCAATTAGGTTGCACGTTATTGGTTGCACATTTTTGGATGCACGCGATGTATTAAGTCATCGCCGTCCGTGTGTAGCCCACCATTATGAACGAATACTACAAAAACAAAACCCCAAAAAATGTTTTTAAATGTTCCACAAGATGTTCCACAAGAGTAACGATACAAATATATAATATATATATATATATATATATATATATATATATATATATATATATATATATATATATATATATATATATATATATATATATATATATATATATATATATATATATATATATATATATATATATATATATATATATATATATATATATATATATATATATATACCTATATATAAAGGTAATTATTTGAAGAGAGAAAGATAGAGGAGTTGAGAGAATAAATACTGGGCAACTATTCTCTGAGAAAAACTCTTGACAGACCTGTAGACTTCGGGGTACGAACCCGGCGCCTTTGGAATGCTAATAAAAGCGCATGACTGCTCGGTTATTAATTAGCTCGGATTTGCAGTACACACCTCAACAATTATTACTATTATCCCTTCAAAGGTGTTTTCGGTTTGCTATGACTCGCAGCAGTTTAAGTCCAGCGTACACCGCCACTTTTTGAAATCATCTCGGGGCGCTGGAGGCGCGTTACATCCCTTAGCATTAAGAATCGTATCGTAAAAATTCGTTTTCTGCGGACTCCATGAAAGATCGCCAAAATACAAATATACAAACACGTGATTTGATCACTTAGCGAGGCGAAGCGTGAAAACATTCTCTGAAAGCGACATTTCGAAACCGATTTCTAGAATTTCCATTTATTACGGAAACGCGGTATTGTACACACGCAATTTGGCGCCCATAGGCGTGCAACTCGTGGAATTATGAAGAGTTTAGAGTGTTATAAAGCCCGCGAATTGAGGAAATCGTATATACTAGAAATGAGCGTATAACAAGTCGCGCGTGAAAAGTTATTTCACCACCGTGTCGTCGCGAACTTTCCATCGGATATTATTCGAGCCCATAAAGCCGAATTAGTGTGGGAAATGGCTATGGGAATTGCGTTGGAAAAGTCGACGGTGTATTCGATACACTCGAGGAGTTGAGGGCTTTTAAATGTCAACAAATTCATTTATGAAGCACTTTTTTCTCAGTTCTTGACTTTCATCGGTACTAATCTATACCAATAATATAAAGAAGAAAATATAAATGAGAAACAGTTGACTTTGTTTTTTATCACTATTTTTATTCAATTGTTTTCAACTGCAGTTTCGTAGTACTACTACATTTTCAAGCGAATGAACATTTTTGAACTGTACAATGTCGGTGGCAATAGTAGGCACGTAGATATACAAAGAAAGGGGGTGAAATATCATAATTGCTGGGAATTTCGTATTTTAACCAATGTAAATGAAGCTTGTAAATGGGCTTGCTAACAACATAAACTCATTCTAGAATACATCAAATAATGGGGAATTTTATACATATTTGTGGTCATTTAATAAATTGACTGAGTTTTTTTTTTCATATTTATATATTTTATTATATTTAAGTATATATTTCTATAGATTCCAAAATATTCAGTTTCTTACCTTTCGGAACTGTACTTATGTAATCTTTTTATATTATTTTTCGTGAATCTAGGAAGTGATTCGCCAAATTTGAATTTTCTTTATTTAAGTTATCTAAAATAATGTTGATGTTCTTAAAATGGAGTGGCCAAATATCTGCCTGTTTGTCCCATATAACAGCTATTACACTCATTACAACTAAGCTTATAAACTCCGGATTTTCGATTAGGTATAGCTATATCTTTGAAATATTAAAAAACAATTTACGATAGATAAATAAAAAAAATTTCATACGACAATGAACATGAATACCGAGACGAAAACAAATAAAACACAAATTTCTGCAACAAAAATATTTTCATACTGTGTAATAAGTACATCATCAGACTCTCTCTTAGCTTTATTTCGAGGGTCGCCCTCTTCATCAGCAAACAAATTTGTCTTCGCCCCTTCGTTTTCGAGTTACAGCGTAGCTCTGAAGATTCAATTTATATTTCACAATTTGAGATATAGAAGAAGTGATAGCAGCCCATTTATTATGAATTCCAGTAGCGTCATTGTAAAATCAAGTTCTAGTAAATTGCCCGAATTTTTGAATTGGGAAAGATACTTTATGAGCATCAAAAAACATCCCAATGAACGAAATAAATGATATATAAATTGAATTTTTGGTTAATCATCTTACGATTTCTATTAACTAGATCAGTGATAAAAAAATTAAATTCTAGTAGAAGAAATAAGATTTTGTATAAATAACGATTTCGAAATAAGAACAAGGAATATTTGGCCCTTGGATAGGTGACAACATTGAAGATGTTTAATAATAATTTTAAACTCTTGAAAATAGCTTTATTAGGTTGTCTTCTTTCTGGATAGCGTACAAACCTTTACAAATAGAAAACAGTCAATATCAAAGATAACTGCATTTTCCTATACATTTTACAAGAATTCCTACACATACATCCGGATCTTTTGCTGTAATTAATCTTTGAGTTGTACAAATTGAAAACAGCTAAGAACAGAAAACAAATTTTTCCTGAGATACCTTTATTTCAAACTTGATAAATCTTTCGATTTGAAAAGTCAACTTCTATCAAAAATAACGGCGTTTTTCTACATTTTACAAGAATTTGTAGGTACACATACATCCTGATCTTTTGCTGTAATTCATCTTTGAGTTGTACGAATAGAAAACAGCTAATAACAGAAAACAAATTTTTGCTGAGATACCTTTATTTCAAACTTGATAAATCTTTCGATTTGAATAGTAAACTTCAATCAAAAATAACTGCGTTTTTCTACATTTTGAAAGAATTCATACACATACATCCGGATCTTTTGCTGTAATTCATCTTTGAGTTGTACAAACTCGAAAAATCTTCCGATTTAACCCTCAACTGGTATCGTCGGGTCAGAATTGACCCGGTGCATCTTCATTTCATCACAGGACAGTCGCTTTTGATTTTATGTGGTTGTGGTTCCGTGACTTCTCATAAATATTTCGTACAAATAGATACCTCAAACGCCAGTTCCATTTGAGAGACCGAATTGCAGGCGTAAGGGTCAGATTTGACCCGACGATACCAGTTGCGTGTGTGTTTTGAATTTATTTCACTATGGATTTTCTCGTTATTGACGGCCGGCAGTATGTCGAAAAAGTACGTGTTCTTGAACAGTGAAGATGATGGCAAAGAGCCCTTAAATGCGACGAAACTGCAACGAATGAAACTAGGCCGTCAATTTCTCAGTCCAGACCTCCTGATCCTGATGCAGTAAATAAGGGAAAAAAACGACGAAGATGTTACATGTGTAAATCGAAAAATGGCAGTAAATATTTTAAAAAGTGAGATGAGTGTAACGGGCACCTGCAGAGCACAGCTACATTATTATGTGAAAAATGTAAGAAGTGAGTGATGAGGTTATGCAATTGTTATTGCAGGTTTTTTTAACGAGAATCTATTTCTTTATTTTTTATAGAATGTGAAGGCTAAATATATTCTATGAGGGCCCAGTACATTGTTTTTTTGATATTTCGATGTTTCAGTCGAAATGTTGGAAATTATATTACGCTACAATTTTTCAGAGGAAGTAAGTATTTGTATCTTTTTTCCTACAATAAAGTGTATTTATATCCAAGTTTTTTTTGTTTCTAAACATGTTGTATACATTGCTAAAAATTGATTAAATAATGATTTTTTGTAATTTGGAGGTTTCAACATTTTTTAAAAGTATCGGGTCAGAATCGACCCGAAGATACCAGTTACGTAAGTAAAAATGACGATACCAGAGGGTTAAATATTTCTGTTATCGAAAATAACTGTGTTTTCTTATATTTTAGAAGAATTAGTGCACATATTGGATATTAGGTCAATAGATCCTGCTCGCGATATAAAACAAGAATAAAACCTACGTAAGTCGAAATTCTAAAACTATATACATAGTTGAATTTCTCAGCAGCCATTTTACGGCGTTCCATGCAGGCGGCCGGCCCGGCTTTCGCCTACCAGCATCCGAAGGAACGCTAGAATTAAAAAATTATTTCACATCATACACGCCAGAGTCCGCATAATACCCCCATGTGTTCGTTTTATCGGCCTCGGATCGCACTTGACGATTTATTCGTAATTTCGCAGACTGAAGCAAAACAACGAAACGCGGAATTTTAATTAGAATTTCACAGATGAAGGGGTAATTGTTCGAAAAATAGCGTAGATGGAACGGTGGAGGATACGCTCGAAGATAAAACGGACATTGAAACGTTCGAATTGTGAAATACGGTCGACTCTGGGGGGGTAGTCGCAGATCATTTATGCGGGAGAGTAGATTAAAATTATCATGAATATTTGTTGGGATATTTCCGGTTCGTTCGTTCGTTTTCGCCCGTTTGGGTGCATTCGGGAAATGGAAAAAGTGTGATATATCGTAAGCCGCGTTTTGCCCGTTAGTATACAGTTCACGAAACATATGAATACTCGAAAAAAGAGAAAAAAACGAAGAAAATCGACCAAAACAATACAAGAGATGAAGTATTGGAACGAAATTTCTCTCGCAATAACTATGTATTAAGTAAATACTTACTAGGCGCAATGAAATTAATTAGTGTATGAAAGTAATTAAATTACAATCGAAAGTAAGAAGTAAATGAACAATAATAAATTGAGGATTGGTAAGTAATAAAATTATAATTAATTTTTGTTTCTGAAAGTTAGGAAAATAAACATCTTTTTATTGATTATTAAGAAAATATAACTAATTATTAACTTATAATCAATACCTACATTAGGTATATTTTAGTAATTATTGTTCAGTAGTAACTTTTCAATTCAACATTATTCAATTTTATGTGCCTCGAAGAGACTGCATCGATAGTTAAGTATATTGTTCTTGTTGTAGACTGTTGCTAGGTCATTGGTTAAATCATAAATCGAATTCATGAAAAAGAAATTTTGACAATTTTTCATCAGAAATGTCATATTGAAATCGAAAAAACAAGATAAAAATGGCGGTGGTTTGGATTTAAAATAAATAAATAAATAAATAAATAAATATATATATATAAATATATATATATATATATATATATATATATATATATATATATATATATATATATATATATATACAGGGTTAGAAGTATTTAGAGGGGGACTATACAGGGATATCGAAAACTGTTAGAAATACAGGGTGGCTTGAATTACAAAAAAGTTGCGTTATTTAGGAATGAGTGTCCTGGTGTAAACAGAACCAAAATATCCTCAATGGTTTCGGAGATATCTCGAAAATACTAAAAATCGAAATTTTCTTTTTTTCTTTGTAACTCATTTATTTCTGGAGATCACTTCACGAAATTCGGTTTGTAGCCATTATCCAACATAGCAATTCTACTGGTGTTGTCAGATTTTTCAATTTCCCATTGTTTCAGAGACGCGATAATCAATTTTTTCTTATAGGACTCTCTATTAGTTCTTATGGTGTGACGAAGAAAAAATTTACGAATTCAACAGTGTATCACACCTTACAAAAATATGAATTCTCACAGCCGATATTAAGTTTTTGTTGAAACTTTGTGAAATTTATAGTAGGCTAATGATTCACTTGTCATTCATTCAATGTTAAATGTAAAACATTATTCCTGTGTGCAATGTATCAAACAAAAAATCGAATATTAGTTCAGTGAAACAAATCTTTTCTTTTGAAAATACAACAAATCAAACTGATGCAAAAAATTTATAATAAAAAAGTTAATTTTCAAATAGGTATGTTCAAAATGGTTTCTTTCGTCAATAATTTTTTCTTCATCACACCATAAGGAGAACCATTAGAGAGTCCATAAGAAAAAAAATTGACTATCGGGTCTGTGAAACAATGGAAAATAGAAAAAATCTAACAACACCAGAAGAATTGCTATTTTGGATAATGGCTGCAAACCGAATTTTGTGAAGCTTTCAGTTTTTTCAAGATATCTCGGGACCCATTGGAGTTATTTTGAATCTGTTCACACCATGACAGTCATCCCTAAATAACAAAACTTTTGTAATTTAAGTCACGCTGTATTTCTGACGGTTTCCGATATCCCTGTAGTCCTCCTTTAAATAGTTCTAACCCTGTATATATACATATATATATATATATATATATATATATATATATATATATATATATATATATATATATTATATATATATATATATATATATATATATATATATATATATATATATATATATATATATATATATATATATATATTTATATATATATATATATATATATATAAACAATATATAGCAGGTATATGTATACATCAGACATCAAAAATACTTCGAAAACCCGCATTCGTCTACAATATTCGGGAAAAATAAGACTAAAAATATCTGCTGAAATTATCTCAATTAGATTGGGAGGAATCCTCGGAGGAATCTTTTCGATGACTGTCAGAAGATTTTAATTACGTGAGAAATTCAAAAACATCTATATATAGCTACCGATTTTATTTGTTTTTCTAGCTTGTTTTCTTATTGTCACGTTTTTGTGAAGAGTTCGAAAACCTTGTCGGATACATCTCATTATTGCGGCTAGCAAACCATCTACTTAATTAAAAATACCTCACAAATTGTTGCTCTCAATAATCTTTCATTTAAGTAAACCAACGATTAAGAAACTGGATGATACAGAATCGAGTATCGAATGATAGTTTTAAAGATCTGATCCCAACAATTTTTCTTCCATCAGTTGAATTTATCAATGAAAAATTACGATTCATCCTTTACTCTGTGAATATAACATAAATATGGTTTGCTTCTTCCCAAATATCAACGAAGTAACGTTTAGGCGCACTCATAAACATTCGGGAGGTCCTGGGTTCAAACCCCGATGTCAATTAATCAGCCATGAGTTAAGAGATTAAGAGATTTTCTTATAACGTAGATAATTCACTGCTTTTACACGTACAAAAGCGTATTCTGGACCAAAATTCATCCTCTAAACCCCACTTCATGGTCTCATATATCCTTAGTTTAAATACAAGTAGTGTATCCTCTGATCTGGCTGAAAGGGTTCCTTCCCATAAGCCACGCAGCCCGCCTCTCTCACACAAACTTCAACCTTTAACATTTTTAATCGAAGTAACCTTTACTTGATGAAAATTCATATAAAGAAATAAGAACATATTTATTTAAACTTAATTTCCACTATATTTATATCAAATATATCGGAAATTAAGAATAAATGAACGTGTTCTTATTTTTCAAACTTCAGAACTAGTCCAAGATCCCAGAGCTGCCAGACGTTACTTATTTTCTCAGCAATAATATGTATGGGATGAAGTAGTGTTCTTATGTACTTTCAGTGTATGGATGCCTGCTACCTTGTGCCGACGGCCAATTTCCAGGTATCAGGTGCTAAAGATGGAAGAAAACTCAACTCACTTTTCTTATTTTCTCAGTCTTGATTTTTATATTTAATACTCAGGGAACTATTTCAATACCTTATGCAAGCAGCCATACCGATAGTACGGGCCAAACATCCCGCCAGACACAAATAACGTGTTCCTATGAGTATGACAGTATGAGTAAAATGTCATGACACTAAGTATAGAAGGGAGATCGACGCGCATAGATAATCACTATCGCGCTTAAATGAGCAAATCATGACATTTCGCTCATACTGTCATACTCATAGGGACACTTTATTTGTGTCTGGCGAGATGTTTGGCCCATACGATCGGTCTGGCTGCTTGCATAAGGTATTGAAATAGTTCTCCGAGTATCATATACAAAAATCAAGACTGAGAAGATAAGAAAAGTGAGTTGAGTTTTTTTCCATCTTTAGCACCTGATACCTGGAAATTGGCCGTCGGCACAAGGTAGCAGGCATCCATACACTGAAAGTACATAAGAACACTACTTCATCCCATACATATTATTGCTGAGAAAATAAGTAACGTCTGGCGGCTCTGGGATCTTGCTCTATAAGTTTCATTTGACTGACTTGTTAATAACGAAAATATATGGTTATAATTTCCTTTTAAATATTGAGTCAATCAATGTATTGACCTTGGATAGTTATTACGAAATGAGTATTCAACCCGATTTTCGAACTTCAAATGACGTCTACATTTGATTTTATAATGAGATGGATATGCAGCGATGACGAAGCAGATTTGGAGGAGATAAAACCCAACTAATTATTTTTTTAAATTATGAGAATACACGCAGGCGTATTTTCCACAGGAGCAACGATGAGAAACTGAAATTTTCCTGTTCGTTCGACAGTGGGGTCTAATTTAGAAAAGAAAACAATGAGAAACGGCAAGACACTTTTTTCGAGAGGCGTGTTCAACTTGATTTTCAGCGATAATGACCGAAATAATGGGCAATTTATAATGTGGGAAAATGCCTCGAAAATCAAGTAAGTAGTGATAAAAAGTAGGTAGGTACCTGTAGACAATACTATAGTTGTCCAGATGAGTAGTTTTCAGTGTAATGAAGTCATTACAGAGTGAAAATAATTCGAGTGAGAAATTAATGAATTACTTAATATCTTCGTGTGATGGAAAATCCAAGCTAAATACATCCAAGAAACTATTGAAGGTTCTATAAATAGTTCAAAATCAAATGATGAAAAATGTAAAAGTTGACCATGGTCAATTCAATATAGGTACTAGATATGTTTGGTTATATGTTTTCCGCGACGAAAAATCTATAATTTAACCTACATTACCCAATTAATTAATAGACCAGTCAGTTAAGACATTGAAAATCGAAAATTTAACAATAATTTCAAAAGTTTTTAAACTTTTGAAATTACATCGCAATAACATTGAATGTTGCTGTATGCTTGTGAAAAAAATTCCAAAAATTCTGCAAACTTGGAGCCTCGCTTGGAGTAGTATTAAATTTATTATATAAAAATCCAAAAATCATATTTTTGCAAATTGCATAGTTCCGGACCGCGTACAAGGTTGCAAATACATCAGAATAGATGTTTTCTAAATTTGCAACCAAGTTTCAAAACTTTTGTAATTATTTCGAAACTATCTTGCCCGAAAAAATTACCACGAATTAAAAAAATTATAAATAAACATGTTCCGGTCAACGTAAAAGGTTGCCAATTTTTACAACTGTTCGGTATACTTTTCTGAAGTATCTATCAAGTTTGCAAAACTTTTGGAATTTTTTTAGGTCAGTTTATCAGAGAAAAACGTTAATTTTGAATGAAAAAAATGTTCCGTACCCTTCAATCGGTTGCAAATTTGATACGCGATATGAAATAATATATTTAACACGACTCCAAGTTTGCAGAACTTTTGGAATTTTTTTCACAAGCACACAGCAAAATTCAATGTTATTGTAATTTTACCAATGACTTCGGAAAATTTTGCAAAATTTCATTGTTTGTTTTTTTTTTATCTCTTTCGCGACCCTACATTAAAGTTTCCAAAAACTTTTGGAATTATTGCCAATTGATTAACCCAACTGACTGGCCTATAATTATTATTTCAACCAATGAAACTGACAGACATACACTAACATCCACACCTAACCCAGGATTCGAACCCAGAACGCCTGCTTGACAGATGATATTAACTCTACCTCTACTCCGCAAAGCGTGTATCTGTTAAAATCATAAAATCGTAAGTAGGTAGTAGGTAACTAGGTATGTACTGAGGTCAAGTTTTCACGGCTTGACATCTCTACAGATAACAATAGTTTATTTGTGTCAGGTGTTCGCATCTATTTAAAATCAGAATTGACAAGTGACCTAGAACATTAAGATTTGTTGTTGTTCCACATTTTATTCAAAGTATTTTTTTATTTCTTATGCAAATTAGTTACCGAAACATTCGTCATCTGATTGGAAAGATTACTCATACTGACTAGAGAGTTGTATTTCAGAGAATCATCTTCAGGAAGTTCAATCTCTAGAAATAAGTAGTAGATACTGAGTAAGTAATTTATATAAAAAAAACGCTCAACCATCAGAGCTCCATCACTAAGGACTTATTTTCCTCTCGTTTTTGTTACTTTGTACATACAAATCCTAACTTATCCTAATAAGTAAATTTGGAGGTTCTGTGGAGGTGAACAAACCAGATTTAGTTTCAGTTTGGGGATGCGAAAACAATCTTCAAAAATAGTTTTTTCAGTTGACCCCCAAAAGGCTAAATTTCCGTTATGTTGATCATATTGATTTCTATATATTTTGCGACCAACACAAAAAAATTTCGCTCATACACAAAGTTCGGAAACTAACCTCCGAGTTCTTAAAAGTATAGAATTCCTGAAATATATGAATTTAATTATAAAAAAGACAATGTTTTTGATAATAAAATTCATCTATAACATGAATTCTATACTTATATGAACTCGGAGGTTAGGTTAGTAAGGTTAGAAAAAGTCAGGTCAGCTCAAGTTTTTGAAAAAAAAAGATGACCCAGCGACAAAATCTGACTTCATATTCGGCTTTTTCAGGCAAAATTATGCTAAAATCCGAAGTTTCAAGAGAATTGGGGGAGTCTGTTGTAAAGTCAATAATTACCCGCAGATCTTTCACATTCACTGCAAGTTCCTGAATTCGAAATTTATGTTGACCAATTTTATAAGAAAAAATTCTTCATAAATGAATTATGCGATTTTGATATCGTTAAAATGGGATCCAGGTCGATATACAAATTGCTTCAAGAAATATTTAGTACGAAGTTTAGAGAAAACATCAATACTCTGTACACATGAAATTTCTTCTGGTTAGAAGCAGTGAAAAATGCCCAAAATCAAGATGAAAATCACTATTTTCTACCCTAGATAAAAGATTTGAAGCTTCATGTTCAAAACTAGATCTTGATAAGTCTAATATAGACAAATACTTACATTTTTTTCATATGTCTTTTTCTGGCAATAAGGGTATATGATTCCTTTTGTCCGGTGGTAAAATACTTCATGATTGAAATTTTCGTCATTGAAATTCCAAAAGTTATTGCACATACATATTGCACAAGTTTACTGTAAACTTTCACTGTTTTCCATCAATTTGTTTTTGGTTAAATAAACCAAATTTCGAGTTGAACTCACGTCAAATCGCAGAAACACCACACAATTTCTACATGTTTATTCCTGATATACAACAGGCCCGAAAAAATTATCAGTTTTATAATATTTTAACCTCGCAAAAAATTATATCATCTGTCCCCCACTTCGAAGGAAACTTTTTTATTAATTCGATTCTATGTAAACACTTGTTCCATAGAATCAAAACATAAACATACACTATCCAATGTGGCCAACTTAATATCAAATCATTTCAACACAACTTGTCCCATTTTTAATGAATGAAACCGTTCATAATAAATTAATTGAAGAGCACAATGTTTAATACAGATGTTCGTTCACTTTTTCCAACACTTGTATTTATTACTTGTTCGCAATGCTTCGAAAAACAAACGTCAAAAAGTAATTACGATTTCGTGTATTGGTATTACGAGTCACAGAATCATGTGTCACTGAACTTCTAAGATGACGAAAGAGTCTATGTTGCGAAGGTACCTGCTACCCTTCGAGTAGGGAGATGAACCACGTGTGATTCTTGAATACCGTTTACGATCTTGCACGTGCGCTCTGACGAAGTTATGACGTCACGCAGCGTCCTAACAAACCGACGGTTTATAATCTACTGAAACTAAATCCTCTGCAAGAATCCAGCGAACCGAGCCGGTGTTTCAGCAAGAGTATCTTCCATATAGGATCGATAGAGATAGGAGTACGGTTTGCTCTGTCTATATTGTGAGAATTATATGGGGGAAATGGATTGCTTTCTGCATTTCTGTGATCCCCTCCATCAAATTACGTGCAGATTTTTGTTTAATTCGTTTTCTTTATCGATACAATCAGACTATTATGCATTAATTGGATATATTTCAAATAATTGCACCAGAGTAATTGAAGAGTGTGAAAGATATTGAAAATTGTGTACAAATAAAAAATTCAATTTTCAGGTTATCTGTATATTTTCTTCTTAGGCGGCATTGCATACGCATCAGATAGAATGTTGACAGAATCATGTGTTACTCTAGAAAGGATTCAAATACGTGTCTATGGAAACAGGACCCGGTTTTGTGTCAATATTGAACGAAAGACGACCCCTGGGACAAGTAGCTCTGCCTAGGGGGAACGTTACAATCGGAAGCAAAATCGAATTAGTTTTCCATTGACAGAACTTTCCTCTTGTTACGAACCGGTATCAAAATTGGCCTTAGGATAAGTATTAACGTCTATACTTCTTGCAAAGTGATATGTACATTTTCGAATTTTACTGCTTCATGTAAATTGGGAATGCAAAAATGGTGAGTGGGTGAATGAATGTAGATGTTTCTCATTACCTAAGCTGTATCGGACTACGACTGAAGAAATAGTATGTTTTCATTGGCACATATGCTTTATTGGCCACACCAATCGAAAGCTATTGATAATATAGATAAAATATTCTACAAATAAGGTTCATAAAGTGGACAGTGAATAATTTAGTAACAGCTCTTACATCTTAAAAAGAAAAGAGAAATTAACACCTTTCTGGTCATTAACAAGATTTCCAAATATTCCCACAATTTGGTTACAAGCAGATATATAAAGGTATTTTTTCCTTTTCGACAAGGGTATTGATGTCATTGATTCTTCAATAAAAGGTTGAAAAAACTACATGGCTTTTCAGCTGAAAATATTAATCAATCTGATCCCAAGGACGGGATCTGTGGTTTCTGTACATAAAATATGCATATCAAATTGTCGGTCCATTTCTCAAAAAATCCAGGGTACACTTCAAAGACCGATTATTTCAATTCATACAAACAAATTTTTTTTCTAATGACTTATAAATGACCATTAACAACTGCAATAAATTCCATTGCATACGTTAGTAGATGAAGGTTGTGAATTGCAAACGCTGCAAAGAAACATATGGTACTAGTATATCAGTGTGAATAGTTTGTGTGGTTATTTCATAAAACAATTATTCAAAAGTTAATTTACAAGTGAAAGCTTCTTATAGTCTAGTTCTCAAGTTAAAAAACGTGATAATTCTTGATCCTGCGACTGAAAATACGTGAGGCTCATTGGATTCGTAATCACATTCAAAAGAATGTGTGAAATTTTCGAATCCTTAAAAACAATTACAAAAGTTATAGGCAATTTAAGATTGCGAAAAGAGGGGTCCAGTTTCATGCAAATAACTCAAAAACGATTGAAGTTAGAGGAATCTTATAAAAAGATTTTCAAAGAGGAGGAAATTTCTAAAAAACAATCTCAAAGTTTCACCTCTAATATCAATAGTTTTTATTTAATGTTAAGATAATATTATAATCATGAGCTAATTCAATTATATATTCCTGTGAACACAAATGAAAAATATATCAAATCACTCCAGGCAACATTGAGAAGATTGTTCTGTTTTTTCAAAGTTTAGCTTTTAGCAAAGCAAGGATAACGATAAGAAAAAAACTTCATTTGGATGAAAAATGATCGGAGTTAATGTCAACCTGCTTGATATGCGCAATATAATTATCTGCATCAACATTTGGACATATAAATATTTATTTCGTTAACCAGTCTCATTAGTCTCTTATTTCGACATGAACATAAGCAAGCTTTTAGTGCGTTACCCGTGATCGAGATATATTACTAGAACTAGTTTAATCAATTTCTCATTCATGGACAAGTAGACATTCAATTTGCCCATGGCCATAACTGGGCCGCCCCTGCGTCAGATAACTATGGTATTCCGTCCCTAGCCGACAAGGGAATTCGCAATTACCTATAAACCCCTGAAAGCATTAATTAATTATTAACAAGAGTAACTTAATCCCATCCCCGAGCATTCCTGGTGTCTGGTACACTCTCCACTTCCTGATTCATCAGTGATGTCGGATGAAAATTTGATATCTGCGGCCAGAAGACTTCGGTAGATGGTGTGAATACAAAATGATGTTTCATTTATTTCATTGAAGAATTAAATTATCGAAGTAGGAGCTATTGAATTATTAATGAAAGAAAAATAAAATATACGCTTACAATTCAAAAAAGTTCAATTACTTCAGGAAACTAGAAGCTTAAGCTATGGTTTCACCAGAGGAACATCTTGTTGCTAAATGTTTCTCTTTGTTTCCGTAGGTAGAAACTTATGGCAACATACGTAAATTTCTTGTTTCCACTGAGGCAAATAAGATCATAGGTGTCATGGGATGCTCTGTTCCTTTTGCTATATAATTTAATTATATAGGTATATAAACGAAGAAATGATAATAAAATTGTAATTAATATATATTTTTTGAAGTAAGAAATATAAACATTTTATGTTTGCGATTAAAATTTATGTAAGTGTCTCGAAAAAAAATGTATCGAATGTATTGTAACTTGTAGATTTTAATGGACCTTCGAAACAGTGGTTATCTCAGAACTTGATGTTGAAATCGCTACTTTTTGTATGAACAAAATTTTAAAATGTTAAAAAAAAAATTTCTATTAACTACTAGTTCATTATTCGTATAGATTATCTCAATAACATTTACTAACACCTAACTTTATCATCGCTATCCCCAACTCCCACTGAATGGCTTTCACAATCAATTTTTTCTTATAAAATAAGAATAATACGCATATACGAGTTTTAGGTCAATTTTTCAAAGGCCAAAAGTCTCTAGAGTATAAAGTGCCATAAGAAACTTCGTTCCTAAAAACTATTTTGTGCATATAATGTACACCTAAATTCAAAATAATCAATAAATAATTTTTGTTCCAGTTATAATAACTGAAATACAAAATAAAAGTTAAAATATTGATAATTAAAAACAACAGCTCACTCAACGTTTTCCTATAAAACTAATACAAACTGAGTCTTGATGATGAGTTAATTAGCGGCAACATATTCACAATGTGTTTTATTTAAGATTAAGTAAAACGTTATGCCAAGAGTTCATTTTAATTATAGATATTTCACCGTTCGATTAGTGGAAATTCATCGTTAGTTACTATAAATTAACTAAAAATATTTTCATTTTGAATAACAAGATATCGAGATTACTGAGTTATATAATCCTTGTATATTATACTATAACAATTCGAAAATTGTGTTCTATTCCACAGGTAAAAAAATCTTTTCAATTCATTAAAAATTAAGCTGAGCGCTTCAAAACTCCAGAGAATTTAGTTGAAAAATTGGAACTATTATACTAGAAGAAAAAATAGGAAAGGAATCTTTCAAAACTATTTAGAGAAGAAACATTTTTTTTAATCAAAGAAAATGAGTACTATAGCAATCTCAACATTTTGCACGTTTTGTGTGACACAAAGTCCATATAGATGAGCTAAACAACCTCTCAATCAGCAAATATTTGAAAATGCCTAGGAAACACTAATGTAATAAACTCCTCCAGTTAAGACAGTTTAAATGATAAATTATGTAGGTTATGAGTACCTACCTTCCTACTAGTTTTCCGACAAATTGTGCCAAATGAAAACTCAATGATTTTTCATTTCTCAGAGATCGTCTAGAGATAAGCTAACCAAACATAGAAAATGCTACCTGTTAAAAATGAAGTTTGCACACCTATATAAATCTTATTTTTCGTAAGAAATTTTGTTTACTGTACTTGAACTATTCTACTGACATAGTTTTGCACCATATGTTTCATTCTCATTCACTATCGTCTGCTATAGATGCAACATAATATGAACATTGGACAAGGGGGCGTTTGACCAGGGGGAACGTAAACCACAGATAAGATAACTGATATCAATAGTCAATATTAAATGTTGATACTTCCAAGTAATTTTGTTTGATCGATGCAAATGAGATAGAATGTACTTTCACTAGTTAAAAGAAATTCCTAGTTTAATATTGACATCTATGACAGATGTTACGTTTTGCAAGAGAATTCTGGTTACAGCTGGCCGCAGACTAATGTTGGAAAGTTATAGATAGATATTTCCGTTTCCTAGCTTTGCATGACTAAACTAATATTTCGATTAAGTTGCATTTCCTAAATGACTCATTTGTCTAGAATAAAATGGGTTACTTTAATTTAATATCCATGCGTTATGTATTCACTTATATACAAAGTTTTCTTGAATTCATTGGATTTGATCTTAGGACACTTCGAGTACAAGTTACGTAAACGAAAAATTATGTGCTGCGATAGATAATAAACACGAAAAACAATGAAGAATGCAGAACTGAATTAAAATACAAAAATAAAAAAATAAATAAATAAAAAATATACAAAAATTAAAAATAGGGGAATAACTGAAATATACAAGAATAAATTAAAAAAACATGACGTTTCACATCTGGCATTATCAAGTTATGTCATTGTTACTACTCCGTGCTGGTTTCATCGGTTTCTGAATTTATTGAGATGTAATAAGAATGTCATGTATAAAATTATTCCTTGGCGAATAAAGAATATAAATTTATTTACTATTTCTGTTTTCAATCGACATTTGTAAATTAAAGTAAGGAAGAATAGTTTCATAAATTTGTAATAGTAATAGGAAAATTCATATTCAAAATTAAGTAGTAAAACAATGAGGTACTTTGATTTAATATTAATACTTTATTTGAATTTACAGATTTCTAAAAGAAAAACAACAATTTCGAGAATATTTTATATATTATCTAAGACACAAAGTTTTAGGTACTTAAATTCATTGGATTTTATCTTAGGACACTTCAAGAACAAGTTACGTAAACAATAAGTTATGAAGTGTATTGAAAACGCCATTGTTATAACACTTGGAGGTATCCATACAGAAGGGTATCACAGAGTTCATTATATGCTGCTGCGAAAGATACACAAATATCAATAAAAAAAGAATAAAAATTCAAAAATGAATAAAAAATTAAAAAAAATTAGAAAAATACAAAAATAACTAAAATATACAAAATAAATGAAAACAAGATGTTTCGAGATGATGTAAGATGTAATAAATGTCGTGTACGAAATTACTCCTTGACAAATAAAGAATATATCCAGTAACTATTTCTGTTTTCAATCGTCATTTGTAAATTAAAGTGTAGAAATTAGATATAGTTCCATCCATTTTTAATAGTAATAAAAAATTTATATTCAAAATTAAGCAGTAAAACAATCGAAACCACTTGAATCCAGAGCTGCGAGAAATCCATCTCATTAGGAAATGGAGGTAAACGTTATAGTATTTTTACGACTTTCACTTAACAGCAACAAGGACTCCAATTTCTGATGCTGCTATTTTGAACGGACGGACGATAAAGATATCAATAAAATGTCGATTTTGTCACGTTTACGACCCAAAAATGACCCCATCCATCCGGGTACCCTTAAACATTATGGCCGTATCGTGCGTGTAAAGCAAATTGCTGTTTGAATTATAAATTAATATATGTACGCTCAAGTTTGCGAAGGCGACATCTGTTTTCATTACGCACGAGCGCGAAATGAGGCTGGCTTGCCTTAAAACGTAATTAGGAGGTGACGGTACAAAATGACCTAATTTTTCTACCCTTTTAATATGTATCCTATCCGTAATAGGGTCATGGCGTTGTAGTTGGGGTGACAACTACATAATCCAGATTGAATTAATGAGAATGGTAGGCAAATATTGATATTGTAATTCGAACTATTGAGGATGCTACTTGATGAAAATCCATCAATGTTTGAGAAATAAAATTATATATGTTATAACCTAGCTGTGTCAGCGTGGAATTAAATTCTTGTAGCTATTAGTCAGCGCTAACGTAATATTGAGGTCACGTGCGGTGCGTATGCACGGCTACCTATCTAGTAGTAGGCGCCTTGCCCCTCGCTCTCTCGTCCTACCAGGCGTATTTTATTTTTCCTGCATAAACCCCACCGTTTCATCTAGTTATGTCCAAAAAATGTGATCTCCCAAACTACTCTAATATATAAAATTTTCGTATCACGGTGTTTGTAATTAAACTCCTCCGAAATGGCTCGACCGATTCTCATGAAATTTCGTGTGCAAATCGGTTAGGTCAGTGGTATTCAAAAATAAAACCCTAAATTTTCACCCCTCTACAATCAACTCCTATTTTCCCATCGCGATTTTAATTTTTTTTAATTTTATCCACAGGTCCGCAATAGGGTTGCAAGATAGCAATCGAAAATAATAATATTCGGTCTGAGAATAGGTCGTAGTATATTTTTTATACCCCTAAGTTATTAGGGTGATCCACCCCAAACATTTTTATAAATTTTTTGGACAAAATTTTTTATTTTCATTTTTTCCAAATGTTGCATAAAAAATACATACAACACAATACATTTTCACTCTTCTAAAATCTGACTAAATCTTCTTGTTGACTTTAAACTTGACTCCAACAAATAACAGTTTCAACAATCACTATAAGAGCCTCTTCCTACCCTTCCAAACATTGCCAACAAACGGCATAATAAATCAGACAGCGAACAAAGCAATCTGCGATATTAAACGTTCAGACAAAACGAAAAATGTTTAATGGTCCCCCTCCTCAATTTCATAGTACAGTAGAAACAAAGGAAACACGGGAGGCTCGTACCAAAAATCGAACTTTTTCGAGATGGCAGAGTGGGTACTTGGGAAAGTAACTAACGGGTAGATTGTCGCAACGCCCCATAAACTATTGGTAACAATAACGAGTTCGAAAGGGGCGAGTGAATTGGGTTATGGAAAAAGGGAAGAGACACCGCTAATATTTTGGGGTTCGATTGTGACATCGAAAAGAGTTATGGATTTGGGTAACTGATTTTTTGTTAGTCTAGAAGTGTAACATTCGTTTGGCATGATATATTAACTTTGAACTGTCTTCTTCGATTTTACGCCTGAATACCCGTTACGCATTTCGTTTTTTAGTCGTATTTTATTTCCTCATAAAATACTTACTATTGCAGTGTATCCAAGGAGAGCAGTCAAATCAAATCAAATCAAAATATGCTTTATTGTCTTTAAAATTATATAATTATATAATTTTATGTATATATATATATATATATATATATATATATATATATATATATATATATATATATATATATATATATATATATATATATATATATATATATATATATATATATACTAGCTGACCCAGCAAACGTTGTTCTGCCATATAAATTATTTTTATCTATTTAACAATCTATCTATCATTATATCTATCTATCAATCTATCTGACCCGGCAAACGTTGTTTAAATTATTAAAATGGCTATTTTGAAATATGGGTTGTTTACAGAAGGGTGAAAATTCAGAGTTGTATGATTGTATTTTTTAATGCAACATCATAAAAAAATAAAACTAAAAATTTATGTCCTAAAAATGTATGAAAATGTTTGGGGTGGACCACCCTAATCACTTAGGAGTATGAAAAATATATTACGACCTATTCTCAAACCGACTATTGTTATTTTCGATTGCCATCTTGCAACCCTATTGTGGATCTGTGGATAAAATTTTTAAAAAATGAAAATCGCAAAGTCATGACAAAATAAAAATAAAAATCTTGCCAAAAAAAATTAAAGTTCATAATCAACAAATGAAAATAGGGGTTAATAGTAGAGGGGTGAAAATTTAGGGTTGTATGTATTTTCGAATGCTGTATCATAAAAAAAAATAGAACAGAAAATTTTTTCTGAAAACAAAAAATTTAAATTAAGGAACCACCCTTAAAATTTAGGGGTATGAAAGATAGATTTTGGCCGATTCTCAGACCTAACCGATATGCACAAATTTCATGAGAATCGGTAGAGTTTAAAAAATGTTCAAAGTGAAAACCTGCTAAAAATAGAACAGAAAATTTTGTCTGAAAAACAAAAAATAAAAATTGAGGAGTGAGTGACCCTTAACATTTAGGGGGATAAAATTTGATGATGGTCGATTCTCAGACCTATCCGATATACACACAAAATCTCATGAGAACCGGTCGAACCATTTCGGAGGAGTTTAACTTCCAACACCGAGACACGAGAATTTTATATGTTAGATATATATATATATATATATATATATATATATATATATATATATATATATATATAATCTCTTGATAATTATTAGCAATAACAGGCTGGTTGAATCTTAAAAAACTCGATTTAATTAATGAGTTGACGTTTCACTACGACATTCATAGTTATTCAAACTTTTGAAAAAAATTGAAATTTCTTTGACATTTATTGACTTGAAAAAATTGAAAGATAGATTGATTTGTCTTGTTAAAATTTTTTTCCGGATGTGGCCGCTCTCTGCTATCTACTACGCGCCATTCAGTCCAATATCAACATTCAAAATTGTTATCATTAGAAAGCAAGGACCAAAGAGTCCGAAACACGTGTCAACGGCTGCTTCCATATAAACGTTCTATACCGATAATTCTGCTCTACTTTTTTAATATTTTCCCGCGACTAATTTCTTTGCTGTTAAATAAATAGTACCCTATTATTATTTTCGAACATTACGTAGGTAAAGGTTTCTGTAGTTTCCCTTGCCTTCTAATGATAACAATTTTGAATGTTGATATTGGACTGAATGGCGCGTAGTAGATAGCAGAGAGCGGCCACATCCGGAAAAAAATTTTAACAAGACAAATCAATCTATCTATTCAATTTTTTCAAGTCAATAAATGTCAAAGAATTTTCAATTTTTTTCAAAAGTTTGAATAACTATGAATGTCGTAGTGAAACGTCAATTAATTAAATCGAGTTTTTTAAGATTCAACCAGCCTGTTATTGCTAATAATTATCAAGAGATTAAAAATAGATCACAGGCAACAACAATTCGAATAAATAATTATACCTATATATATATATATATATATATATATATATATATATATATATATATATATATATATATATATATATTCTATAATATGAAATATAGAAATAAAAATAGAAACAGGTGCCGAAGTGATTTTTCAATCCGTTTTAGACCTCTTAGACAACGATTTTCGAAAAGAATTCCATGTCAAATGAGTTGAAATTTAATACCTGGGATTGTTTTCATTGCAGAACGAAACTATCAAATTTGGGTTAAATTTTTCCAACCGCAGCCAGTTTTACGTAAATATTTTTTTTCGTGGTTTCTGAAAAATTGCCAAAATCCACAGCTTGTGCAGATTGAGTCAAAAGGTTGAAGTTTCGTCATCATCATCAAATATGCTCGATTCTCTTAAAATTATGCACTTTATTGACAAAGCGAAAAATATAGGAAATAAAAAATGTAAAAAATAATAACTAAACACACATCAATCTCAAATATACAAACTAAACAAACCTAGAAATAAAAATCACACCACTTTTCCATGAAAAATATATACAAACTTTACAATAGAACTGAGAGTGTCAAATCCTCCTCAATCGAAGCTGATGCCTGTGTTATTCAATTTTGTCATATCGATCGATCCATGCTCATAATGGTAGTCCTCTATAGATTACATAAAGTGAACAAGGAAAATTCTTTAATAATTTAAAAAATTATCAAACAACTTTCCAAGGAAGCTGGTTATACGTATTCAGCAACGCAAAATGTGCATTCACAATCGAACGGTGAACAAGGAAAATTCTTTAATAATTTAAAAAATTATCAAACAACTTTCCAAGGAAGCTGGTTATACGTATTCAGCAACGCAAAATCTGCATTCACAATCGAACGGTGAATTATAGAAATTGTCAAGTCACCCCGACTCAAAATCTGCATACAGCTGTTTCGATCTTATTAGATCTCATCAGTGCAGCTTATCTGACTCGGAGTGAATTAACAAATTTCTAATTGTTCCCCAATACAAATCGTGGTCAGTAACACTGTCTGGATAACAATCCAGAGCGCCATCCCACCAAAGATATTGGGAAACAACAATTCACCGCTTAGACTGAAAATGCAGAAATTCGTCGCTCGAACACGTACCTCCTGATATGAAGATATCTACTCTACAACAGTGGTGTATATGATTCCAAGGCACACTAACATAGTGATTTAAAACCTTTGGATATACTCACGAGAGCGCGCTTCGAATATTCTAGTCGCTTAATACGCAAAATACAACAATCAAATCATGAAAGAAATTTGTTAATTCACTCCGAGTCAAATAAGCTGCACTGATGGGATCTAATAAGATCGAAACAGCTGTATGCAGATTTTGAGTCGGGGTGACTTGACAATTTCTATAATTCACCGTTCGATTGTGAATGCAGATTTTGCGTTGCTGAATACGTATAACCAGCTTCCTTGGAAAGTTGTTTGATAATTTTTTAAATTATCAAAGAATTTTCCTTGTTCACTTCATATTTCTTCTTTATTGTTACATGAATCTATGTGCTTGATTCATAAGCATTTTCATACCCTACCCTTGGTGTCACAACACGGGTATTCCACCAGATCTTTGGGACATCATATTACCTCCCTATTCCTTCTTCTGAATTAACAAAAAAGTTCATCATTTAAAATGCTAAGAAAATTTACAATCACCTTCCAGAGGATTTAAAGTCTATAACTTCCTTGGCCAATTTTCGGAAACGAACAAAATCTTATTTTCTTGATAGACCTTATTACTCTATAGAGGACTACCATTATGAGCATTGATTGATCGATATGACAAAATTGAATAACACAGGCATCAGCTTCGATTGAGGAGGATTTGACACTAACGGTTCTATTGTAAAGTTTGTATATATTTTGTATGGAAATGTGGTGTGACGCGTTTTAATTTCTAGGTATAACATTGTTTAGTTTGTATATTTTTTGATTGTTTATTTTTATGTTTTACATTGTTTAATTTCTATATTTTTCGTCAATTAAGTGTATACTTTTAAAGACAATAAAGCATATTTTGATTTGATTTGATATCAAAACCTTCTTAATCAAAACATACTAAATTACATGTGCGCATCCTCAAGACAACATCTCATGGACATTCTAGAATGGTCAAGACAAATGGGAACTTCTCGCAAAACCGCGAAAAAGTCCGACATGGTAGTCTCAAAAGCAATAAAAAGGTACCGGATTTTTGTGTTTTCAACCATGCTAGTTAGTCGAGTAGTTAGCGTACGCTGGCTAGTATTTGGGAGGTCTCGGATTCAAACCCCGGGGCCGACTGATCTGCCATGAGTTTTTTTCAGAGGTTCCATCATGGTAATGTAAGTCACTGCTTGCAAACTTATAAGGCGAATGCTGGGCCAGTATTAATCCTCTGAACCCTACCCACACTTCCTATGTCCCATAAATATCAAGTCTCACCTATCCTTAATACACTTGTACATACAAGTGTATCCTCTGATCTGGCTGAAGGAGTTAATCCCAAACTCAAGCTGCCCGCCTCTCTGACACATACTTCAGGGAGGAATCAAACACGTGTGTTTCCATTTTTCCTATTTTTTTGTGTTTTCAATTTGAGAATCGGTGTTGCCAAATGTCAATAAATTTCCGTATTCTTAGATATTTTTGAGGTATAGTAAATAAAACTTCACAGTTTTCGAATTCAACTATATTTTGTATAGTACATACTAGATAGTAAGTACTATACATCTGAAGAAGCCTCAGTGTTTGGCGAAACAATTGTCATGTTGAAAAAATATAGTGAAAATCGAAAACTGGAAAGTTTTATTTACTGTATTATAATGGATTTTCATCAATTATCAGCTTAATCAATTAGTTAATTTTTAAGGTTTAAAATGAACGTTGTAGAGAATAGGTTTAAAGCCAAAAAAGCCTAAAATACGTTATGATTGTATACATTTCATTGTACGATTGAAACATAGGTTGCGAATGCTGAAAGGAGCTGGAACGGTGTGTTAATGAGTATTTGAGAGCAGTCGAGTTGCCTCAGAGTACAAATGAAACAACAAATAATATCATCCACATCATTATTTCTGAAAGAATGAATATATTTTGAATTAATAAGGAAATGACATATTCTTTGTACAATCCCCCTCAGGTTTCATAACACACGGGTGTGATTTACGCACAATATACAGGCATTATCCACCAAATTACTACAATCCAATCACTCTCTGTTCAACCGTATGATTTCCTTTCAAAAAAAAATCAACGGTCGCACAATTCGGTCGACCCGTACACAAGATCCATTCATTGAACAAAAATCCACCCCATAATTCGGAATTAGAAATGATTATACGATATACGACTGACAGAAAATAATGGTATAGTAAATTTCGCTACCCCATCGTCGACAAAATAAAGCCGCATAACTCACCCCCGAGTGGAGCTGTCGGCCGTTCTTATTTTTTTCATTAAGGGTTGTCACGTGTGGAGGGTTGTTTATAGCCGGTGTTGATAGCGTAGTTAGAGGTTGATCGAGCGAGATTCGTGGAAATATTTTATCAGATTAATTTACGCTATCACTTCTACCTAAATATTCAAGCTGCACTGGAGAAAAATAGTATATTGTTTTATTAGGAGTAAAAGTGATACTTCTTGTGGCGAGACTGAATGTCAATTTTAGTCGAGCCACAAACAGTGCTTTTCTTCGAATGAAACATGCGATTTTTTCCGCAAACGGTGTTCAAACGATAGAATTAAGATGATATTTTAAAAAAGGATTAGATGTGAAGAAACTTAAAACTAGATTGCTTTGCTCACTGGTTTTGTAGATGTCAAGGCGACACAAATTTGACAATTCAACAAAATAATTGTCAGAAACATTTAGAGTCACTTATCTTATCTACGCCATTATGAAGTACACAAAAAATGTTTATCTACTCCTATTGAATAATATATTCATTATTCAACTGCGTTCTAGCAATTAATAGTATCTATTACCAAACAGCGTGAGTAATAATAACTCACTGCTAAAACTCACTATATAGTCTACTAAGATCCCAAGTAAGATCGACTGTCACTCATCTGCTAATGTCACTTGAATAATTCTGACGTTTTCAAATTAAGTTAATACTACTTAATTATTGTGAATTTGTATCTTAGTATTTATTGTTATAGTCGGAGATAAAGTATAGTATTCAACTGGCGGTAATGATCATAACTCACTTGATGAATTACAGCACTCGCTTGCAGCTCGTGCTGCAAACTTCATCTGCGTGAGTTATGACCTACATTACCGCTCGTTGAATAATATACTATTACAGATCTAAATTAACTGATGAGCATATTAAATCTCTTTTAATAATTGGTACAAGTAAAATTAGTCCACAACTACAAACTATTGTCAGTGGAAAATCTCAATTACATAAATCTCATTAGTATTTCATGTCATTATGCTTGTTATAAGTTATGTTTTTATTTAAAATGTATAAAATGTTAGTTTGATTCATTTCAATAATTTGTTAATTATTATATACTGAAGTTAAATTTTCTGCATATTATGTATGTCTTTACTCATTACAATTCTGTGTTTCTTTATCCAACTTATCACAAAAACAATAACATTAAGCCTACAACAATGTTATGAGTAGTTGCCCATGACCATATTAATGTAGATGTCATATTAATAATTATTCAACATAAAATTAAAATACTTCAGTAAACTAAATTTAATTTGCTATAAAAATATGTTCTCTAAAAGGAGTTTTCAAGTATGCTAGCTCTCCGCAGGCCGGACAAAATCTATCCGCGGGCCGGATGTGGCCCTCGGGCCGTAGTTTGGAGACTCCTGCATTATAGGACTGTGCGTTTTTGGTAAGTACCCGAGTATTAAGAAATGACTTATTATATATATATATATATATATATATATATATATATATATATATATATATTTATATATAAAAAAAAATATATATATAAATATATAAATAAAAAAAAATATATATATATATAAATATATATATATATAAAAAAATATATATATATAAATATTAAAATAAATATATATATATATATATATATATATATATTAAAATATATATATATATATATATATATATATATATATAAAATTTTTCTTACAGATTACATTATGTCGGATTCGGAACCCAACTGTACGCCTCCCGACGTTCTTGATATTGACGTGAGACTACAAAAAAGTGTACTTTTTTGTACGCTCACGGCCGGACAAAAAAGTAAAAACAAAAGGACGTCTGTGAAATCAAACTTAACTTAGGTTAAAAAAGTTGTCATTTTTTGAAGTTTGCGGGAAAAATTTAATTTTCATTATATTTTGTTAAATATATCAATTGTTTCGCCAAACGTAATGGATTGGCACGTAGATAGATAATAGTATAAAAGTAGGTAAACATAACAGGTACCTACAAAGATTTAATATAATAAAATAAATTTAACAAAGGAGAATTATTCATTATTCGAGATCTTCTAATAAATTAAGTTTATAGCCTTTCCTATCTGTATGTAATATTTCGAATTCGTTATTGAAGCTATGATTATGCTCCAGAAGCAGGGCCGGATTTACCCATAGGCTGGAGTAGGCTGCAGCCTATAGAGCCCCCCCCACCACTCAAATTGAAATTTGTAGATAGAAAATTTTGAAATTATTATGTTCCACTATGACTGATGTAAATTTTAATGAACGAACTATATTATTCAGCACGGAATTCGATCTTATGAGGGAAATTGACGTTAGCGATATAATTGAAGATTTTGCTAATAATTAATCTAGAAAATTAAAAATTTAGTGAAACAATTTTTGTTAGTAGTGAGTAATGTTAGTATTCGGCATTGAATTTATAATTTTTTTAATCAAAAAATATATGCTACTAGTATAAGGATAGTAACTACAAGGTCCTCTATCAAGTATGACCTATGGAACAATCGAACAATCTATTGCACATTCCAAATTAGAAGAGTGAATTTCAAGATATTAAAATTAATAACTAAAAAAATTTTCAAAGAAAAAATTCATAAACCTGGTTTACGGTAATGAAATTTCTAAAAATTCATATGACTTATCTATAACACTTGAATATAACAATACAACACGTACACCTGAGGCACTTCGATACAATTAAATTTCGAAATCAAATTTTTGTCGCTTTACTATAATATACTATAATATAATATATAACTTAATAATCTACGACCCGCAATTCAACCTAAAGCATAAAAAGGCCCCCACCACTTCTCTGCTTATAGGACCCAAAAAACGTTAATCCGGCACTGCCCTGAAGGTGTAATGAATATATCGATACTATTTTTTCCTTATCGTAACTTCTTTCGTGTTCAGGTGTTAGAAAGCGAAAAGAAGGAGTAGTCGAAAATGCCCATTTTTCTCAGCTTGGCATACCATTTCAGTGATTTCAAAATTAACATAAATTAACTCGAACGACATAACGAAAAATTCGAAACATCATGCCAAAAACATTCAATGTGAAATGTCAAATTTTAAAACAATGGCGGGATCATAGTTGCCAACCTAATATACGAGTATAACCACAAAAATCTCATTGCTTCTTCATTTGAGCTGAATAAAAACTACACTTGAAATAAATTTATACGAATTTATCAACAAACATTAAAAATTTAGTAGGTAATATAGAACACGAATTTTACATAAACAAACAATTCACGTAATCAATATGCAAATAGTATCACTGATTTCCGTTGAAGAAGTCGGTCATATCATTCCAGCTTCGTATCATTCACCGATAAACATTTATACCGTGGCGGATCGTTTATTCTACAATGCAATACTGCCGATAACTCACAATCTTCATGATCGCATTGTATACGCGTCTGGACTTCCATTGTGGCTTTGAAAAGCGTTAGAAGGCTCAACAATCGCGTCCGACCGACCCTTTCCCATTTTATTATTTTACGGGTCATTTGGTTAAATGTACGAGCTAAGGCCACGTGTATCTATGAACACGTCGTAAGCGACCGAAACGGTCCTCTGTGTTCCGAGAAATGTGAAGGATTTCGAAGGGAAATGTGGGTAAAATGGGTAACGGTGATTCAGGGGAAAAACCCTGACTTTCTGATGCAAGAAGGGGATTTTGTAGAGAAAATCTCATCTCCAGTCGACTGAATAAACAATGGGGTGGTTGAATTTATGTTCGATAATTCACAATGGGCTTCTTACATAACGTATATATTTGTTTAGAACGGTTCAGAAAAATCTGCAGTTTGTTTTCAAAATGAGCAATATTTAATGTGGAATTTTCCATATTTGTTTAAATTCATTCTAATTGTTCAATGAATCTGCGGTTTTTGTTTTATAATTTATTTATTTTATTCAAGCTGGTGTTTTTGAGTTCAATATAATTTTTTTCATGATCGAGTTAAGTATATTTAATTTCAATGCGCTCTAGCTTGGAAACTGGAAGTGAGATACTCATCTGTTTCCGACAGATGGCGCTGTGATATGTTCGCATATCATTAGTGCTTTTCCTAGAAACCCATTAGGTGGTTATTTGGATTTAATATCGTTGCTCATTCGGTCGATGGACGGGACACTAATGAAGAGCTCGTTCCAAAGCGAGATATACCGTCTAATGTTTCCACCGTGTGTGGCGCCGATGTCAAATTTTCTTACATTCTCCCTTGAAGGATGAATGGGAAATTCATATCGTCAGATCTCATGAAACTAGCTCTGTTGGAGGAAGAATTCAGTCACTCATCAATTGTTCAAAACAAATACGAAAATCGTGTACTAAGGGGTAAAACTATTATTTTCGAGGAAAATATGACTCAAAAGGTAATTTTCAATTTATTCAAGCATAGAATTCGGTTATTAAAGTGAATAGATATTTCGAGGTTATAAAATAATGTCAAGGAAGTTAGGAAATTCTGGATAATTGTAAGCGAAATATTGCAATTGCGCTGAGATTATGTTTAGGTAACCAAGAAACAGCGAAATTAGATTTCATTTCATAAATCCAATTAATTGCCAATTATTTCATGATGTAGTTTATTGAAAGCTTCTTTATTATTTTCTTTCCATTGACTGGTTTATATTGGTAAATCATCAAAAGAAATCATGATACCCACGAGTTACTGTTATCAAATGAATAGGGACAATATGGAAACATATACCGTTAAAAATAAGAACAAGAATTTCTACACTATAAGGAGTAATAAACTCAAATAAATTTAGATGAACATCCACAAATTTTAAATCATTATTTAATGAGGTAGTTGAAGTCAAACAATGTTTTCATCTGTCTGGCTGGTTTTTATTTCAACTATTAATCTAGGGATTCTTTATGAACGTCACAATTTTGAAATACTGAAGCAGCACTTAACCCTTTCCGGCCCAAATTATTTTTTTGTGGAAAAAATATAATGTATGGTTTGATAATGGTTTATTAGAGATACTCGAAGAAAATGAAACAAATTTCAAGATAAAAAAACACAAGGAATATCCTGCAGGATGTGGTCACTCCACATAACCAGTAGGAACATATAACCAAACAATATAACCTATTTTGCGTAATATAACATGAAACAGTTTTTGTCATGTTTCAAACATAATTCTACTCTGCACGCTGAACATTTCTTACAAATCATAGAACTCATCTGCATGAAGATTTTCTAAATATTCAGTTATTGGGTTCCCAACCCTCTCGGAATGCCCGGATGACTCCGGTAATAATGGTCAACCTCCCGACTTCCCGGGGTGACTAATTTCCCCAGTTTTTTTAAAATTATACGCAACCGCGCTCTACTAATCAAACTTCGATTTTTAAAGATTATGATTTTGTGGTAAAAATCTCTCAAATATTAGAAGCAGAGTAGGTATATATAAATTAAAAATAAATAAATGATTGACATTTTCTTCAACCCCCTCCCTACTAAACTCCTTAAAAAAATCTCCCGGATTGGTCCTTTCGAAAATTGGAAACCCTATTCAGTAGGTAGATACTCCAAACTTGCTTCCTCAGAACTAAAATAAGATAACACGATTCCGTAAGTGCCCAGTGGTCACTTCAGGAGACCCCAACAAAATTAGTAATTTCGAAAGAAAGGAAACATTTACGTTCAGTATATTCATGAAAATGCATAAGTAAGATAAAAGTAAATAACTTTGGAGCCATTTTTCCACCATTCATAAATAAAAATAACAAATTCACACAGTTTCAGCAGATCCTCTGAGTAGTGTCCAACTATAGTGAACAAATGCACGTCATACGCGCTTCGAGTTTTTTCCGTCTGTCTTCGATGAACACGTCAAATTTTGCTATGTTAGACAACCCACGAAACACACTGGTATACTGAAATAGCCAACGAGCAGTTTTACTCATGACTAACAAACTGTGGTCTTCCTAGCTAACCACTTGCCCTGAAAGGGTTAAATAACCTTATCAAATATCAGTGAGAGTGCTTAAGTATTTTGCTCTCCCCATAATTGTTCGCAAAACTTGACTGACATTACAGTTTACTAACAAAATAACTTGTGCCCCATAAAATTGATTACAAATTTAGGGGGCCTTGAATAAAACATGTCATTTGCATAAATGTATTTCAGCTTTATTATAATAGTCAAAGGAAATCACTTTACTGAGATGATAGATGAAAATTCATTATCAAGATGGTAGATCAAAATTTATACGAAACTATGTAACCGAAATAACTTTCTTAACTTGTAGAATATACATAATTATTCGAAAATAAAACTTAGGTAAATTTTGAAGTTCTGCACATTGCGTGGCACTACGATGAATTTGACATTTCTTAAGTGGAGGAAATTATGAGAGAAATGAAAATTTTTATGATTGCGTCGACCGAAGTTAAGTAATCTTCCACTTACCTTAGGTATCTTGATCTCATAGTTAGAAGAATAAAACATAGAAACAGAAAAACATTTCAAGTAACTTTAGTATTCGAAAACTTGAACACGAATAAGATTGAACTAAATTCTCATTTATCATAATGATTCATAACTGAGATTGAATTCTCGCACATCACCTGGTGAAACATCATAAAGAATAAAGTATAAACTTTAAAATAAAAACACTTGGCTTATGTTTCACAATATAAAAAATCTTTAGATACTGTACTTAGCAGTAATGAAAAGTCGACATGTTTCGAGCTATGAACTCATTATCAAGACTGTCTTGATTTGTGTTTTTATTTTAAAGTTTATACTTTATTCATAATGATTCAGTTGTTATTTCCATTCAAACAAGTGTTGCAAAATAAAAACCACAACTTTAAATGATAAATATGGTTTCTAATATCATCACAAGCATTTCAATGAAGTTATACAGCGTGTCCCAGGTAAAGCTTTCCACCTAAGGAGCTTAGAATGGCCAAACGAATTTTTTTTTGGAAGCATTGAAATCGGTAGTTTTTCATGTCAACCATAATATTTTACAGTTTTACGGCAAAGTATTGTGGAAAAACAAGATCTATATTGGTTTTTAAGTTTGAGAATTTATTTTGTTAAATTTTCGATTCCACTAAACAATATAGAATTCAAAAGTACACAATTCGAATAATTGTTTTTTCTGAAAATTTGTCTGTCCGAAAAGCTTTCATATAATTTATCACATGTCGCATATTGCAATTTTGAATTCAAAAGTAAATTTCTAAATCTACGAAGTAGTAACAACTTCAAAATAAATAATAACGTAAATCGATGTCCCCCTCAAATTAAAAATTGACCAGTTTTCATTTCATTCAAAACTTCATATTAAATGAAATATTTAGGTGGAAAGCTTTATCCTGGACATCCTGTATATATTTCGCAATATATACAAAGTGAATTGTGACTCCACAAAACTGCAATTACGATTTGGATAACCGCCAATGAACTTCCATTTTTACAAAATTATTTTTTGCCGCCATAAAATCAGTTTTTAATCGAAAAACTCACTAGGGTGTGAAGTTGGCAGACGACTTGCCGTTAGTTCTGATATTGCCACCCTCAAAGATTCTACTAAAACCATTCAAATTTTATAGACCCTCCCGAAAAAAGCGAAGAGAATAAAATAATATTATAACAGGAATTTGACGCTGATTTAAGATAGTTTCTGGGAAGAAATAAGTTTGTATTTTCTGCTTCCGAATTTTCACCTGACTAAGAGGAAAATGTAAAAAATAAAAGTAAAATTATATGATGAAATATAAAATTATTTTCACATCAATTAATCTTCGCGAAAATTCTGAAAAACTATCAAATCTCGAATTTTCGTCATTTTTCATTGCCATGAGAAATATCGATTTGATGCTAACTAATAATATTTTTTTTATATGATGACTTACATAAAATCGAAGTTTTCAAATATAGGTATATATATATATATATATATATATATATAATACTATTTTCAACTTTTTGATGATTATTAGCAACAACAGGCTTGGTGAATCTCAAAAAAAACTCGATTTTATTAAAAAGTTTACGTTTCGCCACGACATTCGTGGCTTTTTCAAAAGTTTTGAGATTCGCCAAGCCTGTTATTGCTATATATATATATATATATATATATATATATATAAATTATATATATATATATATATATATATATATATATATAAATATATATATATATAAATATATGTATATATATAAATATATATATATATATATATATATATATATATGTATATATATATATATACAAATATATATATATATATATATATATATATATATATATATATATATATATATATATATATATATATATATATATATATATATATCTATATATATTTATCTATATACATTTCTACTTTTATATATAAGATTAATTATTTGATATAAAGTAGCTAGAATATTTACCCTTCCAAAGATGAAGTTGGTACTTAAAATTAATCAATTTTAAATTGACAAAGACATACTTCGTTATTATCACGCTGTCTCTCATCTAATTCCAACTGTTTTATCATTAAATCATTACATATATTAAAACATTATCTTCTTCAAAAGTTTCAATTCACTACTTTCTACTCATGTGACAATCCCCTCAAAAATTAACAAATTTCTCATTTACTACTCGAACAATTTTCCTCCAAATTCGTACACATTTTCAGAACATCGTACAAAAGCCTTCACAATAATTCATCCAGTTCAATCAGGCAAGTCTATCGGGATTATGAAGAAATACCCCCCGAGCATGATTTAAATAAGCCCTTTATCATTCATATATTCAATACAGCCCTTCACTCTGACACGAGAAGTGGCATACAGAATAACTTGGATATCAAAAGATTTACAGTCGAAACTTAACAATGATATATGGCAAACTCCGTCAAAAAGTATACATAATCCTCTTGTTCCAGAGTGAACATGGTGCCCTGCTAGGTGCGCTACACCCATACAAATACATCAGTGTCGCGAATATCCCCGGGGGACTTCATTTTAACAGTGAATAAACGAGAGAAATCCGAACGCTTTATTATCCTTGGTACCCCGGATTATTTGTTAAAGTTAATTTTAATTGCTTGTTCTATCATTAATCTCGTATCATACCGGAAATACGACCAGCATCGCACAAAAGGTGGATCTGGTACAATCTACGCTCTTTTGTGCGATGCGTGATCTAGCATTGTAGTAGGTATTTCGTGCGAGATTAAATAGCACCTATTTATCCTTAACGGATTTATAGCGGTTACAATTGAGAGCAACTTGGCGGAGGGGTAGATTGTAGATTAATTTGAATACTCATTGTACTAGGTGTTGAGAAAATAAATGGGCATGTAAGAGGTGTTAGTTTTCTTAAAGTTCGTTACAGTTTCATACCAGTGGGAAATAGAGAGGCCGCGTAGAGGATCCAGAATACCGGTTTGTATTATAGTTACTGCCTATTCGCTGATTGAAAACCGCCCTCTTCGTCGAAATTGTGGGGTTCTGCCCGAGGTTCGGAATGCGATTTTTCTATTTGATGACATGATTACGAAGTGCTTGGTGAAGTTATTGATTATATATATTACATTGGCGGTTATCTTCGACTGTATGAATTAAATTAAATTTTTTTCAATTTTAATTGAGTGATAAAGCTTTTAAAATCCTTGAACAGTATGCTTCGAAACAGAACACTCGTGTAATGACTTTAAAAAAATGATACAACTCTGTCCAGGGGATGACTCTTGTAACGTGTCAATTCCCCGCCTAACCGCCGCTACTGAATTCTTCATCGAGGTACCGTGATTCGCGCTGTCAGATGATGCCTCACTTTTGTTTCATCTATGAATAATAGAATTGCGCAGTTTGGAATGACCTGCGTATTACGAAAATATCGAGATAGCGTCGGATTAACAATCGCTCGTTCTTTTAGCAAATGGTTGTTGAAGATAACACATCATTAATTGGTAAAATTATAGTCAATATCAATTGAACGTTTATTAAAGTTTATTGAAATTATTAAGTATCTGTGGCGTCTGATAGACGGTAAGTTATGAGAAGAAATATAATTATTTCGTATAAATGCATTATATTGAAAATCTGAATTGATTCCTTATTTCATTTTTCCGCCATTTCATTTTTTTTCATTTATCTATATTAAATTATTTATCTTTCAATATTGAAATAATCATCTCCCATTTCTTAATTTGAAATATTTTTAATTTATTTGCTTATTTCATTCTCTCAATTTAACACAAGATTTTTGTAGGCTAACGATGGCAAATTTCACGTGGTCATATCTTATGTTCAGTTTAATGTTGGAATATATACTGTCTTTCTTAGCATCTTTGCTTGAGATAAATCTAAATGTTAATTTGAATTGGCCATCGATACCCTACAGATATTCTTGGAAAATATTAAGTTTGAGATTGTATGTTGATTTGCCCCGAATTATTTTAGCCACCTTGTCTGGAGTTCAAAAAACCACCTTACCTGGAGCTAATATTCACCTTACCTGGAGCTACTATTCACCTTACCTGGAGCTAATATTCACCTTACCTGGAGCTAATATTCACCTTATCTGGAGCTACCAAGAAACTAGGTACAAAGGGCAGAAGTCAAGGGTACAATCCACTTAAAGAAGAATCTCAAACGTCAATAGAAAATTAAATGAAAACAAAAAAGATAAGTCTCATTCTATGTAAAAGGAAAATAGTAAATACCTTCATTTTATCTTGTTGTTATTACTGAAAACAAACTAGAATCCATATATGTTTAACCAATCTCCCTGCTAGCTCGGGCATAAATAAATGTTAAAAGGGAGAGTGGTTACACTCTATTTCCTTGAATTGATGATTGAAAGATTTGTCTCAGGGCAGCGTTTCTCAACATTCCATGGCCCGCTGCTTACAATAAAAGGTGCCCAATAATAATGTATTTTGAGTTTTTCAGCTCTAATCCAACAGTACGACCTTAATTTTATACCTTTGAAATTAACAAGAATACGGAAATTTATTGACATTTGGCACTACTTTTTGAATAATATTTTCTCCTGAATATGCTCGCGGCCCCCTAGGGGGGGGGGGCGCCCCACAGGTTGAGAATAGCTATCTCACGGTGTTAGATTGATGAAAAATAGTCAAAGATGTATTTTAAGGAAAATTAATTTTCGACTTCCTCAGTCAGCTCAAAAAAAAATTGACGCAAAAACTATATGTAATCACAATTGAATCATTTATCCATTTAAGTTTACAAGTATTGAAAAAATATTAATAAAAAATAAGTTTTGTTTATGCATGGGAAACTATCTACCATGAAAAACAAACGATATATTATAGAATAATTCGTATAAAATAAATTTCCTCCTATATAAAACTAATTACTTATAACATATAAAAATGGATATTTCAATACTGTAAGCTAATTTTATAATTGTTGAAATAGATATAATCATACTTAACGAAAGGATTGTGCTTGCGGAGATGAATCGAATGTGATATAATATGCCGCATCAGTCTGGATTCAAGATAAATGACCCTTCTATCCATGAAGGGATAAAAAAATATCTAGTTTCTAAACCACATAGAAAAATGAGATATATTCGAGACTACAATACCCTGTATTCAACGAGTGTGCTTTGTCGTCTAGTCCAGGTTCAATTCCGAGCACGAAGGATATCCAGATATGGTTTTGATATCAAAGAAAAGGTACAAGGAAAAATGATTCATTGAATTCTTTAGATAGGAGCTTCTCAATCTTTTCATTGTCCACCAGTTTTTTGTCAATGTAGTTTTGAAGTAGATACATAAAAACGTAATCTAACAATTCATGTCATAAAAAAAATGGAGAATTTCAATTTTAATAGGATTTTTTTGTCCGAATATGTTTCACCAACTGCTCAATCCTTGATGGTTCAGAGCGTCTTAAGCCTAATGCATGTCTACTTCAGCATCCAAGCGATATCTATTCTAATTTTTAATCTACAAATGCCCAGAAATTTTGCTCACAGAAGTATGCTGTCGAGAATAAAGTACAGCAAATTGAGCAAGTTTTAGAATAACAATAGTATATTGTTTTATTATGAGTAAAAGTGATACTTTTTGTGGCGAGTCTAAATGTTTGTCGGTTGAACGTAGTCAATCCGACAATTTTAGACGAGCCACAAAAAGTGCTTTTCTCCGAATAGAACATGCGTTTTTTTCCGCAAACGGTGTTCAAACGATAGAATCAAGATAATATTTTTAAATAGGATTAGATGTAAAAAAACGTAAAACTAGATTGCTTAGCTTACTAGTTTTGTAGGTATCAAGGCAACACAAATTTGACAATTCAACAAAATAATTCTCAGAAACATTTGAAGTCACTTATCTACGCATTATAGGACTGTGCGTTTTTGGTAAGTACCCAAGTATTAAGACATAACTTGTTGTAGTAAAATATATAAAATTTTTCTTATAGATTACATTATGTTGGATTCGAAACCCAATTGTACGCCCCTCGACGTTCTTGAAGTTGCCGTGAGCGTACAAAAAAGTGTACCTACTTTTTTGTACGCTCACGGCCGGACAAAAAAGTAAGAACTAAATGACGTCTGCGAAATCAAACTTCAACATTAAGAACTGAGGTTGAAAAAGTCGTAATTTTTTGACGTTTGCGGAAAAAATACTTTTTGTTCCAAAAAATCCACAAGATCATGCCTGAATTCTTTCCAATGTGTTCAACAAAATGTGAACCGAACAATTAGCCCAACATGTTGGGCTCTAAATATTCGTCTAATTCCCCTCTTTCAAAGTTCGCTACATCCAATTCAACTTCAGTGCCGATTGAACAACTGAAATACAATCTCGACGTGGAATTGCCACTGAAGATTATTGAGATACCAGTCTTTACCTCCCTGCTGACTATATTATATCATTACCATGAGGAAAGATTTACCGCCCCACTTGCGGCCGACACAATTTCGAAAGGGTTATAGCGCTGAGGCATTCGTGGAATTACATTGATTCGCGTATTACGTTAAACGTGTAATTTCAATGCAAAATGGGGTTGATATCCTCGAGGCAATAAGAGGTTAGCTAAGGGAGCTCTTTGACAGGGAATCGTGAAGGCATTTGCCATATTACTCTCTGTATAATTTCTGTGGATGATTAAAATAATCCATTTAATATTTCCAACAAGCACTGACTTTATAGCCATATTTTCGATGGACCGCTTAGCTGTCTGAAAAATATATTATATATATATATATATATATATATATATATATATATATATATATATATATATATATATATATATATATATATGACAGCGCTGAACTCCGACACCGTTTGGCCTATCAGAGCCACACTTCGCATACATAAGTGTTTTTTCATAGAGAAGGTTTTTATGTGAAATAATTATAAAATTAAGCTATGTAATTCCTGTGAAAAAGAATTTTGCAGAAGCCGTGAACGGATAGCCGCAGCAACTCGTGACCAGACGACGTATATTATAATATATAAATATATATAAATATATATATATATATATATATATATATATATATATATATACACAGGGCTATTCAAATTCGAGTATATGCATGGGGATTTCGATAACGGTTAGAGATAGAGCGATGGTTAAATGGGGGCAAAGTAGCATATTTCAGAGGTCAGTTATATGGATAAAAAAAATCTAATCTAGCTCCTTTAGTTCTGGAGTTATATAGGAAAAATCGAAAATTTCGAAATCCTTTTCTTGCCTATATCTTTTTATTTAATAAATTGTTTTTCAAAACAATTCTCACTTTGCCATTGCCACTTTTTGTAGGCTATCTAAATATCTGAATAAAAATTATATACAGGGTGTCGCATAAATAGGGCCACCCTCAACTTTCAATTTTCAAATACGGACCTGTATTTTTTATTGCATTTTTTGAATGCCAAGAGTCATGTTTTATATTCACGTAGTATTTTTCATCTGAATTACAGAGTGTTCTGGAAATATTGAACTATTACAGTAAAATGTCAAAATTTTTTTAAAAACTCAGCTCTAATTTAAAAAAATATCATAGGATAAGGTATAAAATGCCTAGGATTTGGAAGATAATCAACATTATTCGACGAAGAATGTCTTCTTCAAGAATTCACAACCACATTTCAGTTCACGCAACCCATGATCAATGTACGAAAATGCGAAATTCTTCCTAGTACGTGTATGTGCATATAATCATTGCCCAAACAAAAAAACGTTCGACTGGCAATCTTTATATTACAGACACCAATTTGGAAATATTTCATTGATACTCACTTTCCGAACTACCTACATTTTTCAGCAAATTTATGGGCATTCTGTTGCTATATACAACAATTATGATTAAACTATTTGAATTCTCATAGTATGCTTTGGAAAATAAATATTTAGTTCACCTCACTTGTCATTATTTTGACAGTTTCTTGGAAATTATCGTTGGTATTTAATGAAAAATCTGATAGTACTGAAAATGGGTTTCCCCATAGAGCAGAAAAGAGATATGATTAAAGTTTTCTACAGAAATAATAGGAGCTTTCGTCTTTCCGCTTGACATTTTCTTATGGGGTACACTAAAAAATAGAATATATCAAAACGAAATTGAAAATATAGAAGATTTAAGAATTAAATCTTGAACGCTTTGCATCACTACGCCGAAGAGATATTTTCAGAGCGAATAATAACTTAAAAAAACGATTCCGTAAATGTCTGAAACGAGAAGATCGTCAATTCAAACATTTATTTCGATTACGATTACTTATAATGACTTATTTCAATTCTAGATAATAGCTAAACATGTTCTTGTGCGATAAGTTATAAAATATAAAAACCTATATGATCCATAATATGTATCAATGTGATCAATAATGTTTGTGACAGATTATGTTTGTGAGTTCTCAGCAGAATACATACAACAGATCTTCCTCATACTTACTGGGGTGAATCGACATTGGGATCAATAATTATTCTACCAATGCTACATTATGGTGAAGAAATAAAATGTCTCTCGGGAATGTTGATTTTATTCTATGGTTATTCCGAACAAGTAGTGAGACTAGATAATCTGGAAATTCTGAAATTGATTTTTCTTAAGGAATCAATTTGTCTGATTCACCTCTCATTCTCTGATATTCTTCAATTAGAGTTGTTATGGAATTAAAAAATGATGAGATATCACTAGTATCAGTTCAATATTCCCAAAACACTGATTTATATAAAAATAAAACGCCAATATGAAACATATATAGGTAGTTCGAAACGTGAGTAACAATAAGATATTTCCAAATTGGTGTCTGGAGTATGAAGATTTCTATTGGAAGATTATTTTGTTTGGGCATTGATTATATGCACATACATGTACGTACTGAGAAGAATTTCACATTTTCGTACATTGATCATGGGTTGCGTGAACTGAAATGTGGTTGAATTCTTGAAGAAGACATTTTTCGTCGAATAATGTTGATTATCTTCCAAATCCTAGGCATTTTATACCTTATTCTATGATATTTTTTTAATTAGAGCTGGATTTTTTAAAAAATTTTTAAATTTTACTGGTAATAGTTCAATATTTCCAGAACACTCTGTAATTTAGATGAAAATAATACGTCAATATGAAACATGACTCTTGGCATTCAAAAAATGCAATAAAAAATACAGGTCCGTATTTGAAAATTAAAAGTTGAGGTGGCCCAATTATACGACACCCTGTATATAATTTCTATTCAGATATTTAGATAGCCTACAAAAAGTGGCAATGGCAAAGTGACAATTGTTTTGAGAACAACTCATTAAATAAAAAGATATAGGCAAAAAAAGGATTTCGAAATTTTCGATTTTTCCTATATAACTCCAGAACTAAAGGAGCTAGATCAGATTTTTTTTAACCATATAACTGACCTCTGAATTATGCTACTTTGCCCCCATTTAACCATCGCTCTATCTCTTACCGTTATCGAAATCCCCATGCATATACTCGAATTTGAATAGCCCTGTATATATATATATATATATATATATATATATATATATATATATATATATATATATATATATATATATATATATATATATATATATATATATAATAAAGTGATTACCACTAAATTTTATAATATGGTGACGTACATTTTGGCTATACCAGGGTTTTTAAGATATTGTTACTCTGAAGTTTCTTGACAAAATATTAGAGTTAAGTTTTGAACTTTTTCTTCATAAATGCAATATTTAAAATGCCGCATTAAAATAATTATTTTCTTCTAATGAAACGATAACATATTTTCATCAATTGAAAATCTACTTTTATCTCAACGATTACAGATATAATGACAAATTCTGATTAAGAATTATTTGTACGTTATGTTGTCTAAGTATCTTTCGAAGTTTCTGAGTTCGTTCACTTGAAAGAAAAACTATAAGATGCTTTTCTTAGTTTCAACTATGAACGATTATCTATCGACGAAATACCAAGAAAAATTATTGCAAAAATTGGAATCAATCACTGATAAAAAATAGCGTTCGATCAAAATTTTCCATGAAAACGCAAACTATAAATAGCAATAGTAATATCAAGGATGTATCATTAAATGAAATGTATATTCAGTTTATGGCAGCAATGAGTATAAATAAAAAATTAGTATGAAAACTGAACTATCCTGTTATTTTCGCGAATAATAATTTCCAATATCTCCTACGATTGTTTGAAATTTCGAAATTTGATCTTGAATATCATACATTGTAATCGCGCAAAACTATCTTTCGCAATTTATTTCGCTTACAAATATTATAGGTTACTAGAAACGTTTAATTTTTAAAAAGCCTTCTAGCCCGTCCTTGCCGCAAACACTAGTGCCTCACGGCAATCCATAGCACACATAGATTGATAATTGTAGATAGAGAGAAGCACGATATCAAGTTCAATAAAGTTTTCAAAATGAAGCCATTATATCCAAGTCTAGCGCCTGACAACATAAATTATATTTATTTGATTTCTAATCTGGCAAACTGAACAACCTAATAACCGAGCTTCACGTATGTTCACATAACACTATTAGTATCTACCTATAATTTATTTAGAACAGCGTTTACTTACTCTACAATCAACTTTCGTATTAGCCAACGATTACAATAAATTCTCATTTTCGCGTTTGGCTCCGTTTTGACGTCCGCACGGATGTAACAGCCCATAATGCAGAACATTTATTCACGATATATACTAATTGGTCCAATGTTCTTTCGACTTTCGCAACGAATTTGTTGCAAACGAACAAACGAGGAAGAAGTGAGCGTTGAGTATTATTTTATTATGATTTCCTTAAATATTTTATAATAAGTCGAAATCGGAGCGTAATTAATATAGTTTATGTATTTCTCAACAATCAACCGCTGAAAGCTATTTGAAGGCTTTGTGCTACCATCCGTTTATAATAATAATTGGTATAGGTTCCACCTTCTTATATGGTGGAGAAAAAAATGTAATAGTCATATATTCATAAGGCAGACGGGATATGTGTAATGAATGACAAAAAAAACCGGAAGTCACCTGAATATGTTACATCGTTCGTGGTAGAGATTTCCAAAAACAAGATAATACCAACACCAGTCTCTAGGGCTTCGCAAGACCAAGACCAAAAGTGGCCAGTCCTGGTCTTGGTCTTGAGAATATTTATTTGGTGCCAAGACCAAGACAAGACCAAGACTAGTCTTGTGGTCTCGAGAAGCCCTAGTTCTTGCCATTCAAAGATACCCATGAAGCTATGGCTATACACCTCTTGATATATGTAATTGCTAGCACACCCCTTGGTATAGATTCATGACTCTCGACATTCCTAACGAAGTGCTATCCACCCAAAATCTATCTTACTCTCAAAATTTTCATCGGTCCATTTGGCCAATATAGCACCACCTTATATGGGAGCAGCCCACTGTGGATCTGTTTATGAGAAATCTATTGGCCAAGTTCGAAGTCTGTGGACTGTGTCTTGCAAGATTTACAGCATTTTCCTGAATTTCCTGCTGTTCAAGCGCAATAATTCATCTAGAGGCTATGCCTGATAGATATCACCTACTCTATGATATAGTGGGATTTTCCTGGTGCATTTCGTTCAAGACAGGAAAAAAATCACGCTACATAGAAAATTTCACCCTTTAGATAGCTGTCCTGCCCCAGAGCAGGGTCTTGCCACCATTTTATTACCACATCGTTAAAAAGGTTTGCCGAGACCTATCCAACGATGTGAATCCATTAAGCTACTCTCAGGAACCTCACGGGGTAATTTTTCTGTTTAAAGGGGAATTATATGAGGAATATACTTTTACAGATTAATTTCCTGGATATACTTCAAATTATAATTACATATATATATATATATATATATATATATTTATATATGTATATATATATACATATATATATATATATATATATATATATATATATATATATATATATATATATATATATTTATATATATATATATATATATATATATCTATATATATATATATATATATAGATATATATATGTAGACCCTCCAATTGAAGTCGCTAATATGGAGTTCCCACGCTTCCTTCAAGGAAAAATGTTAAATGATCGACGCCCGTAACGCACCTGATGTAAACACTAGATAGTCTCTTTCGCTCTTCAGTAAGTAACACTACGTTATAAAATGTATAGACACACATTTTGTGCATCTTCATTTTTCTGGCTAAATATAACTACTTAATACAAAACACCTACTATAAATAGTAGCATATAAGTTTCAAAGAACTTAATCTTAGAAAATAAAACCATTAGTGAAAGTGAAATATGTTGTAACTTATTGAAGACGACTCACGTACGAACTCCTAATGTTATGATAACCAATAAAAGTCCTATTATTGAACATTTGATTCAAACCAGGTTTTCATCGATCCAACGATTTTTCAACGTGTATCAGTACTCTCGAGAACACAGTAAATTGTCAAGTCATAAAATTTCAAAATATTCTAAAGATAAAAATTTTTTTTGTTCAATATAATAACTACATTAAGTACAATCATACTAGTTAATCTTAAAGGTGTCATCATATCCTACTGCAATGAGGAATTGAGAGCGCGGTTACAATATTGTTTTTGAAATATTATAGTTTGGACAAGACACATAATATTTCAATATTATGAGCCTTTATGTGTCTTATTCCGAGAACAGCCGTGTAAACCAGGCTTAAATTTGAGATGTTGACAAAGACCAGTCAAGAGCTCTCCTCACACCGTCGAGTGTGATCATAAAAGTTACTACACAATGGCATCTTTCACGTGTCCATTAGCAATATAACTCACATCAAAGCCGTTTTCAAATCCGAGCTCTACCACTTCGCCCACTACTGGGCTAGTTTACGAGACAGGCGATTAACACCTTCAAGATTTGAGTACCGCTGAAATTATGGATCCAATTGTTGTTGACGAAGGAGAAGTGATTTTCTGGTCAAATAAACAAACATGTCAGTATTTAAGAAACCCGATTTCCTGGTTAATTTGTTGACCACTATCACAAAAATAAGCCTCACCAATGACCTCCAGGACTTATAACATTGGAACGAAGTTCCTTATCCCACGCTACACTTCAGGTCAGGCACTGGCGAATTAAAGATAAGCCTAAAACTATGTCCGACATAACTGACACGACAGCATTGCTAGGCGTCATCGTCAGCTGTAGTCATATATGCATACTGTTGATATTTCATTAATAAAGAATGAATAATTGTGAAAATGATTCAGAAGAAGTTGAGGATAGCGATGATGAAGTCAGGTACGTTCCAGTGTTTTTTTAAGTTACTTCATATGGATACAATGAAATGAGTATAATATCAGTGAATTATCATAGATTTTAATTTTGAAGTGGAAAATTCATTGAAATGTTTACAAATAATCTACTATCTATTCGTATAATGATAATAAATGATCTAAGAGAATTTTTATTTTTATTCTTATTATATAATAGTTGATAATAATTGATAATAAATTGTTTTAATTCATATAAGGGGGTAGCCATTAATTACGTGATAGAATTTTTGTGATTTTTTCGCTACCCCAACCCCCCTTGGTGAGATGTCGTGAGATGTTGCTCGACCCCCTTCCCCTCCTCAAATCGTACGAGGTTTTTCAAAATGCGTATTTGTTATGTAAATGATTTGAACTGTACTCGATTCCATTAGATTTATTTAAAAAAAACAATTTTCTTATAATTTTTTCTATTTGAGACTCGTATTTGAGATTTTTAATGACGTAGCATAGAATCACAATGAGATTTAATAATAAAATACTCAAATGGGAACTACTGAAATTTATTAGACAATATTCACTCTAATTCAATCCACGGAGACTCATGTATGATCTCAAGAGTGACTACTACTTTAACACTTTTTATTCCGCCATTACTTCAATAAAAAATTCTATAAGTTCAAGTAAATTAGTAATATTTCATACAACTGTGAAGAAAATAAAATTAATAATAAAACAATGGTTTTAATAAGTCAGTGCGTCGTATGTTTATTATAAAAGGACATGGCATTATTTTTTAATGAATAATCGTCACATCGTAGCGTATTTTTTTAAATTAACAGTTAAGGAATAGTGTTTGAAAAATACTTGTTCATATTTAATAAACGAATAAATTGTTTCCAAACAAATGAATTTATTCGAATTTAATGGAGAAACATTGTTTACTTAATTAACCCAGTTTTCTCGCAATTTTCTACTGTTTCTTGAGAAAAAAAATTACGTGATACTTGCCAAGACCGTCCCCTCTATCACTCGAGATTGAGTGAGATTTCGCTCGCCCCCCCCCCCCCCCCCAACACCTCAAGTACTTAATGGATGCCCCTTAGCTTATAATTAATTATTAGAATTTTATTATCATTCTTTCAATAATTTATTTTTTATTCAATTACTCCCAAACATTGTTAATTTAACCGGGTGTCCCACAGAATTTCTCTGTAAAATTTTTCGTCAGGGAAAATCTCATTTTAATAAAAAGTTTTTCTATATTCAATCACCAAACAAATTTTTGTACCAAAATTCATGTAGAATACAAAATGCCCCGAAGCCACAATCGTCAAAATTTTTGTGTGGTATGCAATTTTCTTATGAAATATGAAATTGCACCTGGAAAATATTCTACTTGATATTCCGACATAGTTATACGGTCTTCTCCAACATACGTGATCCGCTACTTCACAATTTGGGGGTACGTTCCAAAATCTATCACCTTAATTCCGCGAAGTGAGCTCCGCTTAAAATACAGCGCTATTCTCGCTGATATATCTGTATCACGTAGTTACCGATTCATGTTCGCTACCGTGGAAGTGAACCAGCTTGTATTTGGCGCTAGTATCGCAGTTTCCAGCCTCTCAATAAACTTTCCAAAGGAGAGAGATAACCCGACATACACGCACGGACAGAGATGGGGAAATTCCATAAGGGAAACTAACTACGAGTTTGGAAGAAATATATGTGTGAAATTGTACGAATCATAAATTTCCACGAGATAATATTTTAGAACGTTTTAAATTTTCATATTTTCAGTGAAACATTTTCTGACATATACTATTTTTCACATCTGCAATTTTCTCTCGCAGAACAGAATTTCCTATATATACTGAGAAGATTATAATATACTACTTTTTCTTGGGGTTGTCTTATTATTCAACTGCACATAAGCCTCTTGGGCTTTCTGTGTTTCAGAGTCTTATTTAAAACTCAGTCTCGCTCCCTGTATAAGTTCATACAGCTTCGTCACCGGTTGGTTCTTAAAGTATTCAGACTGCATCTTAAGCTGTCCACGTCATGCTTGCCTCCTATTGTCTAATGCTCTAAAGTTCAGCAGCACTGCTGGTTGCCTTTCATTTTTAGTTCTGGACCTTATCAATCTGCTGGAACCTTAGTAGACATATACTATTTTTCACATCTGAAATTTTCTCTCACAGAACCGAATTTCCTATATACTGAGAAGATTGTAATATACTACTTTTTCTTGGGGTTGTCTTATTATTCAACTGCACATAAGCCACTTGGGCTTTCTGTGTTTCAGAATCTTATTTGAAACTCACTCTCTCTCCCTGTTATAAATTCATACAACTTCGTCACCGGTTGATTCTTAAAGTTTTCAGACTGCATTTTAAGCTGTCCACATCATACTTGTCTCCTATTGTCTAATGCTCTTAAGTTCAGCAACTGCTGGCTGCCTTTCTTACTTTTTGGACCTTATTAATCTGCTAGACCCTGAGTAATGTAGCATACACCAATATCTTCATGTTTTCCTTATTATTGAACAAACTTTTTGAGGTTCAGTGATCCTGATGAAGCCTCTTCTAAATACTACGTTTCGTTGCTACTTTATTCATGAACTTTTTCAGTCAATGATCTTCCAATATCTCAATGTTTGAATTGAACAATGAGCTGTTTGTAGTTTCCTGTGTATGGAAGGAACTTCTTGAAAGATGTCGTGATGGGTTATTTAAGACATATCTAAGGGTACAGTATTGACAGTGCTCACTTTTTCTCTTATGTCATAAACAGAAAGAGCTTCTGTTCAATTTTTCTCATTATACAGCTCAGTTTACAATAGAATATCATATCAAGAAAGCTAGCAAAGTGTTCAGGTTTGCTGTCTATCATTCGGGAGGTTGATAGCTTCTTATAGAATATCATCAAGTTCATTTGAAAATAGATTAAAATAAAGTTCCTTGGCGTGAAGTAACGAGTGGAGTTGTCCACATAAGTATTTATAATTCAATTCAAATAGCAGATGACAAAATTCAGTCATCAAACAAAAATTACTGATCCGTTATAACTATTCATAAAAAAAAATATAGCAGCCTGAATAAAACCACAAAAACCAGCGTAAATAGTTCAAGTACCTAATTATTTCCTAACTTCTACAATACAAGGTATCTTTACGTTACAGGTTATAAATGGGATCATGTGTGGAAGCTTTAAGAGTATCTTCCAATAAAATGGGAAAATTTGGTGTATTTCCCTCATAAATAAGGTTTCGAAAGGGATCGCCACAGACGCCACCCCATTGGTGGTTTTAGGTTCTCTTATATATTGTAAGAACGAGGTGTTTCTTGAATTTAGAGGCCCAGGGCGCTCAACTTTTGGATATTTATTGTATGGCGGGGATCGTTCGTTTTTATCCGGTAAAATAACACAGCTAATAAAGAATAAAGTTTACGAACAAATTGGAAAAGTTTGGACGGAATATTCAGTGCTACGGAGAGCCCTCACAGGTTCTCAAGTGGCAAGAGGAGAGAAATATAAATTTTTCTTGCACGCTATGTTGTTCTCACCAATTGTCTCCATGTTGATAGATGTCGCTATCCGTTTACCAAGGGAGCCTTCCATGGATATTAGAACTTACCTGAAAAAAAAATAGTAGCATTGTAGTAAAAATTTTTATAAGTAAGTACGAGGTAAATTATAATAATTGAGAATATTACTATTTATGATTCAACTTCAAGGATTTCATCAATATAGGCAAATGAATTATATTCAGTCCAACTTTCTGATTATGATAAAAAGCACAAATATGAAAGACAATAGGAATACAAGTTTGACAAAACGAAAGCTAGATATTTTCTGAAGAGAACTGAAGAATTATTATGATTTTATTGAATTTCCTGAAATGTTTGAGAAACAATATACAATATATCTACGACTATCGAAGTCAAAATCTTGAGGAAAACACTTATGAATAAATAGATGTAGATGGCTTGTATTTTATTAGCAATAAAATTTTATTTAGATTAGAAAATAGTATATTGTTTTAATAGGAGTAAAAGTGATACTTTTTGTGGCGAGACTAAATGTCGGCCTCACTGCGTTTAGCCGACAATTTTAGTCGAGCCACAAAAAGTGCTTTCCTCCGAATAAAACATGAGATATTTTCCGCAAACGGTGTTAAAACGATAGAATTAAGATAATATTTTCAAAAAGGATTAGATGTAAAAAAACGTAAAACTTGCTTGATTTGCTTACTGGTTTTGTAGGTGTCAAGGCAACACAAATTTGACAATTCAACAAAACAATTGTCAGAAACATTTAAAGTCACTTATCTAGGACTGTGTGTTTTCGGTAAGTTCCCGAATATTAAGAAATGACTTGTTGTATTAAAATATATAAAATTTTTCTTTCAGATTACATTATGTCGAATTCGGAACCCAACTGTACGCCTCCCGACGTTCTTGATATTGCCGTAAGAGAACAAAAAAGTGTAATTTTTTTGTACGCTCACGTCCGGACAAAAAAGTAAAAACAAAAGGACGTCTGTGAAATCAAACTTCAACATTCAGAACTGAGGTTGAAAAAGTCGTCATTTTTTGACGTTTGCATAGAAACGAATTTATTGAACAGTTGACTTTCTCAAAATTTTTGCAGAGATCGAAACTAATTTATCGCTTATTAATTGTATATATATTTGGTAATGGCATATGTTGAAATCCATCGACTTTTCGGTCCCTTATATATCCAATATTAATCTCAAATACTTTATAGTGAACTTACTATTTATTCTAATATCAAGTTGATCGATATTTTCATTGTAGAATTCAGTTTTTCCTATAATTAAATGACTCAAACGAAACCATCACCCGAAATTGAAAAATAGATAATTCTGAAATGATCACACAAATGTGTTTTAATTTTATGGAGACATTCGAAAGAATAATATATTGAAATTCAATAGCCAACAATCGATCGTCATAAACAACTCAATGTATATATATATATATCCAATCGAATGGAAACAAATTGGAATGACTTCATTGACCATATTTCACCATAGTCGTAAAAAAAATGTCGAAACAGGACGAGTTAGTAGAAGTAGATAGATATAACAAATATTTATTGCTATCGGTTGAGTCGTTGAATGCTGATGAGTAAAGGCAGTTTCACATGATTTCATTGATAAGCATCCAGGATAACGTAACATTTTTATGGTAGTTACAAGACAAGTCGACACGGGCCCCTGCTGTCCAACAAATTAGATGAAAAACATGTATTATAATAGAACATCGTTATGTCACTTCGGAGATATATCTTCATGGTTCGGATTTAGACTCAATTGGCGTCTGAAATTAAGATCGTAGCGCCGGAACAGTTAATATCGGTACTACTCTAAGGGCCATTAACGGTTTGTTTACATTGTTTGGTAATGGTATTTACGTTCATTTCATTTTGAGTTTTCGAACGTTTAGCTTCGTAATTTGTGTTTTTTTGGACTTCGTATTTTTCAGTGGTTTATTGTGTTTCGATTGAGGACAATATTATTTCTGTTCAACAGTAGATAACCTACCTACATCAAGTTGAAATTTACTCTGAGTTTTCATCATGGAACATGAAAATCAATAATAAAATAAAGGAGAGGACGAATAAATTAATTGGTTGAAGGAACTATGTATACCTCATGAAAAGGCTGTATGATAAAACACCTATTTATTTAAAAAATAAAAAAACTTTCAAAAGTTTCGAGAAAACATCTCTGACATGTCTACTTTCATTACCAACTGAAGAAGTTTTGAGTGTTTCGGACAAAACTAAGTATTTACCAGCAAAACTGAAAGAAACAACATGAAATAAAAGAAGATTTAACATAAATACTCTGCTTGAATGGTTTGAACATAAGGAGTTATTATATTTTTTGAATTTTCCTGGCGTATAACAGCTCTCTTAAAAATACGATAGACTTCTGAGAGTCTTCCTACATATTTGAAAAGGACACTGAATACATCGTTGATCCTTTAAGTTTTTTCAGACTGAGATAATAAAGTTTGAAGAAAATCGATGTTAATATCTATATGAGCTCAAATTATAAGAAAGTCACACTTACTTATCATAAAATATACAGTCATGAATTTGTCATTTTTTTGGAGATGTAAAAACCTGTATAATTATTCCTGAAATATGTTCTATATAAAACTTACCCTTAATATATAATTTTATAACATAGATGAACAGTTTCAATGGTTATTGGTCGGGATGATTATTAAAAAAAACCAATTCAATGAATTGCCGACGTTTCGTTTATTTTTATAAACTTCCTCAGGGCTATCATTAGTTGGCTGTAGTTTACGCCGATCATCGAAAGTATTGTTTGTTGCTATGTTCTCTATTTTATTCATGATAAGTTTACGTTACATTCTGACGGAAAAAGCCAACTAATGATAGCCCTGAAGAAGTTTATAAAAATAAACGAAACGTCGGCAAATCATTGAATTGGTTTTTTTAATAATCATCCCGACCAACAACCTTTGAAACTGTTCATCTATATATACTACATTGGTCGTTATCTCCACATCTATATATAATTGTATAACGTTGTTTGAGCAATGATATGTCATAGACCAAGGCTGCCCAACCTCAGGCCCGCGGGCCACGATGTGGCCCGCGAACGAATTTTGAATGGCCCGCCGCCCGCGTGAGCAAAATTGCCTGTCTAAAGTACATGCAGTTGGATTATATTATGGACTATTCACATACGTCAATTCAGGGTTTTATTTGAAGAATATATCAGCGAATATGTAGAGTTACAACTGTACTGCGTTGTGAGATGGTTTTCAAAGAGAATCATGTTGAAAAATTTCTTCACCTTGAGAGAGCAGGTGTTGGAATTTTAGAAGAAGAAAGGGTGTTTCATTTGGAAACTGATTTACTGAAAAAAGAATCCTGGTTGAGTGATTTTGCATTTACTGTTGACATTATCAATAAACTCAATATTTTAAATCTCAAATTACAAGGAAAAAGTTGTTCATTTCCGACCGCGCTTCTGACTATGCTTACTTTGATAAGAGGATTCAAAGCTGAATTAAATCTGTTTTCAATGAATTAATGAAAATGAAAATATTGCCCACTTTCCTACACTCAAAGAAGTGAAAGAGAAGCTCAATATCGACACTAGCCATTGTACTAAGTAGGAATCTAAAATTAGATGCTTATTAATGTCGTTTCGGAGCAGATTCCAGGAGCTCGAAGTATAAAAACAAATTGACAAATTTTTGAGAATCATTTTACGAACAGTTTGACTGAAATAATAAGTCATCCTGCTAATATTCAGTTGGAACTCACAAATCGTCAAAATTATTCTGCAATTAAAAACTCTTTTCAGAAAAAATATTGTCTCAAAGTCAGAAACTTCTTCAGAAGAATTTGTAGATTTTTGGAAACTGGTACCAAAAGAAAATTTCCCTGCAATAACTAACCTGGCCTTCCAATTTCTAAGTAGTTTCGGTTCAACATATGTTTGTAATCCGAATTACTTATATAAAAAATAAATTCTATTGTTGTGTCTGTCAAAATCTGATTTGACGCCTAATATAGGAAAATTATTGAAACAAAAAAAAATTCAGAAATCACATTGATTGTGCCGTGCCAATTTTTAAGTTTGATTTTAAATTTTGTCAATTGTATTTCTTTAAATAGCAGAATATGCTGTTTATGTTATTATTTTAATTGAACTGTCAGTGGTCAGTGGCCCGCCTGTGATTTTTGAATCGTCCTTTTTGCCCGACTGTTAAAAAGGTTGTGCAGCCTTGTCATAGACATTGCAATATTTTAAAAGCAAGAATCAAACTAATGAGAAAATTATATATTTTTGTAGATAAATACAGATTTATCACCTCACAGAATAAAGTCTATTATTTAATAAGAAGAAGCTGGTCTACCACACACTAATGACCCTATTAGGTTGATATATTTATGGAAGAAATTGAAAATGCTGTTTATGTAGATTTTGGCTTTGTGTAGCAAATTTGGACAACATCCATCATCATCATATAATTAGCGATAAGTTCTAGTTCATTTTTACTCCAAAGCTTCATTTGTTAACAAATGATTCAGATTAATAACTATTTTTATATGAAAAATTAGCATTACTGCTTTTACTATTCATCATTCACCCCACGTATTAGATTATCACAAGATATAAAGAAGTTCATAAGTTATAACGTAGAACTTATGGAGTACTCTATAATTATAACTAACTCACACTATTTTACATCCTAGGAATCTATAATATCTGGTGAAATTCGAGAAAAAAAATAAAAAGTTGCAGATGGTGAATAATTATCTACTTTTCAATTCACAACCTATTTCGTGAGAATATTTGAACACGACTGTCTCATTGAAATTGGCAGCAAAAACATAGATTTTTTTAACATTTACAATCATCATGCACAACTATACACTAATTTTTTTCTTCGTCAAAAATAGCTGTAATCAACTTCGTTCGAAATGCTTAGAGCGTGAATTCTCAAGACTATCAACTTCTTCGTCCAATTGGCTGTAACTAAGTGCGTACAGACAGGCATATGTTAAGGCAGTTATGGCTACAAGGTAATCGAATTCTCTCAAGACTATTATTTACACACCTGGATATTATTGTTTGTTCGAAACTGTAACGATAGAATGGGGAAATATAAAATTACTACAAGGAGAATTGGGTCGCGCATCAATGCTGATATGAATTGGGTATTTTTTTCTTCGATAATAAGGTCGAAATGCAAGAGTGAACAGTTCACTAAAGGCGAACATAAACAGTGTGTAGTTTCAACTGTCCATTATTTCTTAATCAAAATCAATATTCTTTTTAATATGAAAGTTTACAAAAAAATAATTATTGTTTCTATAATCTGTCCAGCGTTGGCGTTCACGTCAAGCGCAAATAACAACGCAATGCTGCCTACCCAAATAAATGAAATTCGAAATTGTCAAAATTCATATCTGTCGTAAGTAATTTTCTAAAAAAATGAAGGACACCCTACTGCGTAGCACTAGGAATGATAAAACCCCGCGGCGCATGTACATGTCGTCAATATTTTTTGAATGTATTATATAAATTAAATAACAATGAAAGTCGATTTTACGAATGAAATGAAGGAAAATTGCAATAAATGTATTAATAAGTCGATATTACGAATAAAATCCTTGAAAATTTAGCCAAAAAATTCATTGTTTGACTGTCGAATTTGAATATTTAGGCCAAGCTACAGAGATTTTTTCATGTAAAAAGTGTTAGAAGAAAACCAGCTCCGCCATTGTTTGTCAAATAGTTCCACATGATATAGTGATATGTTTTTCACTCGACTTTATTATTTATGTCTTTGTTATTAACAATTTTATGCAAAAAATCGCGTGTTTTTTAGTTTTTTGCTTATAAAATTGAAACTATCATAGTAATCGTGAAATGAGAGGTCGGACGACTCGATCAGACCCTTAGTCTAAGGGAAAATTGGAAAAAACCGTCCAAAATGCAGTGTTTTCAAAAGTTCATAACTCGGTTATTTTTTGAGTTGTAGCGTAGATCCTCCGGTTAGTATTATTTATCAATATAAACTTTATTTGTGCGAGGATCAGGAACTGTCCGATGCATAGTTTTTGATCTGTGGCCATTTTAATATTTTACTATGCAATTTTCCAGCAGACCTGAATGCGACAGATATGGTCTGATTTCAATTTACTAAAAAGATTTTGGAAGTAGAATTCTCATAGTTCAAAACGTTCATCTTGGTTTTTCATAAAAACGCTGAGAAATATGTTAAAAATAAAGCTGAACATGACGAAAAACGGCCGAGCGCGAGAGAGTAGTTGAAGAGTGGGGGTAGAGCAGCAGGCAAGGAGAAGTATAACATTCGAAAGCGTCGGCATTTTGAACGTGACAGTAATTTTTAAACGTTGTCAGATAATAATTGTAAACCCCCACTCTTCAACTACTCTCACGCGCTCGGCCGTTTTTTGTCATGTTCAGCTTTATTTTTAACATATTTCTCAGCGTTTTTATGAAAAAGCAAGATGAACGTTTTGAACTATGAGAATTCTATTTTCAAAATCTTTTTAGTAAATTGAAATCGGACCATACCTGTCGCATTCAGGTCTGCTGGAAAATTGCATAGTAACATAATAAAATGGCCACAGATCAAAAACTATGCATCGGACAGTTCCTGATCTTCGCACAAATGAAGTTCATATCAATAGCTAATACTGGCCGGATCTACGCTACAACTCAAAAAACAACCGAGTTATGAACTTTTGAAAAAACTGCATTTTGGCCGGTTTTTTCCAATTTTCCCTTAGACTGAGGGTCTGATCGAGTCGCCCGACCTCTCATTTTTTTCGTCTTTTCATTTTCTACAATAAGTCTATTGACACCATCACGATTACTCTGATAGTTTCAATTTTATAAGCAAAAAACTAAAAAACACGCGATTTTTTGCATAAAATTGTTAATAACAAAGACATTAATAATAAAGTCGAGTGAAAAACATATCACTATATCATGTGGAACTATTTGACAAACAATGGCGGAGCTGGTTTTCTTCTAACACTTTTTGCACAAAATGCTCACTCTAAATCTCTGTAGCTTGGCCTAATTCTATCCCGGCTCATTTTGCTGCAAATTATGAATCAAATTGATAAGATATCTCTATGGATGGGAAGCAGACACAGACGCAGAATCAAGCGTAAGCTATCAACGTCGCTTGGTTACCGTGGCACACAGAGCACTTCGACGCATGTTTTGTAGGACTTCGTACATATCGACCTTGGCGCATGCGCATGTCGTAATGCCTATCTAAAAAACGCGATAATTTTTTATTCTTCGTTGGTAAAAATTGGGAATTCAAATTCCCTAATAAAATCATATGTGTTTTATCGATATCCGTTGGAATTTTTAAAATCGGGCCAGTTACCAACTTTTTTCGTGAGACTATAACCCCTTTAGCTTCGCCTCGGGGTAAAAAGTAGTTATATGGTGATAGTGACCGGATCATCCATTTCGACAAATATTCTATCCATAACATACCAAATCGTAGGAATCCTTCAGGAAAATTAACATTCCCAGTAATGAAAATAAGTTGAATTGAATGTTCAAAATGATGTCGGACCCTCTCGACCTACTTTCACGTTTGACAGTCGCCGAAATAACCTCTATACCTCATTTCCGTTGAAAATTGGGTCAGGTAATTGGTTTTAAGATTATTTATTACGTCTGACAACACTGTTCCCGATCGACGTCATATATTGATGGCGTGAACGCCAAGTCTCGCTTGACAGACTATAGAAAAACAAATTCGGTTAAAGAGAAATGATACTTTTCTGATTATATAGGTACCTAAAAATAACAAGTGTTCATAACCAAAACATGAAATACGTAAATTGAATCATTTGAATCGAAATTTCATAAACACAAAAATAATTTGCGAATTGAAAGTTTTCTGGCGAAATGTTTTCAAACTTTTATTATATTAACTGACATTTCAGTATGATAATTTCGAAATTTACGTTACAAGTTCGAAAAATGATTAAATCGGTTGACGAGTCAATCATTCTGGATCTGATTGCCTTACGAATTAGAGTATTTTGAACGGAAGCGTTTAACTTTGAATTTTTATATTTTGAATAATCAGCAAAGATAGAATATGGTCTTAAAGAAAGTAGTAAGGACTGGAGTTAGGAAAATTTACCTTTTCATGGAAAAATAGAAAAGGAGCCATATTGAATGTCATAATTTCTACAGGAATTGGACTTTTACCTTCATAAATAAAATTGCATAGAGATATTTGGAAAAACAACATGAATTAATTCTCAAATTTCGATTTTTTGAATGATATACTAGAGGAGGATGTGGTCCTGAAAAAACTGATAAGGACCAAAGTTAGTTGGTCTTTACCATTCATCCCTTTTAAGGAAATTTCATGCTTTCATGGAAAAATAGAAAAGGAGCCATATTGAACCTCATAATTTCTACAGGACTTGGACTTCTACCTTCATAAGATGAAATTGCATAGAGATATTTGGAAAGAACATGAATTCATTCCCAAATTTCAATTTTTTTGAATGATATAGAGAAGGGGGATGTGGTCCTGAGAAAAGTGGAACGGAATTAGTTGGTCTTCATTATTCGCCACTTTTAACGAAAATTCATCCTTTCATGGAAAAATTCAAGAGGAGCCATCTTGAAAGTCATAATTTCGAAAGAACTTCACAAAATAAAATTGCATAGACATATTTAATTTCAAAAAAAGCCATATTATGATTTAATAATTTCCACAAAACTAATACTTCAACTTAATTCTCAAGAACATTCATAAATATGCATGATGCTTCGACATCTTTTGATGAATCAAAGTTCATGATTAACCCTCTGAGTAATTCAGTCACGTGTCTCTATAGAACCTAATCAGAATCTCCATTACAAATTTTTTAATCCCAATGCCCCTCGCTCGTTACTCTTTCTCCTTTTGTTAATTAATTTTACGATTCCAGCAAAGAATTCACTTTACATTGTAAATGGAACCAGAATCTGTAATTACAAACAGAGAATAAGTAAAACCAATTGAGCTCAAGAAACTTTTTACATTTGAATATCAAATTGGTCGTGTTCCGAATCTTATTCGAAGCAATCTTATTCGAAGCACAAAATGCAATTAGAGTAAAGTCGGTTAGGTTTTTTGCTTCAATTTTGCTACTTTTCAAACATCCCCGAGATGGTAATTTTCTGTTTTCCAATTGAGTTTACTGTTGCTTATTTATTTTCTTGGAATCGGTAGAAAATTGCGGATTTATAAAGCATCGTTGTTGTCGTTTTTTCGAGACCACGACAAAGATATAAAGTTTATGATTGCTATTTGCTCTTAAGTTGGAGATTTCAACTAACTGTTTGAAGCAATGAGATATCTGGGTCGTTCTACGATAAGAGGTGCACGGCAATCAATATAAAATACCTCTTATATTTTATATCTTGTCATTTTATACAATAAATCGCAGCATATTAATGTAATTTATCGATTGAATACCCAATTGAAGCACATTTTTCTCAAATTACGCATTTAAGCATGAAAAAGTCTCTACCCTGGCTTGTCCCCTTGACGTTTTTGGCTCGGTTTTTGGTTGAACATGTAGACATTATATACCTTCTTTTTCGTAGTTGCCCAGTTAAATTATATTTAACACAAATTCAAATAAGTATACTCATTTATTATGAAGAAAAAATACAATAATATTTGTTGTTTTAATAATTTTTAAACATTACTTTTGTCTCGCTTTTTTTGTGTATCTACCCTGGCAAATTCCGATCCGCTAAAAAAAACAAATATCAAACGTCCATTTTGCAAATGGCACTCATTAACGACAATTTATTAATACCAAATAAAGAAGCGGTTCAATGGTAGTTATATGTTGATTGGTGCGACGCAACACTGGGGTGCAATTTTTTTTTAGCAGGATGAACGTGTCTCTCCACTGGTATATCGTACTATTTATATAATTTGCTTAATTTACTTAGCATTAGTTGTTTGAGTTCAACAATAGTGTGATAGTTAACGTGTGACATTATATTAATACAAAATTAACGTGCGTTAATAAAAAAAATTCTGTTTATGAAGAAAACGTCTCTCCCCTGTTGTATTTCCCCTGGCGAGATCATGAACAGAGGAAGTACTGAATGACCAGGGAAGATAATTTTGATAATTATATGTTTGTATAAACTAATTTAAAGATAGTTAATTGTCTAATTCCGATATAGTTAAGTACAATGTTTCATAAAAGTTAATTTTAATAATAGTTTTATCACATCAAATCTTTCCTTTGACCAAAAAAGTCTTGATGTCTTCACCCTGGCTTCTTTATTTTCCCTGGCTACCTAAAAAAATAACTGAAAATGTATGAATTTACTTGCCCTTACGTAAATGTGCACTTAGAAGGAACTAAAGTCGTAATAAACGTATTAAATCAAAACACTCCAACTTTTTTCCTTGGTCGCATCCTCTATGTACTTGAGACCTCTTATCGTAGAATGGCCCATCTATTGAATTAAGGCAGTCAACTTTGGAAATAAGTTTCAATAAATGAAGTATTGTTAATTTTATTGATTGGGCCGATTCATGATATAAATTAATAAACATATTTAAAAAATAGTTTCTAATAACAATTTACACTTTTATTAAATAAAATAACGCATGACGAACGTTTCGGTGAAACTTCACCTTCTTCAGATACTAAATTCAAACTAAATATGTTTCTCCGTTATATCGAATACGAGAAATAAATAGATGATAAATTGTGTAGAAAGGTAAATAATTAGTAGAATAGGAAAACCCCATTCTAAAATGCTAGTCAGGTAGTTCGGTAATTTTGAAAATATTCAGAAGGGAACTTGTAGTATGATCAATTTGGCTATTCAATAGGAGACCATATTATGCTTGTATCTATTTATCTGTAATAATTCTAGAAAATTAAGTTTAATTCCCTTGCTTTCAGCATTTAATATTTTAAAGTCAAAATTGAATGTGTGATTTTCTTGGATTAATCCGAGAAAATCTAATTATTTGTAACCATCCTTCTTTTCACTCTTTCTACTCAATTTGTCATATATTTATTTCTTGTATTCGATATAAATATAATAAACATATTTAGTTTGCACTTGCTGACCCGGCAAACGTTGTTCTGCCATATAAATTATTTTTATCTATTCATCTATCTGCCGATGTATATATACCTATCTAACTATATATCTATCTATCTAGATAGTTATCTATCTTTCTATCTATCTAACTATATCTATCTATCTATCTATCTGTTTATCTATATGCATATCTCTCTATCAATTTATCTGACCGGGCAAACGTTCTGCCATATAAATTATTTTCATCTATCTATCTATTCATCTATCTGCCGATGTATATATACCTATCTATCTATCTATCTATCTATCTATCTATCTAGTTATCTATCTTTCTATCTATCTATCTATCTATCTATCTATCTATCTATCTATCTAACTATCTATCTATCAATCTATCTGAACCGGCAAAAATGTTAATCATTGGGAGTATGAAAAATATATTACCACCTATTCTCAAACCGATTGTTATTTTCGATTGCCATCTTGTAGCCCTATTGCGGATCTGTGGATAAAATTTAAAAAAATGAAAATATGCAAAAATAGGGGTTGATCGTAGAAGGGTACACAATTGAGAGTAATATGAATTTTTCTATTTTAAGTCATGACAAAATAAAAATGACATAGATTAGAAATAATTTTATATGGTTGTTAAGTATTTTCTAATTTCCCGCGCAATTTTCTCAAGTTTTTCTTTCATAAGAATATAATAATAACCTTCTTCTGACAATAAAAAACACAACAAAAAAAGAATTTTAGAAATAATTTTATATTGTTTTTAATTATTCTCAAATTTTCTAATTTCCCGAGCAATTTTCTTAATTTTTTCTTTCATAAGAACCTTCTTCTTACAATAAAAAACACAGAATTAGTGAAATCGGTTCAGCCGTTCAAGCGTGATGGCGGGACCAAGGGAAATAAGGATTCATTTTTATATAATATATAAAAATGAATCTTTATATTATAAAGATTTAGCATCTTAAGAAAGTGAAGTTTCACCGAAACGTGCGATATGAGTTATTTTATAAAATAAATGTGTAAATTGTTATTCTAAACCATTGTTTTATAAATTGTAAACCATTTATATACGGTTTTTGTTTATGTTTCAAACATTAACCTATTTAAACTTGGAAAATTTCTGAAGAATCGTACTAACCATCATATACAAAGTAAGAATAATTATAACCTCACTTCCAGCAAGATCCCGAAATTAAAAAATGAGCATAATTATACATTTTTTCATGGATGAATTATTTCGGATTACCCGTCTGACAATGTTAACATTATTTAGAAAGTGTCACCCCATGTCTATAGTGGCAAACGTAGATTCATCACTGTCATTGAATACATTTCAGAACAGTTATGAAAATTTACATATGTCACTCAACAATTCGTCACAGTCACTCGACAATTCGTCACAAGCTCACTTTTGATTTTTATAGTGTCTTATATCAAATAACGACCCTTTCTGCGGCATACATAAAAAAACCTTGAATAGATTCAATAGTTACAGGCAGATGTACAAAAATAACACATGTATATATGAAGGCATTATTCCAAAAACCAGACAAGTCCAAAATTTATATATTTGAGAAACTTGAAAAAACAGTGTAGCTTCCTTTGTAGCGCCTGGAAAAAAATTTTACTTTTTATATAGTCAGTTCTTTTTGATAACTTTGCGTAAGTTCTATAATAAAATGTCTATATATAACATATTTTGAAAAAAAAAATAAAATTCATTGGTCTTGTCTGGTTTTTGCAGAAAAGTACTGCCAATTTTCAGTTTGTAATAATGTATTGCTTATGTAATTTTATTACAAAAAAGAGTATTCGCAAAATAACAGGCCTTTAGTTATCTTCACAACCATTGGAATTATCATGGTCTTCAATAGCAACGTTGCCATCTTCATTTGCTTTTTGTTGCTTCTGCATGTTGTATTCCTGTTGGTGACTGGTAAAGTTTTGGAATTTCAATAGTATTTACTATGCTTTTGAAGGACTTATTTATATATGCCTTTCCCACAATCCATAGTACGATTTTCGCAGATTCACATGAATATCATATTTGTCAAACAACATTCTTACTTCTTGTAGTTTTAGTGGAGGTTTAGGTGTTTTCAAAAAAAAAATTCTACAGCACTCCTAATATCGAAAAAGTCTTTGTGGGTCATTATTTTCAGCTTGAATTAGAGATGAAACGGATAGTGATTTGGCCGGATATCGGATATTCGGCAAGCTACGAGGCTGAAGCGCCGGATATTCGGCCTTAATCGCCTTACATGACGCGATCAGTTTGATTTCAATATAGGTGCGGTGAACAAGATCGAAATATTCGGGCGCGTTCGGGTGATACCGCACGTGAACGGAGATCAGGACGATCGCCAACTTGGCATTATTTTGATTTAAACAGTGACAATAACAAGTATACGGCATGTTTGTTGTATCAGATTTTTGAATTTTACAATCCGGAATCTGACCGGATACTGAATGACTATTCGGTATCCGGCCGGATAGTGAAAGCAAGGCCGGATATGCCGGATACCGGATAGTTACCGGATATCCGTTTCATCTCTAGCTTGAATGGTGAAGGATGTTTTCGTGCGTCTTGCACTACTTTGTCCCAATGTTCTGGAAGTGTCACTATGTTGGCTTTCTTTTTCTTGTACCCGACTAAGCCGAAATCTTGATCATTAGAAAGATAGCTGTGTCTTCTCATCGGAAAGAGTTATATAACTTTCTTGAAAATTTTTGAGATGTGGACTACACTGGACTTGTCTGGTTTTTGCCGGAATTGTCAGGGACTTGTTTTTGTAGAATCGGACTTATTTCTATGCCTTATATCTCCCAACATATCCGGTTTTTGGTAAAACAAATTGCACCAGAAGATAGCCAATGTCTTAAAGCATATAAAATGGCGGCAACTTGAAAATACGGTATTTTGGACTTGTCTCGTTTTTGGAATAATGCCTTCATATATATATATATATATATATATATATATATATATATATATGTATATATATATATATATATATATATATATATATATATATATATATATTATATATATATATATATATATATATTATATATATATATATATATATATATATATATATATATATATATATATATATATATATATATATATATATATATATATATATATATATATACAAAAAATATGAAATATTCGTGGTTTCAAGGCCACGAACGAATTGATACAAAAATGAAATAGCGGACATGTTCTTGCCTGTGTTTTGTTTTTACTGATTTGTCTTTTATTATCATAACAGGCAATTCAAATTCAAAATGATTTTATTTTCAAACGTCAGATAATGGTCATTTTGCTGATTGTTTGGAGCAGGTATACGTGTCACTTTTATGACTTTTAGCTCAAGCGGAGTATAAGTGTTATACTCCAGCGGAGTATAACATTTATACGCCGCTCAACTTTAATTTAATTTGATTTTGTTGGTAATAGCTACTGCACTGCTAATTTTGCTGCTGCTGCAACTCTTGGTGGCGTGGATGGTGTACTAGATTCATCAGCTATACTACAGTATCTTAGCACAATTGAATACGGCTCTATATTTCTGGAGAAATGAAATTATCGATGTCATTTAATTTAATTCACTGACATTATTTACAGTTGACATGGATTCAAGCCAAATTATTTGTCCATCGTTAATTTGTTATACAGGAGGTATTATTAGATTATATACACTTTTAATGTCCACGAATTTTCCAAATTTCAGATGCAAATCGTTTGAAAATAAAACCTTGTATTTTATTCGGAGTATAAGGTACATTATGTGACTCGCAGGGATTTGAACATCCCTACTCAGTCACATAATGTATATACTCCTAATAAAATAAATATCTATTATTAAAAATTTGACGTTTCGTCAAAACTTTTGAAACATCATAACTGCTTTGATATTCGTGACGAAACGTCAACCTCTTGATAAAATCTATTAAAAAATTTGAATGGTCTGTTATAGCTGAGAAAGAAATATAAATATATATATATATATATATATATATATATATATATATATATATATATATATATATATATATATTTATATATATATATATATATATTTATATATATATATATATATATATATATATATATATATATATATATATATATACATATACAGGTACATTGAAAAAATCAAAATTTATGTTTAGTGTATTATAAAAAATTTTAACATGATTCAGGCCTTTAAGAAATCCATATTAACATATATTAGATCATTTATTCAATTTAAAATTTCATGAAACAGTTAGTATAGTTAAATTGTGTCAGATATTAGGAGGGGGCTGGCACCAGACCTTGGCACCCCCTTGGGTGAGAGCCTAATCACTTTATAAACTTCATAAACAACTAGTCTATATCACTTTATATTACTCACTCGCACAGATATTTGATTATTATTATCATTCAGAAAACAATGTATTAGTTTAATGCTTTCAAATCTTTTTTGTATGTATAAAATTCAGAAATGTCTGGTTATGTTCAATATGTTCCAGTTTCCAAATGCTTCATAAATATGGCGTGAAAACGCCGCGAAAATTACAAGTTCAAACTCAATACGAAGAAATTCAGTGTTCGTTATATAAAATAGATGTCTGTGGTTGTTTTGGCGGAGATTATTAAATAAAGTACATGTTCGAAACTCGTACATTGTCTTTTATGAGATAGTAAATAACACTCGCCTACGGCTCGGCTTGAGTCGTAAAACCCAACCCTCAAGATTCATAACCTTCATTATATGCTAATAGAATAATAGGTATATTATTTCAGCAGGTGATAAATGGTAATTCGATTTATGAAATCTTTATATATCCGTTCGAAATTAATACTTACAAAAAACACAAACCAGCTGAGATTCATCTGATGAAAATATTCAGTTGCTTACCATTTGAATGCAGTATTTTTCGTAGTTTGATAATTTTTTTATTGAAGATGTTGCTTATTTAAAATTAAAAGAATTAAGGCACCTTAAATATGCCTCAGATGCAATATCACTGTTATGACTCATAATAAAGCTGTCTAACATATCTTATTTCTCGTTATTTTCTTACAACATCCTAACTTTTACAATAAATCAGTTCATTGATATTATGACGGAAAGAAATGGACAAACTCTATCATAGATGACATCCGCCTACTTGAAATACGTATAAAAAACGCAGTAAAATATTATTTTCGCTTTTAAAGACTTAAGCGCCCTGTAAACGATCAAACTTGTTTGTCAAATTTTAGTTGTTTGTCAAATTATTTGATAGTCTATGGCTTTGTTTGATGCGTTTGTCAAACAATTCACGCGTTTGAAGTGTTTGATGAAAACTTGGATTGACGGCATTTTTGACAACTAAATTCAAAACCGTACTGCTCATTTTTCATGGAACGCGTCACGTCACGTCAACGATAAAACCGTAACTAAGGAAGAATTTGACAAATTTGTTTGATATTTGGTTTGATCGTTTATGCCATTGCTTGAAGCACACGTGACGTTTGTCAAACAAATTTGATCGTTTACAGGGCGCTTAACACATCAAAAGCGACCTGTCATATGATATATCGTTACAAAGAGAAAAAAATCAACCAAACCACAGCCAACTATGATTTCCATTTAAAAAAATACATCTTCGGACCGTTACTCGAAATTTCCCTTTTTTTTCAAATTTTCTCAACGTCATTGGATTTTACAGAAAAAAGTGCCTCAATAATGTGAAAGTTATTATGTCGTAACTTCACAAACAACCATGATATTCACACTTCTCTTAATATTGAATTTTTGTTCATAACTCGAAAACAAAATACGATAGCAAATTTTGATTTTCGCCAGTGAATTTGTCTCGAAAAAAGAAATCAAGAATACGCCCTCCGTTTTTTGTATCTCCTATAGTTACCGAGATACCCCATACAAACATCGAAATTTGCCAACCCTGTACAAAATCAACATTAACGAAAAATGCAATAAACATACTTGTCTGGTGAAAAAAATAGTCATGCCTGCATTTTTCGTAAATTAATACTCTTTATTGATGATAATAATAGTTTGAGAGTAACAAATTAATACATCCAGCTGAGATTTATCCCATGAAAATATCATTTGATATGACATAAGACAAAAATGATAATAAATAGCTTCAATAACTGGTGTGATAGAAACCTCCTGATTTGTAATACTTCCAAAACAGAGTGTGTGTATTTTTCCTTACAGGATAACACAACCAATGTCGAGTTCAGTCATAATGGAACGAACTTCACCTCTACAAAACGTGTGAAGTTCTTAGGTATTTTTGTTGACCAGAATCTACAGTGGTCTGATCATGTGGATTATCTGAGTAAGATACTCAATAAATCGAGGTATGCGGTATGCCTTGTCCCGCATAAGGGCTTCTATGCCATTTGAATCCTTGGTAACTGTTCATTATAGCACTGTCTATTGCCACCTGTCATACAATATTATTCTCTGGAGAAACTCAACTAATAGTTTCAGGATTTTTTCATCTCAAAAAAAAAATTATCCGTACTATGCTGAATCTGCCTCCAAGAGAATACTGCAGAGAATATTTCATTAGACATAAAATTTTGACTTTCCCATGTATATATATTTTAAACTGTATTCTGTTCATAAAAGAGAATATCAATTCATTTGAAACGCATGGTACGGTTCATAATTATCCGACGAGAAATAGCGCTTTACTGACTATCCCTAAACACAAAACTGCTAAATTTCAACAGAGCCATATATATCAGGGAATTAAATTATACAATCATCTACTTGAAAATTTTCGAAATCTAAGCCAAATTTCACTTAAAAAATGTCTCAAGACAGTGCTTCTATCCAAGGGTTATGGCGTGGCGGAGTTTATGCTGGATAATGCACTGACTTAATTTTGTACTTTACACTTAATAACTTAATTTGTTATTTTGTTTGTAACTCTCAGATAGATTTTCCATTTTACGGTTTGTATTTTAATTGTTGAGTGCTGTTGTATTTTGCAATTGTTTGTAATTGACTTATCCTATACATTTGTCAAATGTCTTAAAGGATTAATAAATTATTATTATTATTATGAAACCTAAATGCCGGTATTTTTCATAAATTCATAAATCTTCATTCATGACGATGATTATTTAAGAGTACCAACATATTTAGTTGTAAAAAATCAAGGCAACTTAATTTTTAATAATAGTTAAATACAGAATTATGAATCTCAAAAAATGCACTAAACTCATCCGACCAGCTGAGATTCATCCGACGAATATTTATTCGCCTATGATTTAAATGAAATATTAATGCCTGTATTTTTCATAAATTAATAATTCTTCATTCATGATTACGATAACTTGAAAGTTACGACATATTCAGTTTAAAAAAATTAAGGCAACTTAATTTTTTCTCAAGTTGAGTAATTAATTTGTTTTTCAATCCAACGATTACGTATAACATATTCACTTTGTAGAACGGTAGATAGACTCTAGTGAAATGAAAATTTAATTCGAAATGCGGAATCAACTGAACCGTTCAACGGATTTGGCGAAGAAGCGTGTTATTATTTTAATGTAATATTCATGAGATTATTATATAATTTCCTGACTACATACATAGCTTCAACAACAATTTTCCTCGTTATTGAGTATAATATGTCTGTATCTAAGTATATTTCTTGCCAGAAATTCTCAGTTAGACTTGTGTTTAGTAGATATGTTCATATAGAAATTAATTGAGTGAAACAAAGTGAAAGTTTCAATCAAATCAATCAATCACAATATGCTTTGTCCACGACTGTACTATAAATCATTCATTATACGTGTGCTTCCTGAAGTACAATTATACCTATTATTCACTAGTGTGTATAATGGTTTATTATACACTGCATGACGTCACACTCGAAACGTATGTCCAAACTTGAGACTATCATTCACATTGTTAGGATAGTATTGTTATTAGATTTTTAGGTTTTATGTAACTAAGATAACTCACGTGTCACGTGTGACTACTAGGAGCTACCGATTCTAATATTGGATATAAATTGTATGTCAAACTTAGTGGTTCGACCCTTCCCTGGGACAGGAAAACCTTCCAAATGTTAATTTTTGTATCCCACGATTTCCCGTATTTTATTTATCAACACACGCACATCAATTTGATGGAATTGAACTTGGCAGCGACGGCTAGAAGGAATTGAGATTTTATTGAGCTGTTTCTCCGCTATAAATCTGAGGAAGTGGGGTTCGGAGTGGAATATCAATGAATAGGGTCAGCATTTTAGACCATGAGATTTTTGTTTTAAGTCGGGAATCAATGTTCAAAACAATATCAACGGGATAAGAACAATGTTGTCTAGTTCCTTGTGAAGCAAAACCACAGCTACAGTTTTAGTATTTGCCACAATCAGCAGTTTAATATATTTATAAAATAGGGTCACGAAGAGAAAATTAATTTTCTAGCTTTAGCGGAATGATAGCTAAACTGCCCATGTGCCTTCTAGGAACTGCCAGTTGTAATGGTATATATATAGGAAGAAAGGTCTTGGCAATACCGTACTAATGATGTTCTACTCTAAGTGGTCTGGTCTCCTCTTGGCGCAATAGAGCCTTTCAAAGGGTACATCTCTTAGACGAAATGCGTCAAGATAATGACACTTCATGATAAGAGTTTAATAATTCATTCATCGACTCTGTTTTTATTTATTTATTCATTTAACATGCCGTTATGTTATACCGCGACCTTGAGGTTTATTGTACCACTACAACAGCTATTTTCTATAAATTCGGCCTTCGAATTCTAACGCAGTTCACTTTCTGATAGCCCTTGAGCCAAAATGTTATTATGTATATATGAATATATATATATATATATATATATATATATATATATATATATATATATATATATAGGCTTGCCATATTTTTGGTGAGTGAAACCGGGACACATTAATATGGGATGGCCTTACCGGAGGGGGTCCTCTGGAAAATTTCTGAGTTTTTTTTAAATCGTGAGTTTTAAGACTTTTTCCAATGTTATACCGCGACCTTGAGGTTTATTGTACCACTACAACAGCTATTTTCTATACTACGCCTTCTACCTACAGCTCCAGGTCTAGAGAATTAATAAACTCCAATCTCTGAGAAGGATTCAAGGAGGTTATCTCCTCACTCCTACACGTTTCGTGACCAAAGTATTCCTTTCGTAGGCTTGAAATGGCGAGACATTCTGTAAACAGGTGAAGAGGAGCTTCCTCCTCCACCCTACAGAATATACACACGTCAGTTTCTAATAGACCTATTCTCATCAGATGCTTCCTCAGACGACAGTGTCCTGTAAGGAAGCCAGTGGACAGGTGTAATTTGTTCTCAATGAGATCCAGATATCCTTTGGATCTTGCAGTTTTAAAGTTCCAAAGGAACTTTTTGTAGAGAACCATCCATGGAGGATTCGGCCAGAGTGATCCTCTTTTGGTTTCCTCCTTCTCCCAAAACACTCTCTCATAGGTGCATTTTCTTATACCACAGAAAGGTTCTGTGCCCCAGTAAATGGCGTTCACGCTCCCTTTCTGGCGAATTGAATAATGAACAGCTCCTAGAAACTTTCTCGTGAATTAAACTAATGCTGGCTAATGACGAGTCCCAAAGCCATGAGTGGGGTATACTGCTTCTGCAAATGCCCCGGTTTAATTTAAAAAAAAAAAAAAAAATCTTTCCGAACCTTACTATATTTCATCATTTATTGGAAACACGTTGCGCATGGTGAATACCAGTGTATGATTTACCTGTTTGGGATATCAGTCCATCTCGGGTTCGAAGCAAAACACATTCTTTCAACGGCAATCTCATAAAATATTTAGACAATTCCGACCTTCGTAATTTTATGATCGATGAGTCTGACTGATTTCAACTTACTTTAAATTGTTAGCATCGATTTCTTGGATTGTATAATGAACTTGTATTCAATAGTTATAGGTGAAATTGATTTATTAATTTATAATCTTGTACTGAATTTGAAATTTGGCCTTCGAATTCTAACGCAGAATACTTTCCTATAGCCCTTGAGCCAAAATATGATTTTGTAAATATAAATAAAATATATATATATATATATATATATATATATACTTATATATATAATCTCTTGATAATTATTAGCAATAACAGGCTTGTTACGAAACGTCAACTTTTTAATAAAATCGAGTTTTTTGAGATTCAACAAGCCTGTTATTGCTAATAATTATCAAGAGATTAGAAATAGTTCACAGGCAACAACAATTCATATATATATATATATATATCAACAATATATATATATATATATATATATATATATATATATATATTATATATATATATATATATATATATATATATATATATATATATATATATATATATATATATATATATATCTATTTTATATTTAAGCATCTGACTTGTATTTTATCCCAATTTTAGCTGATGAGGATGGAAACTCTATTGAAACGTCCTGGTAAGCAATGTTTTTGATGTCAAAAGGTCCTATTATTGACGAAAAGATCCACCACTACATTTCATCAGTGTACGATGATTTCGTATTTATAGAAGTAATTGAGTATTACATGTAGTATGTCTTCCATATAACATGGTAACTTTGCTTTGTCAGAAAGCGTTTTTGAGTTAGGTCCCAAATTTGATGATAATATGGTTAAATTTTGAGCTAACTGGTTGAGGATTCTAAATTTTCATACCGTAGTGATATTGTAAATAGTATTGAATTTCACTAAATGATAAATTGTATTCCACGATTCCACGAATAAGTTTGATAGATATAAGAAACGTAGTCAACTAGCGTACAGCAGCATATATCCTCAATTAAAAGTAGAAAAATCGGAAAAATTCACTTTCATTCTTTAACATATTTTGGTCCTCTAACAGAAAAAGTTGCTAATGTCATACATAACTGTCATACCTAAATGTAATATCAAAATTGCTTTCAAACTTAAAACAAAACTCTCAGGATTTTTATTCAATGCCAAAGATATCACTTCAGAATTTGAAAGTTCAGGAGTTTATAGGTTGATTTGTCCTGTATGTAAAGGAGTGTATCTGACTGGTCGATCGTTCAAGACAAGATTTGAACAAAACCAACAATCTTTTTTGAAAAATTAAACGGATTCAACGTTTTCAAATCATTTCCGTGAAAACCACCATCCATTTCCACAAATAGATAATTTTCAAATTATGCATAAATTACCGAAAGGAACCAAACTTACGCACTTAGAATCATTAGAAATTTTTGAACTCAATCATAATGCAAAAAATATCTTGCTGAACGACAAGATTGACTTGATACATTCTCCTATTTTTAATGTATTCAAACAATAACGATTCTTCTAAGAACATTTTATTGTACCAATTTGGGAAATCCACTTCGATTAGCCCTTCTTGAAATGTGTTCCTCTTGTCTATTTAGACACCTGCAATAATTCTACCCCACCCGTAAGCGCAAATCTATAATCATGTTTTCAGTTCTTAACTCAATCTGCCCGATGATGGTCTAGTGACCGAAATTGCAAACGCAGTGTTATATTTTTCAAAGTATTTTTGTGATAATAAACGTAGTAAATTCAAATTTAGTTTTCGTTCATCATGTTAAATTATCACGTAGTAACGACGGATTCCATCAACTATTCCACGAATCGATAAACAAACAAAACAAACATAATATAAATTGATCACAGAATTCTCGAAAACACCAAACCCATATACATCTCGCCAAGTTCAGAAGCCAACAAGTTTTTTTGCATTATCATTTAATAATCAAGATGTCATAAATAATCTTCTTATACCAGCACAAAAATACCACGGAGTTCCGAGTAATCCAAATCCTGCCGCAGACCAAAGTAGAATTAGAATATACTGAAACTGTAAGCCGTTCTGTTTCCCCATTTGATTTACCCCGAAACTTGCGTCTCTGCCTTATGGGGCATTATAATAAACTGGCTGTCCCGACAAATTCATCCCTCGCAGAAATGTAAGGAACACTTAATTAATTTGTGAATGGGACAGGACGTAGCTCGATGTTTTGTGCCGCTATTTAACTGCGACAGCATAACTTTAATTAATATTTTGGTGTCCAAAATTAAATACATGTATGCAGATATTATATATAATAATAATGTGAATATATCTGTACATACTTATCCGTTTTTCTAACAAAATCTATTTAAAAATTAAAAGACCTATTATTGCTATAAAATACAAATAAGTGAAAATACAACACAAGCCAGATCAATTGAAATATATATGTGTATATATATATATATATACTAGCGGACTCGGCAAACGTTGTTCTGCCATATAAAATATTTTTATCTATCTTTTTATCTACCTGTCTATATTTATTCATATATCTGCCGATGTATCTCTATCTATCTATCTAATCTACATATTTATCTATCTATCTAACTATCTATTATTCTTTCTATCTAACTTTCTATCTATCTTTCTATCTATATATCTATCTATCAATCTATTAATATTTCTGTCCCGGCATACGTTGTTCTGTCATATCAATTATTTTTATCTATCTATCTATTCATCTATCTGCCGATGTATCTCTATCTATCTAACTATCTATCTATATATTTATCTATCTATATATCAAACATTTTATCTATCAATATATATCTACCTATATATCTATCTATCAATCTATCTGACCCGGCAAACTTTGTTTAAATAATGTATAACTAAGAGATGTAACTAAGTGATGTGATAATAATTACATATATTTATTTTGATAAGAGAGTTCTAAACAATAAAGCACCAAAAATTGAAAAAAATAAGAATAATTTCACATTGCATTTACTATAATATAAATTTAACTTTGGCCTCAGCAATACGTAAAGCGTTAGTAATTTCAACATAGAGCCATCTATTGGATACTTAATCAAGTCAACTAACTACCTTATACCGCCATCTGTAAGTATCTTATCGAACTAACAGAGATAATTAACAAATAATTTGCAATAAAATAATATTGCGACGATCAATCAAGATGAATCCTATCTTTCAAGTTGGAAGAAACTACACACAGTGTGCAAATTTGATTGAAATCGGTTAAGTAGTTTAAGAGTCCATCGCGGACAAACATTTGTACATCAATTTTAAGTCTTTGGCTCTTATTTGAATTTAGTTTGGATTTATTATTATTTTGTATTTATTATTTACAGCCTCGCAAATTTCCTATACATAACCTGAAATTCAAGCCTTAATGAAGAGTTGAATAAAATTTGAAAACTTGGCTAAGAATGAAGAGTTTTACATAAATTGTACCTATTAAAATAGTTGATACACCCTTATTTCCAATTTCGATATATATATATATCGAAAACTAATATTTATTTGCGCTAAACAGGCGCAACATATATGATAAAGATACTACTCAATACGTTATTCATGAGGCTTGACGACATGGAATTCCCATTCATCCTTAAGGGAGAATGTTGAAAAATTCGTCTCCATAGATAGAAGTCGTGAAAACGCCGCGAAAATAACAAGTTTAAACTCAATACGAAGAAATTCAGTGTTCGTTATATAAAATAGATGTGTGTGGTTGTTTTGGCGGAGATTATCAGATAAAGTACAATGTTCGAAACTCATACATTGTCTTTTATGAGCTATTGAATAACATGATGTAACCACTAGATAGTCTGTTTTGCTCTTCAACGAGCTCATCAGTAGTGCCATTTTCCAAATGAATATATATACATATATATATATATATATATATATATATATATATATATATATATATATATATATATATATACATATATATATATACAGGGTGTACCAATCTTACGACAAACTTCGGTATTTGGGATATTTTAAGAGATATCAAAAAATGTTTTCGAAATAAATGGTATATGTCTTTAAGGTCCATATTTTGAAATTATTTCGAACTATACAGAGTGTTGCATAACTCCGTTACAAACTAAACATATGGTTTTTTAAATGATAATCCCTATATATTATACCGAATTCGGATTACTCACATTTTTTTGAAGCTTTTGATATAAGATTCTGCTATGTTATACAGAGTACTTCAAAAGATATGGACACGTTTATATGACAATCGTAGGTAAATCAACGCTCTGTAGCGTATTGCGCGTTGAAGAAAAACATTTTATTTTGCCTAACAGTGTTTCGTTATATGATGCAATTTTTCCGTATTATATTAAATTTGAATTATTTCTCATTTTGTATACAGGATGGACGGAAACTCGAACCTTTCATTTTCTCTCTTATTTCAAATGTAACACCCTATATTTTATAGCACAAATAGAATCTTTCATTATATTACTTTATTTTTTGTCAAGCATTCCCTATACCCAAAGTTAATAAAAACAGAGTTATTTTATAATATTTATTGTGAACCATAATTATTAACCTTATATGTGAAAGCAATAAACGTTGAATGTAACAAAAAATCCTATATAATGATAAATCTTAATAAATAATTTAATTTCAACAAAACAAATCACCAAAAGTATAATTCGAACCGTAATATTAAACTAAATGTTCAAAGTGTTCATCGTCAACATCAATTTCAACGCTAACTGAGAAAATGTAATGGTTTTCAGCATTGCTTTGATGTTAACGGGAACCCTTTGAACATTTAGTTTAATATTACGGTTAGAATTGTTTATTAAAATTTATTATTATATAGGATATTTTGTTACATTCAACGTTTATTGCTTTCACATATAAGGTTAATAATTATGGCTCACAATAAATATTACAAAATAACTCTGTTTCTATTAACTTTGGGTATAGGGAATGCTTGACAAAAAATAAAGTAATATAATAGAAGATTCTATTTGTGCTATAAAATACAGGGTGTTCCATTTGAAATAAGAGAGAAAATGAAATGTTCGAGTTTCCATCCACCCTGTATACAAAATGAGAAATAATTCAAATTTAATATAATACGGAGATATTGCATCATATTACGAAACACTGTCAGGCAAAATAAAATTTTTTTCTTCAACGCGCAATAAGCTACAGAGCGTTGATTTACCTACGATTTTCATATAAACGTGTCCATATCTTTTGAAGTACTCTGTATAACATAGCAAAATCTTATATCAAAAGCTTCAAAAAAATGTGAGTAATCCGAATTCGGTATAATATACAGGGGTTCTCATTTAAAAAACCATATGTTTAGTTTGTAACGGAGTTATGCAACACTCTGTATAGTTCGAAATAATTTCAAAATATGGACCTTAAAGACATCTACCATTTTTGTTGATATCATTTTTTGTTATCTCTTTAAATAACCCATATACCGAAGTTTGTCGTAAGATTGGTACACCCTGTATATATATATATATATATATATATATATATATATATATATATATATATATATATATATATATATAAATATATATATATATATAAATTTATATATATATATATATATATATATGTATAATTATATATATTAATATATATATATATATATATATATATATATATATATATATATATATATATATATATATATATATATATATGTCAACTCTGAAGTCTCAACCTGCCTACTCTTCAGAGTCAACTGACGGGCCGATCGTCGCGTGGCCGTATTTATAGGGGAGGGGGGCGGGTACTCACGCTCATCAGTGCGGGATGCACTCTGATTGGGCGTTACATAGCGTCCACTGAGAAGTGGTTTCCATGCTGATGGGAGTAACGAAAATCACGGTGTTTATGACATTCCCTGTTCCAATTGTCCTCGTTCTTATATAGGACAAACAAACCGACGAATTCAGGCCCGTGCCAAAGAACATTCACTTTCAGTAAGACACTCAGATATCTCCAACGCCCTTTCCCAACATCACACCCAAACAGGCCACATTATCGATTTCCCCAATACAAGAACTATTGCTCCCGTCCGATCTTTCAAATCCCGAATTTTCCGTGAAGCTGCAGAAATAGAAAAACGTCCAAATTGTTTGAACACCAGAGATGACAGTCACAGACTCCCATCAGCATGGAAACCACTTCTCAGTGGACGCCATGTAACGCCCAATCAGAGTGCATCCCGCACTGATGAGCGTGAGTACCCGCCCCCCTCCCCTATAAATACGGCCACGCGACGATCGGCCCGTCAGTTGACTCTGAAGAGTAGGCAGGTTGAGACTTCAGAGTTGACAGGAAGCAGTACGGTTAGTGGAGTAGGTAGGATGAGACCACGCAATCGTATTGTTTTCCGGATTCCTCCTAATTCGAATCGTGGAGTAGGCAGATTGAGGCCAAGATTCTGAATTATTCCCCTTCTAAATTCTCCTGAAGATGGCTTCGCAAAAGGAGCAGAAACGTCGATATTTTTCAAATCTTTCACACGGATCATTCCGAGAACAAAGATTTTCATATATATATATATATATATATATATATATATATATATATATATATATATATGTATATATATATATATATATATATATATATATATACATATATGTATATATATATATATATATATATATATATATATATATATATGTATATATATTATATATATATATATATATATATATATATATATATATATATATATATATTTGTATATTATATATATATATATATATATATATATATATATATGTATATATTATATATATATATATATATATATATATATATATATATTCTTATTTCATTCACTAATGCAGATAGAGGTGTACCCAAGTTCAATTTCACAGTCGTTTTCTACGGAACTATGAGCATTTTCATTCTCGCGGTCAGTAATTTCACTTTGAAATATTTAAATTTTTTATCTTATTAGACGCCTCGATATTAAGTTGGGCGTACACTTCATATAATATATACTGAAATTTATTTTGCCTCCTGTTTCATGTCATAATTTGAAGATTAAACATATTATGGATCGATTGGGCCGATGCATGATGCAAATTAATAAACCTATTAAAACTACGGTTTATTTATTTATTATTTAGCGTATGGCATTAAGACACAATAACAAATAATTATTACAAATAAACAAACAAAAATTTTAAAAAGTTTGTTCATAAAAACAATTTATTAAATAAGTTTCGGTAAAACTTCACCTTCTTCGGATACTAAATGAAACTAAATATGTTTCTCCGTTATATCGAATACAAGAAATAAATAAATGACAAATTGTGTAGAAAAAGCGAACAGAAGGATAGTTACAAATAATTAGTAAAATAGGAAAAACCAATTCTAAACTGCTACTGAGGTAGTTTTGAATAGATTCAGAAGGGGGCTTGTACTATGATCAATTTGGCTATTCAATAAGAGATAAATAAAAACAAATATTCAGGTCTCCTATTTCGAGTCATGCGTATTTTCATCGATAAATGTGTAAATTGTTTCTCTGAACTATTGTTTTAATATTATAGTATATTGTATAATTAGTGGGAAAAGCATAATATTCCCAAACGACTGTGATAATCCTGGTAACACAGGAGTTTGGGAATATGCTTTTCCCACGAATTATACATACTATTTTTTCTCCGATCGTTGATTTACATTTAAAAAATTAATTAATTAAAAAGTATTTCATCCAAGATGTAATCAAGTAAGTTTAAATAGGTTTCTCTATGTTCATATTGAAATATAGAAGTAGTAACCATGGAAATTACTCTGTTATGACAAAAGTAAAATAATTTTAAAGCTGGTTTTGTTTGATTCGTTTTATTTTATAAGGAATTAAAAAAGAATTAGTAAACATGAACACTGATAGTGATTATTTGTTGTCTTGCACGGCTCCTGAACTAGTAGAAGCCGCGAACGTGGCTTCACTTAATTTACTTCCGGCGAAATCCAGAGAGAAGTATGAACTTTCGTACCAACGCTTCATGAATTTTTGTAGAAAAAACAACAGTGTATCCTTTTCTGAGAATGTACTGATGGCGTATGCTGCTGAATTGGCTAAAACAATGAAATCTTCGACGTTGTGGGCACATTATTCCATGCTTCGATCAACTTTGTCTGTTAAAAATAATATTAATATTGCCCAGTACCAAAAACTGAGAGCAGTTTTAAAACGTCAAGCTACAGAATACAAAAAATGTAAATATTAACAACAATTATAAAAATTAAAACCATACTTTGTTTCATTTTAATGTAATAATCCATTTGTTACATTGTGCCGCACGCTACAGCAGTGCGGTAAGAATATTACCGCACTGTTATTTTCTAATTGCTTAGCAACTGACCACTATTCTGGAATGTTGAGCTTTTCGCATAGAAAACAGGTCAAAATAGTGTTCTCTTTTCCCACGATCGGAGAAAAAATATATTGGTATGTTAGATCAAAAAATAATTATTTCTGGGATTTTTCTCAGTATCTACATATTGGAATCTCCAGCGGCTCCCACTGAATCAAATGAGTTGAAATTACCTGGGATTTTTTCCGTTGCATAACGAAAGTATCGAAATTTGGGTAAATTTCTGCAACAACAGCCATTTTTGCTTGGAAATTTCTAATTATCGTATAAATATCCTTTCCGGTACAAAAATGAGCTGAAGTTTGGTATCTGAAGTAGTTTCCGAGGCAAAATAAACTTTCAGAATTTTCTCAACTTTTCCAACCGCTGCCATTTTTACATAGATCAGTACGCGGAGCAATTCGCGAATTTTTTTCACAATAGAGGCTTGAAATTTGATACGTGGATTGAGTTGAAGTTGAGGTACGTTCCTTCGTTAGTTTCAAATTTTTTCCTATACCACGATCCACTTCGCGAATTTTTTCATAACATAAATTATCATTTACTTTTGAATTCGGTTTGCTATTCCAGCGTGATTTTTCAGAATATAATTAAATCTGTTAGGATCGCATCTCTACGCGATGCATTTCGCGTTATTCTAACTTGAAATTCTACTTTATTACATTATTCTACAATAATTTTATATATAAAACAGTTAACTAATCTCTTTTACTATCTTTATATATGATTAACTCCCTTCAATGACTTGAAATTAACTTATTATCTGATATTCAAATTTATCTGATTCTACGATACATAAATTTCCACAATTATATGTATTCTACATAAATTAAGTCTGTTATATTGAACTAATTTGTTCTAATTAATCTTTACAAGTATTCTATTACTTGTAGTCTCCTATATTTCTAATATTTCATAGATTTATATTGATTTACTTTATATTTACTTCTAACGATTAATGACATTTTAAGTTTATGACATTCTACAAGGTTTTTCATATATACTTGTTTCTAAAATTCATTCTTGAATATTTATAATTCATACATTTACATTGGTCATCATTGTGATTCTATTTTAATCATTTAAATTCACATTTATTGAGTTATTATGTACTAATATCTATCTTGATTCATTGAAGTTTTCCTTTCCTTGATCATTATCATTCAATATTGTACTATATATTTTAATCTTAATATTGCAAAAATAAAAACCATAGCAAATCTCCAAAATTTACATTGAACTTATTTAAATTCAATATTTATAATAATTCAATGTTGAATTTTCTTATAATCTATTATTTATAACTTTTAACAATAACATAACTAAATATAACATAACCATAACATAATATTCATATTTTAAATTCTCCAATATTCATTTTTTCTTTTCAATTATTCTCCATCATTCATTCATTTTATATTCATATATACTCTCTATATTATATACACCTTTTATTTTCCCTGTATTTATTTCTTTAATAAATAGCTATTCTCTGGTTTTTCATTTTCTATTTCATATGGATTTATTGTTAATTCTTTCCATTTGAAGGTCCTTTATAAGAAAATATTTGTTTGTAATGTTAATAAAATATAATAATTATCTGATAAACATTTTTGTGATTTACCAAAATTCTTTAATACTTATATAAATTTTGATTCATGATTTATATGTATAGGAATAGTATAATTCAATTGATATTTTTCTACCTTTAATTACTTTCTTTATAATTGTATTCTACAAATAGATATATAAAACTGTTGTTATTTCATTCTGTATTTGATTTATTATCATTTCTATATTTCTTTGCACTTCTAGTAAGGAATAGGATTATGTTTGCTACGCAAATTCATATATATTAATATTTATCATTTTTGGTCTTAGCGATTTCTTATTATCGTTATCTAAGCCATTTTATACCCCTATCATTTTATATTTGTCACCACTTTCAGTTAACATAATACATTTTTATATATGTGTGTCACCATATTTTTGGTAGATCCATCACATTTTAAATTCATATTTACTTTGTCTCCACATTCGGTAGACTTATTTATACCTATTATATTTATATATGTCATTATACCTTACATATTTCCTCCCCATCCTTACTTTCGTTCCTATAACCTGTCTATAATCTATACATTTTCATTTTGCTTTATATATGCTATTTCTTATATATTTCTACGATCTTATAATATTTCATTATTTCTGTTTGCATTGATATACTATTACCTATTAAATTCACAAGATTTTATTTTTAAATTAGGACTATTTACTGATTCATAATTATTAATTCAATATTTATAACTATTTATTTCTCTATCATGTCATATATTCTTTTTCATTCATTCAATTAACTTTAATCTATAAAAAACTATTTACAATTTTAACTATCTATCCCAACTTTCCTACTCTTTTAATAAAAATACGCGAAAAATACGAACATGATGAAGCTCTGCTACTCACGATTTTTTTTTGTGACAGAATAACCTTCAGAAATCGCTCTTTTGAAAAACTTTTTAATTTTCACTCGTATACTATTTGTTGATTTTACCTCAGATATGGTTGCTATAAATACACTCATTATGCCCTAGGGTGTTATGAGCGGGCATTATGGATCATAACGCCTGCTAATTGTACGAGGAGAAATGAAGCAACTTCCATTGATTGAATACTTCATGACCCTTGTCGTATACGACTCTGGATTTCTCCGGCAATGAATTATTCGCAGATTTGGCTGCATTTTCTATGATATTCTTGGGTAAATTCATTTTCATTTCCATTATTTCTATAAGACTACACAAAGAAAGCAGCAATGACATTCACTAAATATGATAACAAAAATATTCACAAACGTCAAAATATCAACAAATGACATGCCTACTGTGAGAAGGAAAATGGAAAGTATAGGAGCAATGAACCGATTTTAAAATCGATTTTTCATTATAATAAAATAATTTGTCCACGACTGTACTATAAAACATTCATTATACAAGTGCTTCCTAAAGTGTAACACTACCTATTATTCACTAGTGAATAATGGTTCATTATTCACTGAAGGAAGTATTTCTAAACTAGAGAACATCATATACATTGTTATGATATTATTATAGTTAGATTTTAAAACATTGATTTATCTATAAATTCAATGCCTTCGTTTATTTTCAATAATTGTTCTGTTAATATTAATATAAATAAATAAATGCAAAATTATCTATTTCATCTTTATCAGAGTGAAAGAAAGGAATGGAATCGATGTCAAGTGAAATAGTTGATGTTTACGTGAGTATGCAGTTTTTAGTGAACACAGAAAATGTTATGTCAACGCTTTTGATAACTATTTTTATTGTTGAAATCCAGATTATTACTAATTTTTTCGAAGAAGTCGTGGACAAAGTATAGTATTCTACTCGAAAAAATTACAATGTTTCACTCTGGTGAATTGCGACACTCACCTGCGGCTCGTGTCGCAAACTTCACCCTCATGAAAAATAGCAATCATTTTGTGCTCGCTGAATAATATACTATTTCTCGTGAAAGATAAAATCTTGTATGAACCACGTGCGTTACTAAATCCTAACGCCCATGGGGCGTTAGGATCTATATAACGCACTTGATACATAAATAACTATTCCGTATCATATTCTCCATTATTTCTGGCTTGTAATTATCGTTCATACCGAATTGCCTAATAATCCCTTTCTCTTCGTTCAAATCAACGTTAGAGAGATGCGTATTAACAAGTCGATGAACCAATCTAACTATATTTGTTCATTCAATTAGAAGCATTTCATTAACTTCAACTAAATATGAAACGTATAATGGAAGGCGTTTCCATAAAGGCGGCGAAAACCACAGCGGCCCATTTTATGCGTCATCTGGCGTCACGTATTGCACCACCCCTCATGTCCCAGATTCTGAGGGTAGATTGCCGCAAGGGGTGCGTTACATGCTTACGGAAACTGCACCGTGTGCGTTGCATATCTGCCCTTATCCGTCTGTACCTACATTCCATCATTTATGACAGATTTGTCAGTTGGCAGAGCGTGTCGTCAAGGTCCGATAGATCGCATTGTCATGTGGACGTCTGCCAAAAAGGCACAATCTCTCGAGCTCGTTGGAAATAACGTGCGAGTAGTTACTGAAAATGGTAGCGTAAAATTAAAGCTTTTTTGTAGCATTTCGGGGCTCGTTGCATTGTTTAAAATAGGGGTAGTTATTCGATATAGCTTTTTTTTCCTCACAGGTATATAAATTAGATTCTCGACGACCCTAGAATGAATGTTGTCATCAATTATTCGAAATCCGTTGAACTATTGAGACTGTTCAAATCGATTGGTTATCTTTTCAGATAGTTAATGGAATCCGTAGTTTCTACGTGATAATTTACTATGATGAACAAAAAAAAAACTTGAATTTACTACGTTTATTATCACGAAAATACAAAACTGCGAAAAGGGCCAAACTAACTTACTTAGAATCATTAGAAATTTTGAAACTCAATCATAATGCAAAAAACGATATATCACTGAACGACCAGATTGATTTGATATATTCAGTTATAATATCACAAGAGCATCGGAAATAATCGATTATACTTCCGAGCCACTAGAAACATTTTGCGGAACACCACCAGAGCGTAGCTCGGGTGATGTTTTAAGAAAATACGTCGAGTGACGAGGTCAGTATAACGATTATTTTCGATTGCTCGAGTGGTATTCCTTACGAATTTATAACGAATATAAAATATTAATTTTTTTTGACAAACGTCAAAACATCGTCAATATGAAAATATTCTCATTTTGACACGAGGCGAAACAACAAAACGATTATATCCCGTCGTCAAATCTGAATTATGTATTCAATTTTTGACTCAATCTGCCCGATGATGATCTAGTGACCGAAATTGCAATCGCAGTTTTATATTTTCCAAAGTATTTTTGTGATAATAAACGTAGTAAATTCAAGTTTTGTTTTCGTTCGAATGAGTATCGTTGTAACAATAATTATTTTATTAAGAGAACACTTTGACTCCTTTCTGAGAATATTGGAAAACAATGGCTCGCTTGGCCCATTCGGACTACAGAAAGTGGGTTTTATAGAAATGGGTGATCCCGTTCAAATTGAACAAACCGTTTGCGAGAATCCATCATCTTCGTTGAATCATTATTCTTCTTTATTTAAAACTAACGGTAATGGAATCGTTCAATTACTATTCAGTATACCAGAACCACATTTGTTTGAACAGTTTCGGTTAAATTCATAATACAAATGTAACACTTTCAGTGAAAGTCTAACTTTCGTTCATTTAAAAAATTCCTATGAACCGCAGAACCAATTAATTTGAATTAGTATCAATTTTACTTTATTTAATTTTATATAGCAATTATTTTTCTCTAATTTTCTAATATTTGTTTGAATAGCAGCTTTCATATATATTATTCGAGGCAGCAATCCATTTAAAAACATTTATTAATATTCTAGGCAAGATCATTCGTCCAATAGTTATTAAAGAACTTCACACATCAAAATTATCAGTAAAAATTGTCAGGAACTTTAACATGAAAATGAGTGCGCCCAACAACACCGAGATCGCCTCGAAAAAGCTGCATCCGTAGTGGTTTCGTATGTATCTTGTTGTAGATTTCGGTGGATCATTGTTACTCCAAGATCCCAGAGCCGCGAGACGTCACTCATTTTCTCAGCAATAATATGTATGCGATTAAGTAGTGTTTTTATGTACTTTCAGTGTATGGATACCTGCTACCTTGTGCCGACGGCCAATTTCCAGGTATCAGGTGCTACAGATGGAAAAAAAACTCAACTCACTTTTCTTATTACTCATTCTTGATTTTTATATATGATACTCAGGGAACTATTTCAATACCTTATGCAAGCTGCCAGACCGATCGTATGGGCCAAACATCCCGCCAGACACAAATAAAGTGTACCTATGAGTATGACAGTATGAGCGAAATGTCATGATTTGCTCATTTGAGCGCGATAGTGATTATCTATGCGCATCGATCTCCCTTCGATACTTACTGTCATAACATTTCGCTCATACTGTCATACTCATAGGCATAGGGACACTTTATTTGTGTCTGGCGGGATGTTTGGTCATACGATCGGTCTGGCTGCTTGCATAAAGAATTGAAATAGTTCCCTGCGTATCATATATAAGAATCAAGACTGAGAAAATAAGAAAAGTGAGTTTAGTCTTTTCCATCTTGATACCTGGAAATTGGCCGTCGGCACAAGGTAGCAGGTATATACATACTGAAAGTACATGTGAGCACTACTTCATCCCACAAATATCATTGCTGATATAGTTATTAACGTAACAAGGCCGATATGTAGCAAATAACGGATGAGGTTGGATAATGTAATCCGAGGCGCAGCCGAGGATTATAACTAACCGAATCCGTTATTTGCGTATCGGCCGTGTGTCGTTAGACTTTTCGTAATCCCGTTGAAAGATTATATTTTGATTCCGAAGAAAGAAAAAAACCCGTACATCGCAATTCTAAATAAAAATCCCAACGTCGTGCACTCTGTTGTCATGGAACAGTTTGGCAGTTTTATAAACAACGTCAGTTTTTTGTGTTCTCAAGTTCGCTTTAACGACGACCATGGGTGAAATTGATGAAATTGAGGAACAAAATCACATTCCTTTAGAAATATTGGGAGAATCATGTGCAGTGCAGCGAGTGTTGATTAACTGCCGAAAATAACTGAGAGCGATATCAAAAAGAATATGAAAATTTTGGAATGTGGCGTGAAAGCAAGAATGTAAAGGTGGTTAATGAAGATATATTATTAGCCTATGCGAAATGAAAATCAGAGGTTTATTCTCCCAACTCGCTGTGGACCAAGATTTCAATGTTGTTATTGTAAGCAGAATGATGTTTTGAAATAAATATTTGAACAAGTGATTTCTTAACGGCCGCCGGCCGTTATGAAATTATAACGGCCGGCGGCCGTTAACACTGACTTTTCAATTGTCATCTGAATACCGTTAAATCAAAATAACAGTATGGGATTACGAATAAATAAGTAACGTCTGGTGGCTCAGGGATCTTGCTCTATTAATTCTTAGCAATCAATTCATGAAAAATATACTAGTTATCGAAATGCCACGTTGCAAAGTAAATATCTTCAAGTCAGGAAGTATTCTTTCTCTCGACGGTATTGCATTTTCGGTCTTAACAGTGAATTCTTGGTTCCCAATATCTTAGGCGGAGGGTGTTATGGGTTGTTATCCACATAATAGTTCACCCGACAGTTGTATTGGATTATTATACTATCAGAAATATGTTGATTCATTCCAAGTAAGCTGCACTGATGAGATCTAATAAGATCGAAACAGCTATATGCAGATGTTGAGTCAGGTAGACTTGACTATTTTTATATTTCACTCTTGATGCGTAGTGAATGCAGATTTCGCGTCGCGGTATACATATAACCAGCTCCCTTGGAGCTGGTTATATGTATACCGCGCTGAGATTGTTTCATAATTTTCAAATTATTGAAGAATTTTCCTTGTTTCACTTTCTATAATATATATTTTTCTTCATATCAAATTCATCAGCTAGAAATTTAAACAGTTTCACCATTCAGAAGTAATTTAATTCAGGTCTAAGTTAATTCGTTTTCTATTCATTTATAACAAATTCGTTTTCTAAGCCCCTGTAACCAGTTTTCCTCACATGGGCCCTTTATTCGATACATATTACTAACCCCGTAGGGCGAATAGATTAAAATTCATCGGCGCGGAAGAAGGTCCAAATTTCAATCGATGTACCAGTAGTAGAACAACGGACTCGTACAGCGTGACGAAATAATTCCTACAGACATTGTCACCTGACGTAATTGTCAAAACAAACTGAAATATGTCAAGCGTTCGAAAACTAGTTTGACAATAAAGTCAAAAAAACTCGTGAGCAGCAGAACTCCATCACAAAGGTAGTATTTTTCGCACGAAATGCAACGAGTCGAGATGCGATTCTACTGGATTTATAGGTATTTTGAAAAATTGCGCTTTAATAGCAAACTGAATTGTTATGTAGAAATTAATTCATAATATGAAAAAACAATTTCGCATCGCAGTGGAAACCAACGAAGGAACGTACCACAACATCAATTCAATCCACGTACCAAATTCAACCCTCTATTTTAAAAAAAAATTCTCTAAATGCATCGTGTACTGATAGCGAAGCAGGTCGGGATGCGATTTGAACGGAATAGTCCCCGCGCGGTGCAGCGCGACTGAGGAAAATGATTGAAACTACCAAATGGCACTTCCTCAACATTAACTCAATCTACGTACCAAGTTTCAACTCTCTAACTCAATCTGCAGAAGCTGTGGAGTTTGGCAAATTTTCAAAATCCACGAAGAAATATCAAGGTAAAAATGGGTTGGATAAATTTGACCAAATTTAGATAGTTTCGTTCTGCCTTGGAAACCACTTCAGATACCAAATTTAAGCTCATTTGGTGTGATGCGAATGGCTGGAGATTCCCCCCCCCCAAATGACCCGGCCCCACCTAATTATTTTGATTGGGAGCTACTCGATTTATCATTGCCCAAAATACCAGTGGCTTTTGAATCTATAAAAGTTCCCCCCCCCCCAAAAGTCGGGCCTGGATCCGCGCCTGATATATATATATATATATATATATATATATATATATATATATATATATATATATATATATATATATATATATATATATACCTATCCTATCCGATTTACACGATGTCGCTTTTACACGGTTCATAAACTAATGAAATTCGGAAAATTTCTAAAAATATATTTTTGGTTACATAATCATATCCACAGAAAGACTGATAGTTCCTGATTGTGTATCTTCCCAATCGTCCGATCTTCCGATCCTCTCGAATCCATCAACGGTTGAGCTGGTAGATTTCGACCGGGAATATTCTAGTGATGGAAGTGACATTATATCAATCAAGAAGAAAAAGTGATAGCGAATACATTTCGAACATACCTGAATTTGTTTCAGCAGGTACTTTTAGAAAAAAATTTTTGGGCAAACTATACCTAGTTTAAAGTTTTTGGATATGTTTTACTCTTGCTCCATTTGAATAAATGACTTAATTGCGCAGTGTTTTTCGTTTTACATGGTTTTATATAGGAAAAACAAGGATTTCATTTTACACGGATTTGTCAGGAAGCTATCTTCAGTGTAAATCGGGGGGATAGGTGTGTGTGTATATATATATATATATATATATATATATATATATATATATATATATATATATATATATATATATATATATATATATATATACAGTGCTTTCATGATGAAAGGAACAAATTCATTAAAAAATTAGGTTTCTATTTCATGTTAAAATCCTCGGACAGGTCGATTAGTATTTTTATTTGGGCATTTTTCGCAATAAAAATTTTGTATACAGGGTGTCTCATTCAAGAGCTATGGCTTTGTCATTAGTTTTTTTAAAGGTAATACCCTGTATATTATTTCACTTTACAATTCTACGATAAATTCTTATCACTTTTTGTGAACATACCATATGCCTCAACTTGATGGATTCCCAGATTATAACGGAGATAGTGGAGCACCTGGAGATTTAAAATGTGGATTAAAAGTACAAAAAAAAATTTTGGTAAACATTGTCATTAAATCTGAAGAATGAAATTTCACATGTACCATCTGAATTCATTCACTGGTGCTGTATAGTCCGCAGTTTTCACGTTTTTAACGCTCCAGGCACTACACTACTTCATTGTTTAAGAAAATGCAATTACTTGAGAGAGAACGTATTGAAGTACTTATGATGATTGGTTTTGGAGATAGGGTGCGTTCACAAGAAGAAGTCTGCAATCTATTCAATGAAAATCATCCTGATCGTCCGCCAATTACTAGATCGACAGTCAGCAAAATTGAATCAAAATTCAGGAGATACGGCCACGTTAGAGATTTACCTAAAGGAAGACCACCGAGAGTATCTGAAGAAACAGTGCTGAACGTTCTACTAGAAACCCAAGATAACCCTCATACATCCATTACTACAATTTCCAATAATTTCAATTTATCAGTAGGGTCCGTGCATAAAATACTTAAGGTAAATAAGTATCATCCCTATAAAATTAAGCTGGTACATGAATTATTAGAAGACGATTTTGACCGTAGAGTACAGTTTTGTGAGCAGATTCTTGAAATTCATAATCAACATCTAAATTTCATTACAAACATAATTTTTTCTGATGATGCCACCTTTACTTCAAATGGCCACGTCAACAGACAAAACTGTAGGTATTGGGCGACCGAGAATCCTCATTGGATGCAAGAATGCCACACACAGCGGCCTCAAAAAATTAATACATGTTCGAAAATCGTATAGTTGGTCCCTATTTTTTTGAAGGAACACTAAACGGAGAGGACTACTTGAACTTTCTCCAGTTCGAACTCATTCCGGCTTTAGCTGTTTTGTTTCCTAACCCACAAGATCCTGACATACCTAATAACGAGATATGGTTTCAACAAGATGGGGCACCTCCTCACTATTCAATCGCTGTTCGACAATTTCTTGATGCAACTTTTCCCAACAGATGGATAGGACGGAGAGGTCCAATTGAGTGGCCGCCAAGATCACCGGACATAACCCCATTGGATTTTTTCTTATGGGGTTATTTGAAGTCTAAAGTTTATTTGAATAGACCAAATAATATTGATGATCTAAAAGAGAGAATCAGGCAGGAAATAAGACTTATCAGTCCAGAAGTAATTGAAAATGTGCAACGGGAAACATTGAATCGACTTCAAAAATGTCTCGAAGTAAACGGACAACAGATTGAACATATGTAAAAATTAAATTAGTAATTACATTTGTGTGTTTTCATATCGTACCTCTCATTACCCACTATCTCCGTTTCTGGCAATCCATCGAGTTGAGGCATATGGTATGTTCACAAAAAGTGATAAGAATTTATCGTAGAATTGTAAAGTGAAATAATATACAGAGTATTACCTTTAAAAAAACTAATGACAAAGCCATAGCTCTTGAATGAGACACCCTGTATACAAAATTTTTATTGCGAAAAATGCCCAAATAAAAATACTAATCGACCTGTCCGAGGATTTTAACATGAAATAGAAACCTAATTTTTTAATGAATTTGTTCCTTTCATCATGAAAGCACTGTATATATATATATATATATATATATATATATATATATATATATATATATATATATATATATATATTTATTAATTTTTGAGATGATGAATTGTGGTATAGGAGGTCTAAGTCGAATATATGTATTTTATAGGAAAATACGACTAAAAAAGGCATCGGATTCTCGGTTTGTCAATGCTGATGTCAATAATTGATGTTGCCAAATGTCAATAAATTTCCGTATTCTAGGTAATTTCTAAGATTTAAAATTAAGATCGTAGCGTAGGTTTAGAGCTCAAAAACATTATTATTATTATTATTATTATACATTTCATTGCATGAGGCAGGCGAGATGGAAAATTATGATTGAAAATTGAGCCTCGAATCCTGAAAGGTTGAGAAACGCTGTGTTAAGCTCGAGCAATGTTTTCACCCTTGTGTCCAAACTTATTTGTTCACTCTTCAGGTGTTCCCAGAAACCATAGAGGATTAACTAAACGAGTCCGTCAGCTGTCATTTAAATAACAACTCCGGAACGTCTTGACGATCACCTTTCGTTCTTTATTTCCGATCGACGTTCTTGAATTCACTCAATTATAGAGACACGGCACGCGTCATTAATTAAGAAACTAATATACTCAAGCTTACATGCGCAACATATAAGGCATGTTTGGCTTATAAATTATGACTTACTGGCTACGGTTGTGAAGGCACCTGACCGGTTTTTATTATTTCGGGTAGTTAAACTCTTATTTCAACGCCTCTGATGGCGATAATCGACAAAGCTTAGAATAACCAATTATTTCCTGAAACTTTATTAAGACAACTACGGTTATTCGGTTGTACCGACGGGCGAGCGTTATAGTTCAACTGTGACTGATGTAATAAAAGTAATTGCTACGACCTATACGGAAAGGTGTTTTCACTTTTTCAAAGTTTATATGAAAATATAACGAATTTTATGACGAACTGCAAAATTTTTTAATAATTATATTTTTTTAAATATCCATCGACTGTTGTGAAAATTACAGGTTACATATATATATATATATATATATATATATATATATATATATATATATATATATATATATATATATATATATATATATATAATATATATATATATATATATATATATATATATATATATATATATATATATATATATATATATATACAGGACCGTAGCCTAGGGGGCGCCAGAGTTGGCTGAGCACCCTCTGGAATTATTTACCCTTTCAGGGCAACTGGTTAGCTAGAAAGACCACAGTTTGTTAGTCATGAGTAAAACTGCTCGTTGGCTATTTCAGTATACCAGTGTGTTTTGTGTGTTATCTAACATGGCAAAATTTTACGTATTCATCGAAGACAGACCGAAATACGTCGAAGCGCGTATAACGTGCATTTGTTTACTATAGTTGGACACTACTCAGAGGATCTGCTGAAACTGTGTGAATTTGTTATTTTTATTTATTAATGGTGGAAAAATGGCTCCAAAGTTATTTACTTATATCTTACTTATGCATTTTCATGAATATATTGAACGTAAATGTTTCCTTTCTTTCGAAATTACTAATTTTGTTGGGGTCTCCTGAACTTAGTGGGCACTTACGTGATCATGTTATCTTATTTTAGTTCTGAGGAAGCAAGTTTGGAGTACCTACCTACTGAATAGGCTTGCCAATTTTCGAAAGGACAACCCGGGAGATTTTTTTAAGGAGTTTAGTAGGGGGGGGGTTGAAGAAAATGTCAATCATTTATTTATTTTTAATTTATTTATACTCTGCTTCTAATATTTGACAGTTTTTTACCACAAAATCATAATCATTAAAAATCGAAGTTTGATTAGTAGAGCGCAGTTGCGTATAATTTTTAAAAAACTGGGGAAATTAGTCACCCCGGCAAGTCGGGAGGTTGACCATTATTACCGGAGTCATCCGGGCAATCCGGGAGGGTTGGGAACCCAATAACTGAATATTTAGAAAATCTTCCTGCAGTATAATTTGTAAGAAATGTTCAGCGTGCAAAGTAGAATTGTATTTGAAACATGACAAAAACTGTTTCATGTTATATTACGCAAAATAGGTTATATTGCTTGGTTATATGTTCCTACTGGTTATGTGGAGTGACCACATCCTGCAGGATAATCTTTGTGTTTTTTTATCTTGAAATTTGTTTCATTTTCTTCGATTATCTCTAATAAACCATTATCAAACCATACATATTTTTTCAAAACAAAAATAATTTGGGCCGGAAAGGGTTAAGCCCCCTCTAGAAAAGATACCAGAATTATTACAAACTAAAAATGTTTATATCTGCATTGAAACATAAAACTAGCCTAGTTACAAACAAATCTACCTAATTGTAAAACTGACTCAAAATTATTTATTTGCGGCATCTTTTAACCCGCAAAACATGTTGACGTTTTTATTCTAAAATAAAATAGCGATAAACGAGCGGCTACTAGCAGGGTTGCCAGATTTTTCAGAGCCGTGTGTTGCACTTTAGACGCTGATTTGTCGCCCAAAAGCGCAACCGTGGTTAACGGGGAAACATTGGTAACAAGTATTTTTGCATATAAAATTCACTTATTCTCAAAGTTATTTCATACGTGTTTTGCTTCTAATTTGTCGCCCAAAATCGCAATCATGATTTTTTCGCAACCACACGAAAAAATAGTGCACCCAACATGTTTGCCTACTCGTCCAAAAAACAATAATAGGTATTTTGGGGACTTTTTACTTAAATTACTATTACAATCAAAACCATGATTCTGTTTCAAATATCTTTATTTTTATATAAACTGTTCACAAAACATCATTACATCATCATCATCTTTGTCTGTGGTTGAAGTTGTGGATTGGCTCTGCTAATGATACATATCAGAATTAAATTTTGCATATATAGCTTTGCTAGGCTTAAATTTTTCACAGCAAATCTCATTTATTGCAAAGTGAGATCTAATAGACACAACTGAATTTAACATTTTTAGTATCATTTTGTTTCGAATTTTACATTCAACAATATTCATCAATGAAAATATCCTCTCCGCGAATGCATAGGATGACGGTAAGCTTTTAAGAGTCAAAGCAAATAGAACTAAATCTTTAAACATGAATTGGTGGGATGCATTTTTTAAATCTATAACCTTCCTCCAAAAAATGGCTCTATGATATTAACGTCTAAAGATATATTTGTTTCTTTATATTTAACGATAGTATATTTTTATTTTTTTTTTAATATTTTTTATTTCTATTTGTTTCATTTATTTAGAGTTTTCTATGAGAGATTTTTTATTGACCTATTTTTTTATTAGAACTAATTTTTTTATTTTTTCAAAATGTTTTTCAATGAAAATTCGTTTTCCAGTATACACTTCTAGGTAAAAAGACAGAAAAAGCTGTATAATCCTGTCTTTTTTCACGTATATTTATTTTAGTATCATGTAAAAAACAAGACCCCTCAAGAATTTGTTTAGCCCCCTCTAGAAAGCAGGGCTGGCTACGGCCCTGTATATATATATATATATATATATATATATCTATCTATATATATATATATATATATATATATATATATATATATATATATATATATATATATATATATATATATATATATATATATATATATATATATACATAGAAGTGTATATATATTTGTATAGATAGATAGATAAATAGATAATATTTATTGATTCCAGAACTATATAACATACAAGTTACACACAAAAACCCATGTGGGCATGAAACCACATCAACATACAAAACAAAAAATGAAAACATATCAAAAAATATAAAAACAATTTCGAAATTCTCGGCTCTACAAAAAAAATGTTCTATGATTCATCACTTTAAAACACTTGTCTAAACTAGACCTATTATTATAATCGTAGAATTAAATACAAAAAAATTAACTTAATTCAAAGGATTTTCACTTATCTATAGCCGATTTTTCACATATATATATATATATATATATCAGGGGCGGCTAGTCAAAGGAGGCTAAGGAGGCTAAGCCTCCTCAATAATATTCCGTGTATCACTAATATATTATATTGAATAGTCAGCATTATTCAGCATATTCATATTAATCAAAATCATATTATTTTATGCACCTACCTTCCTTTCAACCTACATTATATAATATAATTTTATAATTAAGATAGAAGGTATTTACATTTACTGCATTTCATTCATTTCAAGATTTGTGGCTACGCTGCGGAGGCATGGAAAGGTATATTCTCAACGTTCATTATGCCTGCCACAGAAAAGCAAACAACGGTGCAAATACTCCGAATGAATTGCAATAGAAAAGCAAAACACATGTAAATGGCAACACGGATAGGAACCCAGTCTCATACAATGTCGACCAATCACAACTATAGAATTTAGCATTAATTGAATCGTAGTGTGATCGTAGTTACTAATGGCAGCGTGTTTACTTATATTGCTCGCGTATTGTCTAATTGTTTCTATCCCGGTGACATCGGCTTCCGTAGAGCGCTCGTTTTCCACTCTTACGAGAATTAAAAGTTATTCACGAAATCCCATGAGCTAGGATAGTTTGAAAAATATTAGTTTGTTGTCTATTGAAAAGGAATTGGTAAAACTTTTGGCGAAAGACAAAAAATTTTATGAGGATATTATAGATCATTTTGCTAACGTTAAAGATCGCAGAATCCCGCTAATCTTCAAAAATATATAAAAACTTTTTATTTGCTCTCACCAGCTGTTAACAAATTCGTTAAGTAGGTAGGTAGGTACCTATTTTGTGAAAGAAAAAAAAATTTGATGAATAGATGAATTGATTAATTGGCTGAGAAGAGTTTTTGTGAATATTGTAAATAGGAGTTGTAGGTCTCAAGGTAGACACTCGAAAGTGAAAACAAATTAATAGCTTAGGGTGCTTGTTTTACTTTGATTTTCTTTAAATTATAAGGCGGTTGACCTTGAAATCTTAAAAATTTTCGCCTATGGTGTATTTTTTAACACCTCTTGTAGCCTCCTCAAACCAAAACCTCACGAGCCGCCACTGATATATATATATATATAGGTATATATATTTACTCGTCTTTTCTTACCAAGAACATGCAAACTTAATTTAAACAGCAAAACTTGTGAAACATATATGTGAATAAAGCATAATTAGTGGAGTCAAGCCAAATGTTTTATTTTATTTAATTTATAATTTTGAACAATGTTCCACCAAGTACTGAGCGAGCATTCAACTGGCGTCAATATCACCAATTGTACAAATTTCGATATAAATACTGATACAAACGAAAACTAAAATGTTACGAATTGTTGGCTATATATAAATATTATGAAGAAACGAGTTTTATTGATTTGATGTTCTACGGAATAATTACCTACACAACACGTTGTTACTTATATTACTATTTATGAATTTCACACAATAAAATCTTTATAGTTATAGATCGTTCAAATATGTTTAGAAATAGAGAAGTACGATTACTTTGATTCGCACCATTTCGAATTTTGGGTGTCATGAATTCAAGTCAGAAAGAATTCGTTTGATTCACATTAACTAAGCAAGTAATTGTTCAAGTAGCCTCCAAACGATCATTCATCTCTGTTAGTAAATACTGAAAAATATATAATATCAAATCTAAAGTTGATTGATTTTGGATGGGATTCACGGAGCTTCTGGAGATAATTGCAGTTAGAAACGCGCGAAATTTCCATCGAGCGTTCTGGGAACTCGAGAGATGACAACTCTCCTTACGCGCGAGAGCTACCAAGGAATGTGTAGCTTCTTTAAATGAATGAGCACTAGTTCAGGATGGCCTATATTCACTAATCGGTATTCACAGATGGATAATTTCTCACTAGGTGGCGCTTCGTATGGTATACTAATTCAAAATTGACACCATGATATTTCGTCCTATTGTGATCAAAAATCAATATAAACTGGTTCGGGCGCCTTTAAGTACCCCATAAATCAGAACTAACAGACTATTAAAAACTTGGCAAATTAGTATACATATCGTGTTACTCAAATAACATATCGGACAAGCGTACGGTGCAACGTTCCACTTTCTAAATCGATCTCACATATCGGCAAATTGTTCGCATTGTGCGGAGATATTCAAGATCTTACGTAATACAACGTTAATGTTGAGAAATGGTACTAACTAATGCGTATCGAGAAAAAAACAACTGAGATTCTCACTAGAGTGACTGGTTTTTATTAGCGCTCAATAAGAACATTTTTGGATTGGTTGGGCCGATACTTGGTGTAAATTAATAAACATATTAAAACAATGGTTAAAAATAACAATTTACACATTCATTAAAAGAAATAACGCATGACGCACGTTTCGGTGGAACTTCACCTTCTTCAGATGCTAATGGCAAATTAACTATGATTCTCTGTTATATTGAAAACAAGAAATGACAAATTATGTAGAAGGGGTAAATACAAAGATGGTTACAAATAATTATTAGAATAGGAAAAACCAATTCTGAACTGCTAGTCAGGTAGTTCGGTAATATTGGAAAGATTGAGAAGGGGGCTTGAAGTATGATCGATTTGGCTATTCAATAGGAGACCGGAATGCTTGTATTTATTCATCTGTAATGATTCTAAAAAATTAAGTTTAATTCCCTTACTTTCAGTATTTAATATTTTAAAATCGAAATTGAATGTGTGATTTTCTTGGATTAAATGGTTTGCATAATGTGAATCCGACTTCTGATTAACAAAGCTACGTTTGTGTTCTGAAATTCTAGTTTGAAAACTTCTGAAAGTTCTACCAATGTAAAACTTATTACAATCGCCACAATTAATTTTATAAACTCCCGATTTATTATCTTTATGAACTTTGGATTTATTATTTCTTATATGATTTCTTAAATTATTACCGGTACGATAAGCAATGTTAATGTTGTGCTTAGATAAAAGAGATTTAAGTTTTTTACTTGAATTTCCGATGAAAGTGAGGCTGTTATATTCGATATTATTTTTAGTAAGGGGGTACACCTGGTTAATCGCACTTTTGAAAAACTTTTTATCTATCATATTGTCTATAATATTGGGATCATAATTATTATTTACGGCAATTTGTTTAATTATATTTTTCTCGATGTTAAAATTGGCGTTTGAAAGTGGAATATTTACTAAACGATGTACCATACTATTGAAAGCTGCCATTTTGTGTTGGAATGGATGTATGGAAGTACTATGTATGACGCTATCATTGTGCGATGGTTTGCGAAAAATTGAAAAATTATGTTTGTTATCTACTTTTGTTATTTTCAAATCCAAATAGTTAATTGAGTTATCTTTTTTCATCTCTAAAGTGAATTTTATATTATATATTCTACATAATTTGTCATTTCTTGTTTTCGATATAACAGAGAATCATAGTTAGTTTGCCATTAGCATCTGAAGAAGGTGAAGTTCCACCGAAACGTGCGTCATGCGTTATTTCTTATAATAAATGTGTAAATTGTTATTTTTAACCATTGTTTCAATAAGAACATTTTTAGAAAATTGCCCAACGTTTATACACCATGTGAAGAAGAAACATCAGGATGAAAGTGACAACAATAATTTTTTTTATATTATATTGTTTACTAAATGATTTTTGTGATGGAATTCCTCATCACACGTTACACTCCAGACACTTGACGAATGAAATATGAGCCTTAAACTGCGTCCGACACGACAGACACTGGATAGACATGACACATTCAATTCCTTCCAAAACCTTCCAAAACAATCACTATCAGATGTTGTTCGTTCATTGTGCGTGGTGTTTTTTACTCATTATTTATTCAACATCGTTACATTATACATGTTTGATGCAAAAATATATAGAGCGAAAGGAACATCGTTCGAACAGGGTGTCCCACGCCCCCTTTCTTTTCGCAAGAAGTATCGATTATGTAATCAGACGTCAACATCTTTAAATTTGGCATTGTTTATATTTATATATTACTACGATAATTTTCTCCTTTTTTCTACTTTCTTATTACAGACTCGAAGAGAAATTTCTTGCAGTAATTTCTGCAGTTATTGCCAATCTCATCATTGTGTCTTGACGTTTTATTAATGGAATAACCATGTCCTATAATTACGAATAGGTTTCCTCGTCCATCCTTACGTAATTACGAGAGTCCTCTAGTTCTAACCTTCATTTTTCTAACAGGTGAATGTGTGAAAAATTTTATCGTTCTAGAAACCAACCTTAAGACCACATTCGGCGACGATTTTCATTTTCTTTTTTCTTCGTACACGCCAATGTCACCAGAACTAAATATTCCTCCTGCTCAGACATCTGGCGAAACATTTTAGCAGACTGGACAAAACTATGGTTTTCTTCGTACGTATGTACGCAATCAGGTTGTACGTTATTGATTGCACGTTTTTGGATGCACATCGAAGTATTAAGACATTGACGTTTGTGTGTAGCCTTCCGAAAAACTCTTCTCGTATGAAACAAATTAGGTCTGCACTATATGTAGAGATCGCCAATGGATAATCGTTTTACACACCTGGGCACGCTTCGGTTGCTACAAATTACGTCATCCGATTTGACGCGGCGAGTAACCACGAAGTGGGCCGCTTTTTGCACATTTCCTTATCCCGTTGCCAATGTCTACTAGTTTCGCTTTTTCGATAAAGGTAGGTACGACGTACACGGCCGTAGGTGGCGTAGAAAACAAACGAGCAGCAGTTGCGGGCTCGTTCCATTGATAGTCTTGCGGCTGTCTTGATGCGTGATGCAAGATAATGTACGAAAATGGATCGGCGTTGTACATAATTTTTCATTGGTGTAGGTTGGTGGATCGGGGATTGAGTTAAGTGGCACCCCTTCCAGTGATCTGGTTGAAATTTTCAATATGACATGACAAATCGCACCTGTCAGCAAGGGTACCAATAGACAGTTACAACCGACTGATCTATTAGTGTAAAAATGAAAATTCTATCACTAAATAATTGATTAAAAAGAAAAATTAGAATATATAGGCAAATATCCAATTGATGTTGTTTACTGACTAGTAATCTTTGCATTATTTATAGTACCTACTCTTTACCCATGACTAAATGAGCTATGCAGTAATTGACCTTTTTAGAGGTTAAGTAGATCTGAATTCATTTTTGATATGCAGCTAACTCCGCTAACTTGATTATATTTTTTCACTTAATTAGTTTTACATACCTCGATATTTTTGGAAACTATTAAATATTTTCTTGTAAGTTACTTTATATGAATATCAACTAATTATCACTAAATAATAAGTACTTCTTATTCGATGGTTGAATAGTCAATCGAGATTTAAAAAAAAATCTTATTAATTGCAGATCATTGAACAAACAAAGACAAAGAAGTTACTGCATCGAAGATGTTTAATAATAATTTCCAACCTCATGAAAATGGCTTCATTAGGTATTCTTTCTGAATAGCGATTGAAATATATCTCAGATGCAATATCACAACTCTTATTACTTTGAATAAAGTTTTTTAACATAACCTATTTCTGGTAATTTTCATCCTCACTTTTACGATTAAATCAGTTAATTGATATTATGACGGAAAGAAATGAACAAACTATGTCATAGATGACACCCGCCTACTTAAAATACGTACAAAAAACGTAGTAATGTAGTAAAATATTATTTTCGCTATTAAAGACATACACAACAAAAGCGACCTGACATATGATATATCTTTAGAAAGGGAAAAAAATCCGTTCCAACCAAACCACAGTCAACTATGATTCCCATTTGAACAAAAATACATCCTTAGGCCATAACTCGAAATTGCACTTTTTTTCAAATTTTCTCGACGCCACTGGATTATACAGAAAAAAGTGCCTTAAGAATGTAAAAGTTATTATCTCGTAACTTCACAAACAACCATGATATTCACACTTGTCTAAATATCGAACTTTTGTTTATAACTCGAAAACAAAAGACGATAGCAAATTTTGTTTTTCGCCAGTGAATTTGTCTCGAAAAAAGAGATCGTGAATGCGCCCTCCATTTTTTTGTATCTCCTATAAGCTATAGACACAGATATACACCATACAAACATCGAAATTTGCCCACCCTGTACAAGCACACTCCTATTTCGCCACTTGTCTCTAAAGCTACAGTTCCACCGGAGGAAAATTGTGGAACTTTTTTGTTGCTGTTGCGTGTTTCCGAAAATGTTCCAAAATGTTCCTTAATGTTTCTTAAAATTTCTATATGTTTCGTCAACAAATATTGACTGTTTCTACTTGTCACCCTTCAAGCTACGATTCCACCGGAGGAACATTTTTGTTGCTGTTGCGTGTTTCCATAAATCTTCCTAAATGTTCCTTAAAATTTCTTCATTTTTCGGCAACAAATGTTGACTGTTCCTACTTGTCGCCGGTTTCCATTTGAGCGGTAAACTTCAAAAGAAAATAGGAAACGTGTAAAAAAATCCGTGTTTTTTTTTTTTTTAATCAATAGGCAGATTGCCTAAATGGCCTTGACCTGTGCCATCAGCCAACAATTTTTTTTATTTTAATTCTCCTTAGGTCTTATCGAGGATAGAAAACACAAAGTAAACAACGATTCTCACAGTTTCAAACCTAAAGCATTAATAAAATCAAATAGGACTTCATAGACATTCATGTTTTCAAGTGACATGAGGAAACTAAGGTTGTAAGGTTGATGAAATTTCAAAATTTTGCTAACGTAGTGGAAATGTATTGAGAACGTAACTAGTAAACATTCGTGTCGCATATTTGGAAAATTGAGGAACATTTTTGTTGCTATTGCTTGTTTCCGTAAATGTTCCTAAATGTTCCTTAAAATTTCTTCATGTTTCGGAAACAAATGTTGATTGTTTCTACTTAACAATATGCAACTATAGGCGTCCGAAATTAAGATCGTAACGCCGGAACGGCTAATATCGGTATTAGAGCATGGGAGATTAGCTGTTTGTTTACATTGGTTGTAATGGTATTTACGTTCATTTCGTTTTGAGTTTGGATTGAGGACAATATCTCTGTTCAACAGTAGACAACCTACCTACATCAAGTTGAAATTTACACTGAGTTTCTATCATTGAACATGAAAATCAATAATAAAATAAAGTAGAGGGCGAATAAATTAATTGGTTGAAGGAACTATGTATACCTCATGAAAAGGCTGTATGATAGAACACCAATTTATTTAAAAAACAAAAAAACTTTCAAAAGTTTCAAGAAAACATCTCTGACATGTCTACTTTCATTACGAACTGAAGAATTTTTGAGTATAATGGACAAAACTAAGTACTTACCAGCAAAACTGAAAGAAACAACATGAAATAAAAGAAGAATTAATATGAATACTCTGCTTGAATGGTTTGAACGTAATAAGTTATTACATTTTTTGAATTTTCCTGACGTATAACAGCTATCCTAAAAGTACGGTGGACTTCTGAGTCTCGTTTTTTTGATAGAATCTCTGTTTTCCTGATTATATAATTGAATATTTTAGTTTTTACCTAGCTATAGAGTCCAGATTTATTCTTGATGTTATGATAAACTGTTATTTTGGTTGTGCAAATAAACATCATTATTGTTATTATTATTTTAATAGTATCTCTGGTTGTTACATGAAAGAAAATACAATAATCTAGAATCTCTGGATGATGGCCCAGGTTCAGATTCCGATAAAAGTGGAAGATTTTTCGTTGGAATAGCATTGGACTTCAAAAACTCTACGATTTCGGTTAGCTGAAAATTGCACATCATTAGTTGGTATAATTCTATATGGAAAAATCCACAAACTTACTGCAGGGAAAATAATTATTCTCAGTAAACTGTAAAGAACAACTCTCTTATGTTCAGACATTTTTTTTCAATCTTCAAGTTATGAATCCACACCTTTCTTCTGTCCATCATTTCCTTGTTTCCCAACTTTGTTTGGAATGCAACTTTGAATTGTCCAGCTTTCGGAATGGTATGTAAGCTATATTCTGTTTTTTTTGCCTAAGATGAACAATAGAATACACAACAATAGTAATTCATCTCTTTTGAACGTTTGTAAACGATCCAAAACACAATTAAAACTAAACAACTTCTCATATAAAATACACGTAAACAGATGTTAACAAAGCAATCTATCTCCCATGCTCTAGTAATATTCGACACCGGTAGGGGGCGTATCGCTTATTATGTTTTCCCTATAGACAATTTTAGTTGCTTCAGTGAAAACAAGAAATTTACGTATGTTACCATAAGTTTCTACCCTTGGCAACAAGGAGAAACATTCAGCAACAAAATGTCACCCAAAGTTCCTCCGGTGGAACTGTAGCTTTATAAACGTTTGAATAATTAAATGCTTTTGTCAAGCCGCCAATTTATGCCTGAATCTAAATTTGTCCTTCTGAAATACGAAAACACAATAACAGTATTCTCCATACATTTCTAGAGGTGAAAATAGGAATTGCATTGTTTATTTATACATAACTTAGGATTACTTACAATAAACAAAGGGGGGAAAAAGGAAATCGATATGGCTTTACTTACTTGTGTAGGACGCTGGATGGAAATATTGTCATCGAACGACCTTCTATAACGACAGTTTTTATTAATGAGCTAGGAAACGCAGAATTGGCTCACAACGTGAAAGCCGCCCACTGGAGTGTTAAATGTGCCTTAGTTCGCCCTTTATCGACATTTTACGATCTTGCATAAATACGAGTGAGTAGTTCCAATGTTTAGCGTTCGAACGAGTTTGATTAGAGTTCGATTAATGCCTGTATGTGATGGAAGAATGTGTCTTTGTACTATATGGACCGTTTGCGTCATTTACGAACCAGAGGAGTTACATCACCAATAATATGGAAAATAGAGCGAAAACATTTTTTGACTATATAAATTTACTTAACACGTTATTGAAATAACTTTGGGATAAAATTTGCCTTGAGACCAAATTTGAGAAATCGAGAAAAATCATTATGAAAATTAATTAAAAGCATCGTTCGTAAAATGATATGTTGCCTAGAGTTTAGCAACCTTTGTGGTTGTACTGTACATTAAAATGCATTCGGTGCACACGAATTGCGGTCGATTTTACGAGAGTGACTGAATTGCGGTCAAAATTTTTGTGCCTACCTGAGGAGTCCTAATCTCCAACCGAACTGCGGTTAGAAACTTATTTAGGGGCAAGAGGGTAAATTGAAAGTAAAAGTTCTAATTTTTATAAAGATATATATAATATACAAAACATAGAAAGAACACATTTTACAAAATTATACCTACTAATATCTTTTTTATTGTACCGACATATTTTGTTGTTAATAAACTCTTGTTTATCTAATACATTTTTTCGCACAAATCTCGTTTTCTTATCAATAACAGAATTTATTTTAATGTAAGTATCTGTTTGAATGCTTTTTAACGTTTCTATAAAAAGATTAATGAGGAAATTTCGAATCTTCATAGATGTAAGTTTCCACTAAATATTCGACAAATTTGTCAATTCTATCATCTCCAGTAGGTTTATCTGACATAAAATCTTCTACAAAACAATCTCCCACTTCCTCTGGTGAAAGGAAAGTTAATCCAAAGACGTGTTTTAGCCATTGTCCTATTTCGGAATCTATGTTCTTATATTCTGAACTGAACCATATTCCTGGTTAACCGCCTAATACATGATATGTATAGAGATTTAAGATAAAAAGATTAACCATCCAAGCAATTCGTCGAAAACAACCACCTAAGTACCCTTCTAGATGATTCAAATTTTGACCGCAATTCGTGTGTCTCCAAACAACCACCTAAGTACCCTTCTACATGATTCAAATTTTGACCGCAATTCGTGTGTCTCCACATTAAAAGTGCGTTTTTCGGCTGTATACCTACACTACGATCTTACTTCTAGAATACGGAAATTTATTGACACTTTTTAAATAATATTTTTTCTTCAATATGCTCGCGCCCCTCCTTTAGTGTGCTTGCGTTCCCCTTAGGGGGGAGCGCCCCTTAGATTGAGATTCGCTAGCCTAGAATATTAACAGAGAATTACGAAACATCAGGTCTTGCGCCAATTTTTTGCGCAGTTTTACTTTTCAATAGGATCTCTACTATAGAAAAACCGCTCATTAGAAAGTCATTTGCTGAAAAAACACAAACATGAATTTCTGAGGTTTTTACCGTTTTTTTAAATGTTTGAAATATTCAACACAAATTAACAAAATAAAATGAACCATTGTACAGCAAGAAATAAATTCATGAAAAACTGATATTTTAACTTGGTGAAACTAAAAAATTTCATGAATCGTTATTATAAAGGAATTGCGAATTCAACTGAAAATTGAATAAATTCAACTCGAATAAGTCGAAATTTGACATTTCTCGAATTTCTAGGATACAAATATCCTACTGTCTTAATATTATCTTCTTCTTCTTTAATAGCGTTCTTCAGTCCACCTAATACGGATATACGCCTCTTCCAATTCTGATTTCCACCTTATCCCTCTCGCTCACCTTGTCCTCAATTGAGGACAACCTACTTTGGATTTTTTCCTATGAAGTGCCGCTTGCTCTTACTTCTCTGTCACATTGTTCTCAGTTGTGGACATCATATACTTCCAAATGAATATATGTGCTGCCATCTACAAGCTGATCGAAAAAAAACTCATTCATTTGAAATATAGGTTTCCGTAAGGTAGCTGTGATAGCAGTGTAGCGCTCTACTGTTCATTTTTTTGTTGGTTATATTCGTTAGACCACGTGTTTGTTCACGTTCACAATAAGTGTAGACTTGTTCCAAAGTAATTGTGTTTGGTGATTTTTGTGCATATTGTAATCAGCGATTTTTGAAAGTGTGGTGTCCTAATTTGAGGACATTGTGAGCTAGCAGTAAACGCAACATCTAGGTAAATATAACAGTACTTTTATTTTATTTCTGCAAAAGTTAAATTTTATACATTTTAGTACTTCGAAAATGGACCATTCATGAAATACCATACCCTGTAATGTTATTTTAATAAAACATATTAATATTTTACCCTCTGAACATATTTCTGAAAATTTTTTGTCTTCCATCAGCTCATGAGGTCCTCAATTGGGGACATGTCATAGTGCCCATCAGCTCACGATGTCTTCAATTGGGGACATGTCATAGTGCCCAAACGGATCATTTTGAAAATCTGAATTTAACATCAAAAATTTTCAAAAAATCATAAGTTGCATTACAGTAAATTTCAGATTTTTCGCTCCAATAGTTTTAATTCGTGACCGAGAGGGTTATTCTGTTTTCGGCTTCCCTAATCCAATGTAGTCCTGCTGTTAGTTTTATATCATCGTACCACCGCATTGGTGGCCGTCCTCTAGGTCTCTTGAATGTATAGGGTCGTCAGGTTAAAAATTTTTTATGCCATTTATTAGCACTATCTCTTGCCACATGTCCAGAATATATAATATTATACAGAGAATCAATTTAGATTTAGAGCAACGTTGATGCGTGCGTCGTGACATTTTTCAAATTTCTAGGATACTTTACAAATATCCTACTATTAGTCCAAGATCCCAGAGCCGCCAGACGTTACTTATTTTCTCAGCAATAATATATATGGAATGAAGTAGTGTTCTTATGTACTTTCAGTGTATAGATACCTGCTACCTTCTGCCGACACCTAATTTATTTTCTCAGTCTTGATTTTTATATATGATACTCAGGGAATTATTTCAATACCTTACGCGAGCAGCCAGACCGATCGTATGGGCCAAACATCCCGCCAGACACAAATAAAGTGTCCCTATGAGTATGACAGTATGAGCAAAATGTCATGACATTAAGTATAGAAGGGAGATCGACGCGCATAGATAATCACTATCGCGCTTAAATGAGCAAATCATGACATTTCGCTCATACTGTCATACTCATAGGAACACTTTATTTGTGTCTAGCGGGATGTTCAGCCCATACGATCGGTCTGGCTGCCTGCATAAGGTATTGAAATAGTTCCCTTAGTATCATATATAAAAACCAAGACTGAGAAAATGAGAGAAATGAGTTGAATTTTTTCTTTAGCACCTGATACCTGGAAATTGGCCGTCAGCACAAGGTAGCAGGTATCCATACACTGAAAGTACATACGAACACTACTTAATCCCATACATATTATTGCTGAGAAAATAAGCGACGTCTGGCGGCTCTTGGATCTTGGACTATATCAAATTATACAGAGAATCAATTTAGGGCAATGTTGATGCGTGCGTCGTTTTTCATTTCGGAATGTCCCCAAGGAATTTCCCGACGCTTTTCATCCATAACGTTCCCTGCACGCCCCATGACATTCAAAGGTGACTGAAAATCGGACGGATCGCGATGACTTTTCGGCCGCTTGTCACGGATGAAAATAGAAAATATTGTTCGCATTTCTTTCACGTTTTTCGCAGGTATATTGATGCCGAAGCGAACGGACGTCAGGGGACGGCAAGATGAAATTGAATTGCGATAAAGGAAATCGAGGAAAAATCGTCTCCCTAAATCTGTTTCAGATGGCTCCCGGGAAAATGAAGGAAACGTAATGTTATGAAGAGCTCAGAGAAAAATGATGAAAAGTTCATTGCAATTAATTTATATTCACGATTGACGATTCACTTGGCTTATGAATCTAATATCAATATATATATATATATATATATATATATATATATATATATATATATATATATATATATATATATATATATATATATATATATATATATATATATATATATATATATATATATATATACTAGCTGACCCGGCAAACGCTGTTCTGCCATATAAATTATTTTCATCTATCTATCTAACTATCTATCTATCTACATATCTATTTGTTTTTTATTTTGTGGGAGGGGAATCTTTTTATAGGCAACCATTATATCTAACTATCTATCTATATATCTCAATAGTTATCTATCTTTATATCTATCTATCTAACTATCTACCTATCATTATATCTATATATAAATCTATCTGACCCGGTAGACGTTGTTTAAATTATGAAAATGGCTATAAAAAAATAAGGGTGAAAATGTGGGATTATATGAATTTTTTAGTACATCATAAAAAAATAAAAAATAAAAATTTGGTCCAAAAAATTCATAAAAATGTTTGTGGTGAACCATCCTAATCACTTAGGGGTATGAAAAATATATTACGACCTATGCTTAGACCGACTATTGTTATTTTCGATTGCCATCTCGCAACCCTATTGCGGATCTGTGGATAAAATATTTCATGAGAATCGGTCGAGTCATTTCGGAGGAATTTAACAAATATAAAATAGGGGTTGCTCGTAGAGGGCTGAAAACTTAGACTTGTATGTGTTTTTTAGAATGCTGTATCATAAAAAAAAATTGAACAGAAAATTTTGTCTGAAACATTAAAAAAATTAAGCGGTGGACCACCCTCAATGTTTAGGGATTGAAAAATAGATTTTGTCCGATTTTCAGACCTACCCGATATGCACACAAAATTTCATGAGAATCAGTCGAGCCATTTCAGAGGAATTTAACTTCTAACACCGTGACACGAGAATTTTATATATTAGATATATATATATATATATATATATATATATATATATATATAATATATATATATATATATATATGTATATATATATATATATATACATATATATATATATATATATATATATATATATATATATATATATATATATCCGTGGCAATAAAATGAAGTAAACTACGACATTTATTTGAACAAACCTCCTAGCGGAGCTGGTTATACGGGTTCAGGAAACAACGAAATATCACCGTTTACCTTTAGACAGTACATGTTAGAAATATTAAGTTGTTTATCACTATCAATGGAAAATGATAGACAGACTGTTTCGCCCTTATTTGGGGCTCATCAGTATTCCATTCAAAGAAAGAGATAACCAACTAAACCAACCCAATATTTCAAACTTTCTTATATTTTCCTTCTAGCAACACAATGATATATAAATATGACACAGCGCCAACAGTCGGAAACAAATGAACCACATCTTACAGATAGATGAAAGATTTCGACAACTAGAACTCGTACGACCTGACACCCGAAGGTGGCTTCTATATTCGCTAAGCTAGAGTAAGGTTAAAATATTTGATTAAACTATTATCTTTCAGGTTTTGAGTTTCACTTACAACTGTATCGCTTCGTTATAGATAGAAGCCAATGTTACAACAGTATATAAGTTGTAATGAATAACATACTTTTATACGCTCCCATTTTATATTTTCAACATATTTTCAACCAGGAGAATATCTTTTTATTAAGTATGTTCAAGATGTCTTTCTTCGAGTTGAAATCATATACGATAATTTTCATAGCTTTTTCAATGGATAACAATAAAAGTTCGATAATCATAAACTTGGGTATCAGGTAGAGCAATAAAAACATTGATGAGGTAATAAAACGCATGGAAAGTGAAAGTAGGCAATTTCATAGAAATAACTGCTAACCGGTATATCTGAAGTAAGCTATCCAGCACGTATGGCACCAGTTCGTATCGTTGGTTGCCGACAATTAAAAACGTATTGGTCGCTTATCCAAACAATCCAATAAATAGTACGTACATTTCAAAAATATGTTGATGAAACAATCCTTTTATAAGTGTCTTTTGTTAGTGTATTACTGAACATACCTCATAAGAGACCTATCATTGTGAAGTTGACAGTTGACATATAACAGTTGAGATAGAGATAGATATTCATAGTAGAGAACTAGAGAAGTAAGTTTTTACTGCAACGGTTTTTTTCGGAGTGCCCTTTTTGTGAATCCTCTTTACTTTATAAAGTGCTTTAATTACCAAAGTAGTATTATTGAGACCTCTGTACTCTACAAAATATAGTTCTAGCCAGACATTTGTAATCACGCCTTAAATTTGTAATGTTGAAAAGAAAATGTGTATAATGATGTTCGATATATGAATATCCAAATTAATCCTCCTAGGACTGCTTGAAGAGTGCATGGAGTTGAAAATTCAATCAGAGGATCAAAATTTTGTACGCAGGAGTTGATGCTAAGGAAGTTCGTTTTCGAGGCATATAAACTCCTTTCTCTATCTACCCTCATTTCTATGTACAAATTTCTTCTTCTTCTCTTGATGTTTTTTGCGCATAGCAACAACTAAACCAGTTTTAGTTGGATGGTTGAAATGTTTCACGTTGATAAAGTTGATGTTATGGAAGTGGTTTCAACTATTTTTCTTGAGCTCGGCCATTTCATGACTTTTCTTGGGTTTTGAGCTCCTCAATTTTCTCTGCTGGTTGAATTAGAGGCTTGCTGTTTGATACGTGGATTGCGTTGTTGTTTTGAAGTGCACACTGAGTGTTTCAGATGATTTATTTCAACATTCCAATTTTTATTTTATAATTTCACGCGTTTTAGAAGCTTTTCCAGCTTTGCTCTAGACATTCTAAATTTACTTAAAACACTCAAAATTTGTATGTGTGTTCTGTTGATGTGAGGAAGGTGCTATTAGGAGGGTCTAAATTTTTTCATCACCGCAGCAAATTCTTTGTACAAAATTCATGCATGTTTACAGATATTAAAGCTTCGTGCATCTCTCAGCCGTTTCAAATTGACTCGAAGTTGATAATTCGCATGAAAAAAAAATTAAAAACGAGTGAAAAATACGACCTTTATGACGGAGGTAAGCAGCTCTAGCGTTTTTTTTTTTGTAAAAAGGTAGAAATTCTTCTTGATATTTCAAACGAGAACGTTCCTCAATACACCCCCTCTTTTACTTTCTCGAAAATTTTGGCGACCACTGCTGAATACTATTTTCAAAACACAATGTGATAAATTTTATTCTACTTTTCATATCCACCAATAAATTCACAAAATATTCAACAGAATACTCGATAATCAATAACTCTCACTCAAGTCTACAAAATGTTCGAGGATATCTCATTATCCTGTGCAAAAAGCAGGATTATCTTACTTCGCAATACTTATCACGGCTTCCATTCACCCTCTGGGCGCCTCTCCCTATATCATCAAGATTTATGGCTGCAATTTCGAGTAGAGGAAACAATGCCCCTTAATGAAAACCAATAAGCTGTAATAAAAATCGGCTATTCGTTAACTTTATGTGCGCATTTCCGGTACAACCGCAATATTAGATTTCCATTAATAACTCTGGAATTATTGTTCTCCATTTCTGATTACAAATCAGTTCGTATATATCATCGATGGAGATTTCTTGCTTTTATAACTCACATAACGATTATATAATTTGTAGGTTATTTTATATTGCTTGTTCATTCCTTTTAGATTTATGTCACATTAATCTACTCTCAATTTAATATTATTGTGAGTGAACACTTGATTAACTTGGTTTCATCAGAAATACTAGTTAGTAACACCTTAAAATTAGTTGTTATTGAAATGCCAAAAGAAATGAAGTACTAAGAAAATATATTGTCATTGTGTCAACTATTTGCTTGTACTGATTAGTAAATATTATTATGAATACTAAACCTCCTGATGTTGAATATAATATTTCATCTATACTTGAATTTCTCAGGGGAAATAACCTGATTTCATCAGAAATACTGGTTAGTAACATCTTAAAATTAGTTGTTATTTAAAGTTTATTGAGGTGCCAAAAGAAAAAAAGTACTATGCAAAAAATATTGTCATTGTGTCAACTATTTGATAGTACTGATAAGTAAATATTATTATCAATATTAAACCTCCTGATGTTGAATATAATATTTCATCTATACTTAAAGTTCTCAGGGGAAATAACTGATTTCATCAGAAATACTATTTAGTAACACCTTAAAATTAGTTATTATTCAAAGTTTATTGAAATGCCAAAAGGAAAGAAGTACTATGCAAAATATATTGTCATTGTGTCAACTATTTGCTTGTACTGATTAGTAAGTATTATTATGAATACTAAACCTCCTGATGTTGAATATAATATTTCATCTATACTTGAATTTCTCAGGGGAAATAACGGTGATTTAGACGTTTTTATCATTTTCATTCATTTAAACCAAACATGTGCAACTTTTTGAATACGGGAGTCACTTATTGTCCTTTATCATTTCATATGCTATTTTTCGAAAGGACTGATTCTGTACTATTTCAATAAAAACAATTCTACTAGATAACTGAGCTGAGTGAGACAAAGAATGAGTCGAGCTAAAGCTTTTAATACTAGGCTCGGGAATTTTTTTTGTTACCCTCCTGCTCCTCCTCCTAAACGGCTTGACCGATTGAAATGATTCTTGGCACAATTAAAGACAATGTTAATGGGAAGGACATAGGATATATAAATAAGGAATAAATTACACCACAGACGAATAATCAACGTAAAAAAATTTAAAATCAGAAAAACTATGAGTAATAATTACAGAATTTTGTACAACAAATCTTATTCGGTAGATAAAACATCCTGCCATTAAGTAAACTTTATAGTGTACATAAGAGGTATTTCAATGAAATTAATCAATCTCAAAGCCCTTATCTCCATCATTAAAACGTTGCCGTTAAATTCCAGCATAAAATGGATGATAGAACAAGTACTTTTCATCTTGATTGAATCCAATTATTTCTCTACAAGAATAACAAGGATAAAATGCCGGAAAACTCGGGCGCATGCTAGAGAAAAGCATAATTGAGGAAATTATGCCTACATCCCAGTTTTATTATTCTGCATCCTGGAAAGACGTTTCTTACATTTTCCGATGAGAACTTTGCGTAACTATCATCACTTTTGGAATCGTTGGCTTTCCTTTAACCTCATTATTCCATACGTTATGTTTGATTTTCTTCAGATTGTTAAAGTAATGATGTGTTTCTTTCTATACCTAATAAATTTCGAGGAAGAATAGGGGTAAATGAAAACAGAATTTTTATAGCGCTTTATTTACTGATTGGTTTTCAATTTATTTCAAAATATAAGGAAGGCAGATGCTGATGTGCTTATAGGTTGGTACTTTTTATCGAAGGATTATTCAAATCGAAAGATGTTTTGAGTTCGAAATAAAGGTTTTTCAAAGACACCCATGCAGCTATGGTTCAAGTTACACGACGTACTTGCAAGAAAGGGAGCAGGAACGCCATTAACTGACCCAGAATCTTTCTGTGGTATAGGTTGGGTCACAGTTTCGGGAGAAGGAGAAAACCGAAAAGGGAACACTTTGACAGAATATTGCAAGGATGGACCACGCCAAAAACTGCAAGATCCAAAGGATATCTGGATCTCATAAAGAACGAATTACACCTCCTCATTGACTTCCTTACAGGACACTGTCGCTTCAGGAAGCATCTGATGAGAATAAGTTTATCAGAAACTAACGAGTGTTGATTCTGTGGGGAAGATGAGCAAACTCCTGTTTACAGGGTTACAGATTACCTCGCCATTGCAAGCCAACAGAAACGATACTTTGGACAAGAAACTTGTAGGAGTGAAGCCTTCCCAGATATTCTTCTTCTTCTTCTTCAGCTAATTGTTGCCCACTGCAGGACATAAGCCTCTTCTAATCTCTTCCATGCGTTTCTGCCTTGAGCTGTTTGCTGCCAATGGGTGCCCGCTGTTCTCTCCACTTCATCAAGCCATATTTTTGGAGGTCTACCTATGCTCGTCCTTGTTTCTCTGAGTCTCCACTGAATTAACTTTTTCGTCCATCTGCTTCGATTTGTCTAGCCACATGACCAGCCCATTTCCACTTGAGGTGAGCGGCACGCTTTATTATATCGGCTGATATAATAAATTGTCGAATGGTCTCATTTCGTACTCTGTCCCTCAGACTTATCCAAAACATTCTTCGTTCTATTGCTCGTTGCTTAGTTCTAAGTCTTTTTTTGCTTCTTTCTGTTGATGTGGCGGTTTCTAGACCGTAAGTTGAGACTGGCAGTATGCAAGGATCATATACCTTCTATTTCAAGCTTATAGGCATATTGGAATCTTTAAATATATATTGAAGCTTTCCAAAAGCTGACCATGTCAAAGCTACTCTTCTGCCTATCTCCGCCGTTCGATTTTCCTTTCCAAGCTTTACTGCATGTCCAAGTTATATGTACTGATCTACGTTTTCTATTATTTGGCCTCGAATTTCCAAATGTTCTCCTGTTGGACTCATTATTTTATTTTTGCTGACATTCATCTCGAGTCCCACTGCCGACGATATGTGCTTTAGATCTTCTAGCATTGTTCTAAGTTCGTTTATGTCGCAACTAATGAGTACAATGTCATCAGCAAAGCGTAGATAATATTGGAGTTCATTATTACTTGTCAACTAGAAGGTAAGATGTAGATGGCGCGGTAGTGAGAACAGCTCTGAAAGGGGGCACAATAGAACTTACACCGGTGCAGTGTGAATTAATAAATAATCATTGTACTTACTTTTGCATATTGGTATAACCTGAGTTTTCTTTTTATATATGCATCAGTTTAATTCGAATTGAACCATAGAATCAATGGAACTTTATTCAAATAGTAAGAGCCCAACGTATTCAAGATGGATGAACTCTTCGCGAACCTCGTCACATTTTCGAAAATACTGATATTTCAAAATGATCACCGAACATATTTCACTGCATTTTTCTTCTTCGTCTCGTAGTGTTCTCAGCTTCGGATACTCCCAGTATAATTCATCCAATTCTATGGGCGGCTGTAGGTAGAACAAATACAAATGGTCGCTTTCCTTCGAAACTGTAAACATCCCGGGTGAGGTACGAGCGTTGACAGAGCCTGTTTAACGGGACAAACTGCTAATCTATTATGAAAGAAATGCCATTGTCTGATAAAACAGTGGCGCACGTTGATTTTCATGAAAATGAAGCATTATTGCCGAATGTCTGAGTGGACTGATTGTCACGATTTAGTTATTTGTGCACATATATATTCCTATATATATATATATATATATATATATATATATATATATATATATATATATACATATATATTGATATTGATTGTTGTTTACTTGTCTTTTCTTAGCAATAGCAGGCCATATATGTTAGAAAACCGTTTATCAAGCTGAGTTTTGTCTCCGTTTTTATAAATTGGTATAACAACCGACATTTTATGTTGTTCAGGTATTTTTTCATTTGAAAATATGAGATTTATTATGTGGACAAGGATTTTTAGTATATGCGTATGACATTCGATACAATATCAGCTGTCATTCCCTCTTTTCCTGGAGAACTGGATGTTTTTAGCGTGTGGATGAGGTCGTTTTCATCAGCAACATTGTTTGTGTTTTCTTAAACTGTGTTATAAAATCTTTTCATGTCATTTTTACTGGTTGAAATCAGATCTGACTAGTATCGGATTTTATTGTTTTCATCAATCGGTTAAGATGATTTCTATAATTTTCATATATTTTCTGTAGTTTTACATTATTTCTGCTTCTAATCGGCTGTTTCTTAAGTTTGTCCTTAAGTTTGATAGAATTAATTATGCCATTTGTTATCCATATTTTTTTTTTACCATAGTTACTGTACTGTTTCAAGGTAGATTATGTCATACTTTCATATATGTATATATATATATATATATATATTTATATATATATATATATATATATATATATATATATATATATATATATATATTCCAAGAGATATCAATTATTGGTATAATATTATTTCAAACATTACATTTTATTAAAATTCATAGGAACGTTTCAATGGAGTTTCCATCTTCATCAGCAGAATGTTCGTCGGTAGTTGTCACAATATAAAATCGAGAATAAATATATATATAAAAATATATAGATATAGATATATATATATATATATGTATATATATATATATATATATATATATATATATATATATATATATATATATATATATATATATATATATATATATATACAGCCTCCTTCTTTCTGCTTCCAAGTAACATCCTACATTTTTTACATTGTGATATTATTGACCTTGACGTAAGTCATTATTCAATAGAGTACAATAATTAGGAGAAAAAACTCATAACTAAAGCGCAGATAGGCACACCCATAAGCCAAGGTACACGTCATGGTGATTTTATTCTTCATGCACATATAAGTACCACTTGTTTGGATAACAATGGAAAAACGTCGATAATTCAAGCAAGATCGAATTCAAATCTCCTAACATGATTATTTGATATTCTCAAACAGGACGTCATAAAATTTCATTCTCGAGAGGTAAAAAAAAAGAAAACGGTTCGTGTATCTCTATCATATTGTTCTGTTCACCAGTAAATGATGCAGATTTAATTTTGACTATTACTGAGAGGACAATTACAAATTTCCTTATAGAATTAAGTTCTCCTTCCGTTATAGACCGAGAGGTACTGGAAGGATTTGTGAAGTCAATTCTACAGTATGGCACTTTTAGGGGAGTTCATATACGTAACAAATTAAAGGAAAATTACGTTCTTACAGGTGGTGCGCGGGTAGCAATTGCAGAATAATTAATTGAATTTGCTCGAAAATCCGGAGGTGTCAAACAATTTCTTTCACAAAATTTCTTCAATTTATCGTTATTTTAATGAACAAAAAAATTCGACGCTCGCTATATTCCATACTTCTCCGGTGGATGTTCAGGCCAGCCATACTTTTTTGAATATTTTTATTTTTTCTAAATTTATTTCTTACAGGCTGATTTTTTTTTTAAACAATTGTTTTTTATTGATCTTGTACGAAAATCACCACGCCATACCATTCCGACAGTCCAAAATACCCGCCGTACCCCCTCAAACATGAAATTTTTCAAAATTCGAAAAACTATTTCTATCACCTTGAAATTTAATCTAGTAGTTGTTTTTATGATTAGAAACATAATTATAATGCCATACCTGTAGAGTGGGTGATATACGTACAATATAATTAATTAATTGTAAAATTTTATGCAACATTTGAACAATTTCTTACAGTATGGCACCACTTTTGGACTTCACCATAAGTATGGGATAAATTTTCCTGAATCGTACTTTTTATGAACCTTCCGAAAATTTAAATGCCATACTGTAAAACATTGTTTTATTTATTTATTTTTTCTACATCGCAGCGTGCGTATCACGGTCTTTCGTACCAAGGTCACAGTATGGCATATTTTTTTAAACTTTTAATCGTATTGGAACAATCTGATTTCATTTATGCCATACTGTAAAAAATAATTTTACGGCTTCCATAGGCGTGTTTTAAAAACGGTTAAAAACTACCATTTTTGGTATGGCACCACTTCTGTACTGCACTAGAAGTATGGCGAATATAATTTTGTCTCACTGTATCATAAACTGACCACGATTTAACTGCCATACTGAAAGAAATAGTTTTTCGAATTTTAAAAAATTACATGTTTGAGGGTGTATGGCGGGTATTTCGGACCGTCGGAATGGTATGGCGTGGTGTTTTTGTACAAGATTAATAAAAAACGCCATCCCATTCCGACGGTCCAAAATACCCGCCATACCCCCTCAAACATGTAATTTTTCAAAATTCGAAAAACTATTTCTTTCAGTATGGCAGTTAAATCGTGGTCAGTTTATGATACAGTCAGACAAAATTATATTCGCCATACTTCTAGTGCAGTACAAAAGTTTTGTCATACTTGAAACATGGAATTTTTAACCGTTTTTAAAACACGCCTATAGAAGCCGTGAAATTATTTTTTACAATATGGCATAAATGAAATCAGATTGTTCCAATACGAATATAAGTTTAGAAAAATACGCCATACTTGACCTTGGCACGAAAGACCATGATACGAGCCCTGCGATGTAAAAAATAAATAAATAAAACGATTTTTTACAGTATGGCATTTGAATTTTCGGAAAGTTCATAAAAAGTATGATCCCATACATGGTGAAGTCCAAAAGTGGTGCCATACTGAAAGAAATTGTTCAAATGTCGCATGAAATTTTACAATTATTTAATTACATTGTACGTATATCACCCACTCTACAGGTATGGCATTATAACAATTATGTTTCTAATCATAAAAACAACTACTAGACCAAATTTCAAGGTGAAAGAAATAGTTTTTCGAATTTTAAAAAATTACATGTTCGAGGGGGTATGGCGGGTATTTTGGACCGTCGGAATGGTATGGCGTAGTGATTTTCGCACTAGATTAATAAAAAGCAATTGTTTGAAAAAACCAGCCTGTGAGAAATAAATTTTAAAAAAATTAAAAAAAAAACATTTTCATAAAGGTATGGCGGGTCTAAACAACACCTCCTAAAGAACAAGTCTAAACCCCACCGGAGAAGTGTGAAAGAAATTGTTTGATACCTCCGGATTTTCGAGAAATTTCAATTAATTATTCTGCAATTGCGACCCTCGCACCACCGGTAAGAACGTCATTTTCCTTCAATTTGTTACGTATATGAACTCCCCTGAAAGCGTCATACTGTAAGAAACGACTTCACATATCCTTCCAGTATCTCTCGGTCTATTATATATTCCAAGTAAACTCAAATTTCTGTATTCGTCCCGCGCCACTGAATTGATTCACATAAACTGACCACAGAATAACTTCCCTAGAGGAGTCATAGGACGTCTCTAGCCGTTTAACCCGGACAGCACACATTCATAATACGGCATTACTCGAAACCCATGATTAGGTTTGCCTGGGGGCCCATTCGCGACCCACGCTACCGCATATCTAATAACCGTCCCACGGAACACAGAATATGTACTACATCATTTTGAGCTGCGGCCTCGGCTACACGCGCTCGGCCATCATTCACACGAGAAAAATATTTCGTGTTTTTTTTATTCGGTAGGATATTTGAAAATAGTAAAACACGCACGTTATGTTATTTTACACATGCTATAACAATTCAAATCACGAAACGTGGGATGTGGAACGCCGGTTCGAATTATTTACGACTGATCGGTAGCAGTTAGATTTATGGTAGTATGTTTAACTGATGGATTCCGTCTTATACGGAATGAAAATTAAAACATTTATAGGCTCTTGCACCGTATATTGTTAAACTAAGTTTAATGGTAAACCGAGTTTAATTTGACATTTTCGCTTGCACCAAAATATAAACGGCGTTTAAGACTCCCTAAATCCCGCATAAATTAAACGCCCAATTTTCGGCATTTAATTTGAAGTTTAAGTTAATTTTGAGGTTATTTGTAGAAGAAACAGTTCAGTTTTTCCTTGAAAATTTAATTTTTGCCGGCGGAAACTCGCATTTTTGTTTAAAATGTGTTATGAAGAGTTTGTAAGAGTGTAAGAGTTTTTTATCTATAACGACAACTTGGACGTTCTAGATTGCCTGGAATATGGTAGCCTGTAACAGTAGGCACATATTTATTTCAAAAATGTTTGCTTGGCAATCGTCAAGCTATGCAACAGTGTTGGTATTCGATTATATTGTATTACTGTTATAGATTTTTTTGTTCAATCAACAATAATCATTTTATAGGTATTTTGCCAGTTATTCTCTTTGGGTGGTTAAAAATATGGCCAGCAGAACTGAAGGCGTGGATTTATAGTTTATCTATACTAATGAACAATGCACTAATTCAACTCATAAATGCAAATTTACTCGCCATAATTAAAAATACACACAAAAAAAAATTTATTCATATGATATCACAGGTAGAGTGCCCATAGAACCTATCTAACTTTGTAGGAATGACAGGTTGTCCCCCATCGATCAGCTACTTTTAGCATTGTAGTATTGTTCAATTTGTTGGAGTTCATCCATCCACAGTTTACCGCTCTATCTGGAAAGTATCAGTGTGGTCCCCTTTTCCTCTTATTTTTAACTTCCATTATATGCATATTTAATACAAATCACAAAAAAAACAACTTCTTTACTATTAAAACTAGGTTAGAAAACCAAAAAAATAAATTCTGTTTCTTCTTTTTACTTCATGTACCGCTGTTTCATCCAAAATACTACAAAATCGCAGTTTAGCAATGGGTCGGTTATAATTCCTTGGTGCAACGACCAGAAAAATAAACGTAGTTTAAAAATTAAACCAAGTTTAGTTAAACGACGTTTTATAATAAAACGGTGCAAGTGCGAGTCGGACTCGCGCACTAAGGATTCTGTACCATTGACAATGCCCCCCTTAAATATTTATTTTATTTTGATTTTATTATTAATTATCAAAGTAAATATACAATTGAGTATTTTGTGAATATATCAAGTGCCTACCTGTTACCTTTTATTGATATCGACAAAAATAGGCAAAAAATGGCGTTTTTCGTATGAGAGCCCCCCTTAAATATTTATTTTATTTTAATTTTATTATTTATTATTACCTATTATAAATTATTATTACTGTTACCTTTTATTGATATCGAGCAAAAATAGGCAAAAAATGGCGTTTTTCGTATGGGAACCCCCCTTAAATATTTATTTTATTTTAATTTTATTATTTATTATAACCTATTATAAATTATAATTACTGTTACCTTTTATTGATATCGACAAAAATAGGCAAAAAATGGCGTTTTTCGTATGGAAGCCCCCAAAAATATTTATTTTATTATTTATTATTACCTATTATAAATTATAATTACTGTTACCTTTTATTGATATCGAGCAAAAATAGGCAAAAAATGGAGTTTTTTGTATAGAAGCCCCCCTTAAATATTTATTTTATATTAATATTATTGTTTATTATTAAAGCAAGAATACAACTGAGTATTTCGTGCCTACCTTTTGCCAACAGAAATACATAATTTGTGAAAATTTCAACTGTCTAGCTATCGCGATTCTTGAGATACAGCCTGGTGACAGACAGACGAACAGACAGACAGCGAAGTCTTAGTAATAGGGTCCCGTTTTTACCATTTGAACGGATTAAATTATATTTTGAAAAATCACGCTTAAATAGCAAACCTAATTAAAAAGTAGAAAATTCGCGAAGTGCATCGTGAATAAACCAAATTTCAACAGTCTATTATGAAAGAAAGTTCTAGAAGTGCATGGCGTACAGATTGAGATGCAATTTGAATGGAGTAGTCACCACGAAATACAGCACGGTTGAAAAAAATTGGTTGAAATCTACAAAGGATCATATTTCAACATAAACGTACGTACTAATGAGATGCCAATATGTACGGGAAAAAGAATATATATATATATATATATATATATATATATATATATATAAATATATATATATATATATATATATATATATATATATATATATATATATATATATATATATATATATATATATATATATATATATATGTATATATCAAACATGAAAACCCTAAAACGGATAAAAACTACTCCCGCACCTCACTGCTTTCCTTCGATACAATGCAATACTATGTATTTTCGGGGAAAATAATGTATAAAATTTTTCCTATAATGCATTAGATCAATATATGAAAAAAATTTTCGGCTAGTAATATTTGTTTCACTGCCTACCCAATATCTCAGAATTATATGTTCACTCAATATTTTAACATATTTAAACAACTTCAAAGGAAATTGAGACTTCAATATTTATAATTTTCTCGAATAAAACACAGAAATTAAACACTCAACTACAAAAAAAGTACCTACTTAATATTGTAAATCACCCAGTTTTTGAAACTTTCTTAAAACTTAACATTCAACGAAATATTCTGGTGAAAGTTTCAACTAAGACGCCCTGTAGACTTTTCCCTATAATTAAACAATTTCAATAACGAACGCCAAAATACCAGTCTTTTCTTCATTTGACAATGAAAAATATCATTAGAATATTTTTTCCTATAATGCATAATATGATAAATATATTAAAAACTATTTCGGCTAATAATATTTGTTTCACGGCTTACCCAAAATGTTCACTCAATATTTTAAAATATTTGAATAACTTAAAAGGAAATTGAGACTTTAATATTTATAATTTTCTCGAATAAAACACAGAAATTAAACACTCAACTACAAAACAAGTACCTACTTAATACTATAAATCACCCAGTTTTTGAAACTTTCTAAAAACTTAACATTCAACGAAATAATCTGGCGGAAAATTTTATCTAGGACACCCTGTATACTTTTCCCACTAAATAAACAATTTCAATAACGAACACCAAAATACCAGTCTTTTCTTCATTTGACAATGAAAAATATCATTAGATTGTATTATAGGCTCTTGCACCGTTTTATTATAAAACGTCGTTCAACTAAACTTGGTTTAATTTTTAATCTACGTTTATTTTTCAGGTCGTTGCACCAAAGAATTATAACCGACCCATTGCTAAACTGCGTTTAAGTATTATTTTGGACGAAACAGCCATGTACATGAAGTAAAAAGAAGAAACAGAATTTATTTTTCTACTTTTCTAACCTAGTTTTAATAGTAAAGAAGTTGTTTTTTTGTGATTTGTATTAATATGCATAAAATGGAAGATAATAATAAAAAGAAAAGGGGACCATACGAACACACTGATATTTTTCAGATAGAGAGGGAAACTGTGGATGTATGAACTCCAACAAATTGAGCAATACTGTGCAAATGTCCTCCATTGGCATACAATTTTAATGCTAAAAGTAGCTGATCCATGGGGGACAAGCTGTCATTCCTAAAAAGTTAGATATGTTTAATGGGTACTCTACCCATGATATCATATAAATACATTTTTTTTGTGTATATTTTTAATTATGGAGAGTAAAATTGCATTTATGAGTTAAAGGAGTGCATTGTTCATTAGTATACATAAACTATAAATACACCCTTCAGTTCTGCAGGCCATATTTTTTACCACCTAGAGAGAATAACTGGCAAAATACCTATATGATGATTATTGTTGATTAATCAAAAAAATCTATAACAATAATACAATATAATCGGATACCAATACGTTTGCATAGCTTGACGATTGCCAAGCAAACATTTTTTTAAATAAATATGTGTCTACTGTTACAGGCTACAATATTCCAGGAATTCTACAACGTTCAAGTTGTCGTTATAGATATCAAACTATTCATAAAACATTTCAAACAAAAATTCGAGTTTCCGCCGGCAAAAATTAAATTTTTAAGGAAAAATAAACCATTTCTTCTACAAATAACCTCAAAATTTACTTAAACTTCGAATTAAACGCCGAAATATGGGCGTTTAATTTATGCGGAGTTTAGGGCGTCTTAAACGCCGTTTATATTTTGGTGCAAGCGAAAATGTCAAATTAAACTCGGTTTACCATTAAACTTAGTTTATACCGTATATTTAATAATATACGGTGCAAGAGCCTATTTAGGATTATAAATATTGGGTTTAATCCGGGGAAATGCCAATATATTTCGAAATCAGAATTACAATGTCCGGCGACATGTGTTCACTTCGACATCTGAATAGAATTAGTTGTTGTTTCGTTCCCCCATTGGAATAAACTAAATCCCATTAACTCAATCTCATCCATCATGACGGGCGAGAGGGTATAGCATCTGATGAATCATTTTCAATGAGTTTCTGAAATTCTCAACATCCGTATTCCTCGCATATCGTCCTAGTAACTTGTTTCAGTCGATTTCACCGGAACCATGTGTCTTCTACTTCATACGAGTTAAACGTGCGATATTGTTTTCTGTAATTCAGTGATATATACGGGGGAACAGAGGAAGTTTCATGCAATGATTCAAAGGAAATGGCAAATGCAGAATAAGATCTATGCTATGTTATACAGGGTGTTCTATGACAAACTTTGACAGAAGGTAGGTTGCTTGATTTTGAAGATATTTTTTCCAATAAACATGGGTCCGATTCTTTTTTGTTTAGAAGTTACAAGCATTTAACCTTTAGTAACAATTAATAATAAAAATTTAAATTAAATGATAATCACAAAACTAAAGATCATAAAAATTGTTCGAAATTTTCACCTTCAGCTTGAATGCAAGCCTCACATCGACGAACTAAAGATTCGGTCTCTCGAACATTTTTTATAAGGTTAGCTGCATCTTGAATTCTTTCAAGTAACGGCTGATGGGTAGCGATTTCAACATGGTAGACCAGCTGCTTCATGTGTCCCCATAAATAAAAATCCAGAGGATTCAGATCGGGTGAACGAGGTGGCCATGATATTGGACCCCATTGACCTATCCATTTATTCGAGAAATATTCATTAAGCCAAGCAGCTACTTGTCTTCCTCTATGTGATGGTGCACCGTCGTGCTGATACCACATATTTTGAATTTTATTAAACTGTACGTCATCAATTAACTCTAAAAGGTTGTGTCCTAAGAAATGTCTATAAAGATCTGCGTTTAAACGATCATTTAGAACATGCACAGGTAATTGCATGTGGATTTTGCAACGCCCATACATGTTCATTATGATTATTATTTATGCCATTCTTAGTAAAGCACGCTTCATCAGACCACATGACGAGCAAAATGAATCTATCATTTTGTGCTTGTTGCTGAAGTAACCAGCGACAAAATCCTAACCGCTGTGGGGAATCTCCAGCATGCAACGCCTGTACATTTTGGCGATGAAACGGATGTAACATTTCTCTGTTCAATATGCGCCATTCAAAATTCGGTGATACATGAAGATTACTAGATATACGCCGAACACTGTGAACACTTGAATGCAACACTGTGAACACTTGAATGCAAGCCGAACAAATTGAAGAGTTATCAAGAACAGCGTCTATCACATTTTCTTCATCTTGTAAATTTACTTCAGTAGGGCGAATGGCCTTCTTTGGAGCAGGATTACCAGCTTCCTGAAGTCTACGAAATGATGCACTAAACACCGTGTGGGTAACTTGATGTTTATTTGGATACCTGCGTCGGTATTCTTTGGCAGGTTGTCTGGGGTTACCATTGGCATAAACGAAGATAATATCTGCATATTCCTGAGTGGAGAATAAATGCATTTTTATTTAGAACTTTCACACGAAATATCTAATAAATAATTAAAATGACACTAATAATAACTATAATTATTGGCATAACAACCGATATTTCTATTTATCAGCCTACGTTTTTTATTGAAGCAGGTGTATATTTTATAAGTGAGCATTGTTTAACATGCTTAGTGACTTTATGTCACTTCCTGATTGACTGAAAAAATTACGATTCTTCAAATGCTTGTAACTTCTAAACAAAAATGAATCGGACCCATGTTTATTAAGAAAAAAATGTTCAAAATCAAGTGACCTACCATCTGTCAAAGTTTGTCATAGAGCTTGTAGAACATCCTGTATATAAGTAATAATCTATTCTCAGAATCCTAAAATAGAAAATTTAAGATTTTGGATTGATTGGGCCGATACATGGTGTAAATTAATAAACATATTGAAACAATGGTTTATAATAACAATTTACACATTTATTTAATGAAATAACGCATGACGCACGTTTCGGTGGAACTTCACCATCTTCAGATGCTAAAGGAAAATAACTGTTTCTCCGTTATATCGAAAACAAGAAAAAAAAAGATGAAAAATTGTGTAGAAAATGTAAATAGAAGGATGGTCACAAATAATTATTAGAATAGGAAAAACTAATTCTGAACTGCTAGTCAGGTAGTTCGGTAATTTTGAAAAGATTCAGAAAGGGGCTTGAAGTATGATCGATTTGGCTATTCAATAGGAGACCGGAAAACTTGTATTTATTTATCTGTAATGATTCTATAAATAAAGTTTAATTCCCTCACTTTCAGCATTTAATATTTCAAAATCGAAATTGAATGTGTGATTTTCTTGGATTAAATGGTTTGCATAATGTGAATCCGACTTTTGATTAACAAAGCTACGTTTGTGTTCTGAAATTCTAGTTTGGAAACTTCTGAAAGTTCTTCCAAAGTTCATAAAGATGATAAATCAGGAGTTTATAAAATTAATGGTGGTGATTGTGATAAGTTTTACATTAGTTGAACTTCTCAAACTAGAATCTCAGAACACAAACGTAGCTTTGTTAATCAAAAGTCGGATTCATATTATGCAAACCATTTAATCCAAGAAAATCACACATTCAATTTCGATTTTGAAATATTAAATACTGAAAGTAAGGGAATTAAACTTAATTTTTTAGAATCATTACAGATATAGAATAGAATATATTTCCCTTTAAAAGTTATAAGGTAAGTCAACATGAAAATTAAAGAATAAATTAATACATAAATGTGTAAAATATAATATATATAACATAAGAATTTTCATACAATTTTCATTCAAAATAAATTTATACCTTCAAGTCCAAATAAAAACCTCAAATGTACAATGTACACCCATAAAGCCATTGGCTGTCTATGGGAAAAGATTTACTCTATACTTAATATAACCGCCTATATTATATAATTCACAAAAATAAAGGTATCCGCGAACTAGCGCAAATCACAGCAAAAACACAATATCACAACAATACTTTAAGAGGACAAGAGCTCATCCACTGGACTACCACCTTCGCCCAAAAGGAATATATTAATTCTCCGTTTAAAGCAACAAAATGAAGGAGAATTCAATATTGTTGCCGGCAGAAGATTCAAAAATCTCGGCCCTAAATATACTAGGCACTTGAGACCGATACTCTTTTTTGATGAAATAGTCTTTATTTTAGAGGCCCCAACGCCTCTCGTGTAATATCCGTGGCAAATCACTTGATTTTTAATAAATTCCCTATCCCTATAATAATATGAAACTGCTCTCTTGAAGTATAATTTCCTCAGATCTAATACGTGAGCTTCCCTGAACAAGAGCTCCGAAGGATAAGTGCGTTCTCTCTTCAGTAATATTTTTAGAACTGTCTTTTGTATTATTAATAACTGTTTTATATAACAGTCCGATGCTCCACCCCATCCCATCCCAGTATACCGTATGATATCTCGATTCTATTAGACCGAAGTAAAACATACGCAACTGGGGTAATGCCAGAACTGAACTGAGACATCTACATCTTCCCAGAATAGAACGCAGAGTTCCTACAAGGGACGTGATATGGTGATCCCATCTAAGGTGACAATCCACAGTTATACCCAAATACTTGACTTTGTGTGTCTGTTTGAGTTTTATATTGTTTCCTTGGTTATTAATGTTTATTGTATCATAATTAGGAAGGTGATTGACATAGCTAGACATAGGTATGTAGTACGTCTTTTCAAAATTTATTGTCAATAGCTTGTGATAAAACCAATTGAAGACAATAGGTAAGTCTAGTTCAATTTTATTCTTCAAGTCAATCCAGCTTTTTGCTTGATAAAAAATGACAGTGTCATCCGCATAGCTTATTATCTCTCCTGTTGTATGGAGATTAAGTAAGTTATTGATATACATAATAAACAGCACTGGTCCAAGTATGGTACCCTGAGGCACTCCGCAGTTTACCTGCCTGGTTGAGCTTAAATATTCATCAATTTTTACACATTGCGTTCTTTTACTTAGGTAAGATGCAAAAAGTGCATGCGGGACACCTCTGATACCCATGTCCTGCAAGGTCTCCAACAGCTGCGAATGATCCACAGTATCGAACGCCTTAACAAGATCAAGAAAAATTGCTATTGCAGGGCAACTTTTATCCAAGGCCTCATACATTCTGGAGACTATATCAACTATCGCATCATTTGCTGATCTATTTTTCCTGAAACCATACTGTCTACTGGATATAACTTGATTTGCTTCCAAAAACGAGTCTAATCGGGACTTCAATATTTTTTATTTTTTTTTTCTAACATAAGACGTTTAGACAAACTTGGCAACTGCGCAAAAGAGTATTGCTTCAAAGTTCACAATTTAAAAATTCATCGGTGTTATAGAATGACCCTGCAACCAGCATTTTCTTCTAATTCTTCTGGAAATACTTTTCCGGCATATTTTTGAAAGAGTCTGAGAGCTTATTATAAAACTTTATGCCTAGGTACATGAAGCTGCTTTGTGTGGCCCTCAGTCTACACTGTGGTAAACACAAATCTTCACAACCGCGTGTGTTGTACCGGTGGGCATCATTTTGTTTTCTTAAATTGTTTTTTTGACGATGGACCCATGAGAGGGAAGCAAGTATAAAGCACGAAGGCACGGTAAGTATTCCATATTTTTTGAAATAATCTCTGCAGCTGGTCCTCTGGGAGATTCCAGCTATTGCCCTAATGCATTTTTTTTGTTTCAGAAGCATTTGTGTGGAAATGTGCATGGTAAGTGATTAGTGCTTCTTTTTCTCCTATGGTCTGTTTAATTCTGCGTACTGTGAATATAGCCGAGGATAGCCTTTTACAGATTTTAACGACGTGATGTCTCCACTAAAGAGAGCTGTCTAGTAATATACCCAGTAATGGGATGGATTCTACCTCAGAGGGCTTAGTTGAAACGATTAAGTTTTGCGTTTTTCCATTATTCATAATCATGTCATTGGCTTGAAACCACTCCTGTGCTTCTTTCGACGTTCTCTCTGACAACTCAAGAAGGTTTCCTCTGTTGCTAGCTTTATTTAGAGTGGTGTCGTCGGCAAAAATGATGAAATCTTGTGCAGTTAAGTTTTCAGCTAGGTCGTTAATGAATAAAATGAAGAGAATTGGCCCCAATATGGAGCCTTGGGGTACTCCCAGGTTTATTCGCATTTCTTTTGATTTTTGATGTTTCCACTCAACAATTTGGTACCGATCTTCTAGATATGAAAAAAGAAGTTTGTGCACGGGTCCCCTAATCCCGTAGATTTCCAGCTTTCTTAGAAGTTTTTGGTGACTTATACTGTCAAAGGCTTTTGTCAGATCTATACAGGTAAGTTGGACTTCATCTTTTTGATTAAGTGCTTCGCAAACCTGTTCCATTAACTTGGTCATTGCTGTTATTGTCGAACGGCCATTTCTAAATCCGTGTTGGCCATTATTCAAAATGTTTTTAGCTGTCATATAATTAACTATTCTTTCTTTTATAATTCTTTCGAAAAACTTTGGAAGAACTGGCAGAATGGAAATAGGGCGAAAATTTCCGCAGTCATTTGGGTCACCTTTTTCGAAGACAGGTACAACACGCGCAGTCTTTAGTTTGCTGGGAAAGGTTCCTTCATCAAAACACTTATTAATAACATAGCATAGTGGTTCTATGATATAATCTGCTATCCTTTTGATCAAATTTGTCGAAAGGCCATAGACATCACGTGAAGTTGAGTTTTTCATGGAGTTTATGGCATCAACAACTTCTTTCTGCGTAGCTGGATTTTAAAATATTAAATGCTGAATAAGGGAATCAAACTTAATTTTTTAGAATCATTACAGATAAATAAATACAAGCACTCCGGTCTCCTATTGAATAGCCAAATCGATCATACTTCAAGCCCCCTTCCCTATATTTTCAAAATTACCGAACTACCTGACTAGCAGTTCAGAATTGGTTTTTCCTATTCTAATAATTATTTGTAACCATCCTGCTATTTACCCTTTCTACATAATTTGTCATCTCTTTATTTCTTGTTTTCGATAAAACGCAGAATCATACTTAGTTTGCCTTTAGCATCTTAATGAGGAAGGAATACGAAACGAGCGTCATGCGTTATTTCATTTTTCGTAATTCCATACTGTTATTTTGATTTAACGGTATTCAGATGACAATTGAAAAGTCAGTGTTAACGGCCGCCGGCCGTTATAATTTCATAACGACCGGCGGCCGTTAAGAAATCACTTGTTCAAATATTTGTTTCAAAACATCATTGTGCTTACAATAACAACATTGAAATCTTGGTCCACATCGAGTTGGGAGAATAAACCTCTGATTTTCATTTCGCATAGGCTAATAATACATCTTCATTAACCACCTTTACATTCTAGCTTTTACGCCACATTTCAAAATTTTCATATTCTTTTTGGTATCGCTCTTGAGTTATTTTCGGCAGTTAATCAACACTCGCTGCACTGCACATGATTCTCCCAATATTTCTAAAAGAATTTGATTTTGTTCCTCAATTTCATCAATTTCATCCATGGTCGTCGTTAAAGCGAACTTGAGAACACAAAAAACTGACGTTGTTTATAAAACTGTCAAACTGTTCCATGACAACAGAGTGCACTTTTCTTTCTTCGGAATCAAAATATAATCTTTCAACGGGATTACGAAAAATTTTTAACGACACACGGCCGATACGCAAATAACGGATTCGGTTAGTTATAATAATAATAACAATAATATAATATAATAATAACAATATCCAACCTCATCCGTTATTTGCTACATATCGGCCATGTTACGTTAATAACTATAATGAATGTGTAAATTGTTATTATAAACCATTGTTTTAATATAGAAAATTTAAAAGCATATTCTATGAAACGAACATTCTTATTGCACGTTACACTTCAAACACTTATCGAATGGAAGATATTCCTAAAAATGTGCCCGTCGCGACTGACACGACAGACGCCACTGTCAATAAAGAATAAATGCACAGCAATATACAATACCACTATCGATGCAGTTTTTTAGAGATACTTACTTAAAATTGAATCGCAAATATATATCCTATTTTAGTTACCAAAAACCAATCAGTACTTAGGCTCAATTTACAACTTAATTAAGTTGATAATAAGTGCATATTTCTATGATATTAAAAAAATATGGTCGAGACTATTATTTGGATTGTGAATGTGGAATTCTCATCGAGGAGTACATATAACTAGCTCCTTTGAAAAGTTGTTTGATAATTTTTTAAATTATTGAAAAATTTTCCTTAATCACTTTATGGAGTATATTGAATTGACCATGGTCAACTTATATATTTTCCATGATTTTATTTGAAAATATTTTTAACAATCTGTTTTTTGGAAAACCCCCGTATATATTAAAATTTGCTAAACTCATTACGATTCAGTATAATTGTTTTCCGTCGTTATAAATGCTAATGATGTCAGTATGCATCCGAACAAACTATCCACATCCTGCTTTTAGCCTTCGCATTACAAACACTAAACTCTTGATTGAAATACATGCCCTTTCCACTTCATTCGCTAATGAAACTTTTTAATTATGTAATTGTTCTTCTCAACAAGTCAATACGCCATTTATTATAATTCTTATTATATATAGCATTTGTCACAATTTTTTTTGGTTTAGTTTGATTTAATAATTAAAAATGATTCATCTAAATCTATGAGATATAAATACTTATTTTCATAACTTAAATTACAATTTCATTTTCATAAATTTTTTTTTTTTCATACTTTCAAGTGTTTTTTAATGTTTTCGAGAGTTTTGATGCTAAATGCGTCTCTTCAGCCCCTGCAAATCGACTTAATGGATTGAGAAGTTGTATGTGAAAAAACAAGAAAACGGTGTCATGGGACACCAGGTAGGAACGAAGTTCCTTCGGATAATATAGAAGGACCACAATTTGGGAAAGCGAAACATGTGCGTGTCGGGGCGTATGACATAAGTGATAACTTATACTAATCCAAGTTGAAATAATTAATATTGAAATGTAGGGCTAAGAGCTCTTACGAGATTGTAAATAAAAAAATTAGGGGATTCGAACCCAGAAATACGGCACACCAGGGTTCAGTACTTAGACCACTCGGTCGTCAACGAAATGTAAAAATAGACGCAAGAGTGTATATAACGAGAGGATAACATATCGCCACGCTATGCAATTGAATATAAACCTACAATACGTAGTAGTCATTTTATGGACAAATTTGTAAAGCTTCATCTTTTCATTATGCCATATGTGATTCCTATTGTAATCTGTTCTTTAATGCATATAACTTATACAAAATTATTTCGATGTTTCACATCTGACGTTTTCGAGTAGCTTGTACATGAATAGATGAGTACATATAATGCATTGGCGATTGACGTGGCGGAGTGGGATCAGAAATAAAAGGGATGAGAGAACGGAAAAAAGAGGGAGAAAGAAAAAGGTATACAATATTCGCTTGTGTTAACTAAAAGCTTGACTTTCGTCAGTCTACTTTCGTCAGTCTATTTCCGTCACACTTTTAGTCTCGCATATTTATCAGTTTGGTCCCACAGCGAAATCCCTATCTCCTCGAAGCCTGCCGTAAGGAACTCCGTTCCAAAAAACAAAACAAAAAACGTTCTTAGAGACGGAGCTCTTTGACTAGGGTTGCCATCCGTCCGGGTTTCCCCGGATTTGTCCTAGTTTAGGGGGCGTCCGGGGGTCGTCCGAACGGGGCTTTCAAAATATGTCCGGGTAAAACCCGGACAAATTTTGTGTCCGGGTGCTTGAGTGTCAGTGACGGAGATGAGCTATTAAATACAAACCAGTTGTGGCCGAATTTTTTCGAAACATCTATATTCTAAACTGCTCAAAATTACATAGTAATATTTTTGTATACCAGCTCACAATGCGAATGTAAAGTGAGTTTTTTCGCTAGGGTCGCAGTAGGTAATGGAGGAAGGAGAGAAATTTGCTAAATACACAGACGCTTTCTTTCTGATCAAAATGAAGTCTAATTTTAAAGACTTGAGTTGCTCCGACTTTTACAAATTCATAATGAAAAATAAAGTCATTTTGGAAAAAATTGGCAAGTCTGAAAAATTTGAAGTTAAGTTGAATTAGTAAAAAGAACTTGATCTCGTTGAAATTAAAACTTGTTACTTACTTTTGATTCATAGTTAATAAATAATTTAGTAAAAAGAACTTGATCTCGTTAAAATTAAAACTTGTTACTTACTCTTGATTTATAGTTAATAAATAATTTAGTAAAAAGAACTTGATCTCGTTAAAATTAAAACTTGTTACTTACTTTTGATCTATAGTTAATAAATAATTATAATAATAAATTTAGACTTTTGGGTACCTAACCTATCTAACCGAACTAGATGACCTATCCTATAATTTGCTATTACAATGTAGAATCTAGTCTATTTGATTTTTGATCTACCGAAAATTATCGTCATGAGTTGTTTTTTATTTGATGATACAAAAAAAGAGAAAACTGTAAACTGTGTATAATAGAATTCTATTTGTTTTTTGTTCTGTTTATATGGCAAACAAGCGGTTTTAAGTTTAAGTGAAAAATTAAAATATAAACGATGTTTTATTTTATTGAACAAAATTTTTTTTACGGGGTGTCCGAGGAAAAAACAAAATTTCACAAAAGTGTCCTGGGTTTTTAAAATTTTTGTCCGGCATCGGCAATTTAGGTGATGGCAACCCTATCTTTGACTAACGCGTTTTCACATTTCATCTGGAGGTTGTCGAGAACTCACAGATAAATTGCAAGGCGTATTTCAGAATGATCAAGTGCGCATCAGAGTTGAATAAAACCGCAGCGTTTTTCGCATCCACAACCTTCAATTATCAATTGAAATCGTAGAAAATGGATATAAAATGATCGGAATGTGCATGCCCGATCCGCCCCCGGCGTGTCGTCGGCGGATGATGCATAGCAATGTTCAAGAGTGGATTCGCATGTCCGCCTTCAATTGCGTCGATTAAAATGCCACACTATCCGCATCGACACGCAAAATGACAGATCTGCGAAATAATACAGACTGCGACCATTAAAGGAGTGTACACACAAACGTTTTTCAGATTTACAACACCATCCTCGATAATTTTGGTAGATGGCGTTACGGTGTGTGTATATATCACAAAGTTTTGAATAATTGAGGTTTCTACGTCGTAATAGTTATTTATGTACCAAGTGCGTTATATAGATCCGAGGGGTGAATATCTGGTGATTTATGGTGTACAACATGAATGAATTACGATGATTTAATACAAGTTTACGAGTATCTACAGTGATTTATCGAGGATTTAGGGATTTATTTGGGGATTTACGGTGATTTACTGAGGATTCACGGTGATTTATTGAGAATTTACGAGGATTTATCGAGGATTTAAATCAGCTATTTATGTATCACGCATGCGCCTTGCTCCTCTCGAGACATCTCTCTGCCAAATTGATACTGGCAACACTGCCCGGCAGTGTTGCCGCTGGCTTGAAATTTATATGGATTTATCGGTGATCTATTGATGATTTAAGAGATCTGACGGAGATTTATAAGGATTTATTTCTTGAAAATGATTTAAGGTGTACAAGATTTGGGGCAGATATTCAGCCCTCGTATAGATCCTAACGCCCGGTGGGTATGTATGTGTGAAGAACGTTACCCGATGGACGTGAGGATCTAGTAACGCACGTGGTGCATACATTATTTTACCATACTATAATGAAAAATCGATTTTAAAATCGGTTCATTACCCCTATACTTTCCATTTTCCTTCTAATGTCATTTGTTGATATTTTGACGTTTGTGAATATTTTTGTCATCATATTTAGTGAATGTCATTGCTGCTTTCTTTGTGTAGTCTTATAGAAATAATGGAAATGAAAATGAATTTACCCAAGAATATCATAGAAAATGCAGCCAAAGCTGCGAATAATTCATTGCCGGAGAAATCCAGAGTCGTATACGACAAGGATTATGAAGTATTTAATCAATGGAAGTTGCTTCATTTCTCCTCGTACAATTAGCGGGCGTTATGATCCATTATGCCCGCTAATAACGCCCTAGGGCATAATTGTATTGTGCAACCGTATATATAGCAACCGTATCTGAGGTAAAATCAACAAATAATATACAAGTGAAAAATAAAAAAATATAGAAAATCGTAGCCTAGAAGGTCTAAAATGGATTAAAAAACAATTCACTGTTAAATATTGGATGCATTTGTCTGTTGTGATAATTCGTTCTTAAAATATAAATGAGAAACAATATACCTTGTTTTTTATCACTATTTTTCAAAAATTGTTTGCGACTGCAGTTTACTACTACATTTCCAAGCAAATTCACTCGAAACTGTAAAAAAACAAAGTACATATATTGTTTCTCATTTATATTTACTCAGTACTGCTTAGTATAGCAGACGACCACAAATGAAGACATTATTTCGATTAATCCAACCAACCATTTACTAAGCCTCAAATAAACAAAATCATATACATCTCAAAATAATTGAAATTCTTCCCATCATTTGATTATTATGTATATACCGAAACAGTTCCTGTTTTATTTCGAAACGAAGGAAGTTTGACCGTTGACAAATCTAGGTCAGATGACTATCGCACATCATGATTTCAGTAAGCCTTCAAAATATTCCTTCCAAATTGAATACTCTTTGTATTTAACACTGACGGTTTAATGTTAATTCAAATCAAAATTAAAGTGTTAATCCAGAGAAGTTTTTCTCTTCAATACTTATATCTTATCATTTAAAATGCACCATGTGTTCTATGTTCTATTCTCGCTTCCAAACATAGGCGAAGTGCAAGATATTATTAATATCTGACATTGAAAGGGCCGTACTTAATTTCATGAAAGGATCAGTCTTAAATACTAACGCTACAAGACACACAAATTGAAACATTATGATAAAATAACAAACTTATAAAAAATTCAAAAAAAAAAGAGAAACATTGATAGATAAACATTATAAAAAATATCAAAATTATACACATGCCAGTTTAGTTAGAAATAAGCGTAGATATCTAGAAGAGAGAGCCACATTTGAATATGAGTTCATTATAAAAAAAACAGAGAAGCAGAGAAAACACAAAAATTAAAACAGATTTATAAATGAAAACATAAAAGAAGAGTTTTAATATATTTTATTTTTCACTTGTATATTATTTGTTGATTTTACCTTAGAAACGGTTGCTAAATATACACTCATTATGCCCTAGGGCGTTAAGAGTGGGCATAATGGATCATAACGCTCGCTAATTGTACGAGGAGAAATGAAGCAACTTCCATTGAATACTTCATAATCCTTGTCGTATACGACTCTGGATTTCTCCGGCAATGAATTATTCGCAGCTTTGGCTGCATTTTCTATGATATTCTCGGGTAAATTCATTTCCATTTCCATACATTCTATAAGACTACACAGAGAAAGCAGCAATGACATTCACTAAATATGATGACAAAAATATTCACAAACGTCAAAATATCAACAAATGACATGCCTACTATGAGAAGGAAAATGGAAAGTATAGGAGCAATGAACCAATTTCAAAATCGATTTTTCAATATAATAAAAAAAAATTTTCGTGAAAAATAAAATCTTGTATGCACCACGTGCCTTACTATTTTTTTTTTGTTATTTACTTTTATTAGGCAAATTTCTAAAAGATACAAGGAAGATCGTAACGTATTATTGTACACTCATGAAAAATTGATTGTTGTTCTGTTGTATTTTTAGTTCTAATAATCTGTAAATTGTGGCTATTTATAGTATTGGAGTTGTGAATTTTTCATCTTTTACTAAAGATCAACTCATATTCATTCAGAAATTGCTGGATAAAGTTAAATAGATCTAGAAAGTTGTTGTTGAATTTTGAACAAAATACTTTGCTGGAAAAGAAATACCGTTTAATTATTGAAGGCGACTATGGACTAAGGAGTATACAAACGTCTTAAGAGATACTGGGGATTTAAATAACTAAGTCTTTTCAATAATTTAAGTTTTCAAATAATGCAAATGATCCTTTTATGATAACGATTAACTTACAATCAATCCTAAGTATTTAATTTTTTTATTGCTTACCATTCTTCGCCATTAACAGATGGTTCAGAAAGGTCGATATTTCATTGGATACGAACATAAAAATAGATTCGTCAAGACTATGACTGAGTTTATGGGCGCTGAATTAATCTGAAATTATTGTTAGGTTTTCTATTTCACGTTTAAGTCTTGTTAAGGAAGTATCAAACTACATTAGTACAATTAAATATAATCATATTTTTTTTCAAACGAATGGAAATCAAATGAAATGCCAGGAGATAATAGAAGCAAGACCAAAGTATCACATTTTTCCATATAAAATAATTTAGATTGTTTTGCAAAAATTCTGAAGAATTATCCCTACTCCTAACTCATGTGAAACAAATTAAGAAAAATTGAAAATAACACTTGGTGATCTAAACCAAAGACTAGTTCGTTCGAAAGCCGTTCCTGCTAAAATCTATCAAGCCATGACGGTTTCCACCATCCGGCTCCTACAATAGAAGATAGGGCAATTGAGACATGACTGAGGAGACAAGCCAAAGAAAGTGCTTGGTACGCGTCCCGCCGTGAGATCCGAACGTCACTACTGAACACTCTAATTGAAAAACCGAATGCAATTTACTCTGTGCGCTACCACGTCTATGTCTTGTATGTCGTATACGTTGAAATATCTGTGATCTAAAAGCGTCACACAGCGAATGTTTGCTATTTAGAATCAGGCCAATTTGCTGTAACGTAAAATTGAATGTTAGACTTGTTAAAATATGTTTGAAGTTGATTCGTATCGTCTAGTAGAGAACATAATTTCCAAGATATATTCATCTATGAGAAAGCGCAGATTTCATAGAAAAAACTAATTAAATAATGAATAGATTATAAGACCTCCGATGAAAAATTTCCAATTTTTTTAATGGGTAATTCTCGCGAAAAATTAAGAGTTATAAACCGTTTCTCAACCCTTTTGGATTCGCAGCCCAATTTCCAAGCATAGTTTCCATTATAACTCTAAACTACGATCTTGTTTTTATACCTTGCAAATTACCAAGAATACGGAAATTTATTGACATTTGGCAACGCTTTTCAAATAATATTTTCTGCTCTTTTTTGAATTGAGCTAGATAGATACAAGGAGTGCAAATGTGCAGGGCTCCAAGCATTAAAGCTGTATTAGAATTCCGGACGATTTTGAGTCTCAAAAGCAGCAATTGCTACAGAAATAGATAACTAAGCTTCTGTGTAGCTGACTTGGCAACGGTGGCGAAGTTAAATTGAAATTGTCGCCGATTCCTAAAAGTTGTAGTTTATTGGTTGTCTCAATCACTTGGTTGTCCAATAGGATGGAAGAGGAACATTTTTCTTGCCAATTTGATTATCTGTGACCTAAAAAGTAATAAAAATTAACTAAACTATACGATCTTTAGTTCTGAATGATCTTAAAGTCGATATTTATAGCAACACATTGATTGCCAGATGTAGATGCACTGACAGGCTTCTGTTGACGCTGGTGCCTTTAAAGTAATGTCGTCAGCTAGTAATTAAGTAATATTTATATGTCACTTATACACAAACATGAAAATTTTCATTCAAATACATCGAAAACCTTTAAAGAAACAGATTAGAATGCGATCTGGTTTGATAATATTCTACTGAATAATTTTCGACATTGAATTATCATATTCACAAGTATACTTCATCTATTTCTTTATTTTTATGAAATTAAATAAACTTACCTTATCCATCGGACGAAGTTTTCATCTTGAATTTGTAATATATTTATATTTTGTTACGTCAGTAACATAACAGCGTAATAACTGAGCAGATATTCTGGTAAGATATGGATGTTGCGAATTACAAATAAATTATTCATGAAAATGATAAATATGCTAGTATGGGAATAATATATGCTAGTAACCACTTGGTATCAAGGCTGTTTGCCGTTTCAAACTAGAATTTCGGTGTTTGTGTAGTAATTTGGTGAAGTGTCAATCCTATTTCTTCATAACTTATTAACTTATTCTTGATTCGAAATCTCAAGTATTTAATGATGATAAAAGATCAAAAATAAAAAACCAAATCAAATTCATTAGTCTAACAAAGGGTTCTCCAAAAGATGCCCCTCGGGACACATGCGGGCCCCGCGTTGCTTTCAATATTTCCCCGCGAAATCTTATTAAACAAAAATACAGTCGTTTCTCCCAATGTCGTCCTTGTGAAAAAACTTTTACAATTAAATCAAAATAAACTTTTTGTGCCATACAAAAAGAAACCTCTGCCTTCTGGCATAAATGAACTGGAAGTGAAGTTTCAATATCCAGAATTTTTAAGGTAGTAGGTAAACCTTAAAAGTTCAACAACAGTTTGATTGAAATAATTAACGAGTGGGGAAATAAGCTGGAAGTTTTCAAGTGTTTATCGGAAAACAACTTAACACACTTCCCTAGACCTGTGCAACCAGCAGATTATTCAAAGATAAAGACCTCAATGAGTTTTTAAGCTTCAGTTCCAAATCGAACAAGTTATTGATGAATTCAATAGCAATGTACTGCTTTATGATAATCCTCTTGAAGCAAACTTGACCTGCAACTCGAGTTGCTTGTTCTTCAATCTGATGTACCTGAAGACCAGGTGAGAAAAAGGACATGATTGCTTCGAATTGCTGCGTAAGGAAATATATCCAAACTTTCGAGATTTTGGACTGAAAATTATATCAAAGTCTTCAATGGTCAATCAATAGGAAAATGAGTTAAAATTAGATGCGTATTATATCAGCTTTTCAGGGATAATGAGCATTCAGATTCAATTATATTGTGCAACAAAATAAAAGATCAAAAACAATAAACCTTATTACATAAACTCATACCAGAAAAACATCTACGATCAAAAACATTCCACGTGTGGACTGTTTTGAATGAGTCTGCCAAATGCCGATATAAAAAAAATTAAAACTCACCCACTTTATTAGTCAATAAACCACAAAATCATAGAGAAGCTCAATTACGTTAAATATTTCGAGTGTTTATGTCTTAATTTGGTTCGTAACCAAACCGGTACGGTCACGCCAACCCGAGACAGTTCCAATTAACCACAATGCGTACGTTTTTTTTTATAACGACTCTTGCAAGACTCTAACGAGACATGAATGAATCGGTGGTTATGGTCTGTTAGGCTATTAGCGAGCTGCTGGTAAAATCATAAAATATTTCAGTAATTTGGTCTCAAGTGAAAGAGGATCATAAGTATAGATATTAGCGTTATTCGTTAGGACAATAATACAATACTTGCCTATTTAATGTGTAACGGCTGGTTTAGTTCGAAGGAAACTCACCTGGAAAAAAATTAACTCAGTATTAAATTGTGTTAAAGAAGGATGGGTTGACATTATGTTATATATTATTCATGGATTATGTCATTTGTTTATTAAAGAAGAATAAGTTCCTTGAGCATGACGATTTTATACCTTTAAAAGGTCCAACCTCTTTCCTTTGTTCAATCAATGTAGTATTTTTGGGTTATATGAATCTATAAAATGGTTGTTTTGTAAACATTACTCCAAAATTCCAGGTAAATTACTATTTTTTAATGATTTTTTATGTTCTTCTGACGATTTTTCTACCAGTTTGACCAATTAAAACATTTTATTTTTTGTACACCATCAGATTATATTATCATAATATAATAATCGGGAAACTGTTAGGAATAACATATAACATGTTTGTATCCACCGAAAGGTAATTTCGTGTAGAAGACAAACTAATATACAGGTTGTCCCATTTGGAAAAATTCGCATAAATTTAAATGTAAGTGGACGAAAATGAAATGGGTCATCTTTTTTTTTCAAAAACTTGAGCTGACCTGACTTTTTCTAACCTTACTAACCTAACCTCCGAGTTCATAAAAGTATAAAATTCATGAAATAGATGAATTTTATTATCAAAAAGACAATGTTTTTATTATATCTATAAAAAAATAGATGTCTATACCAAAATTAAGTTTTGTTTGACTTTTATAACAAGAATTTTATTTTAATCTATTTTTGGAAGGGGCCTATTTTATTTCTAGCAAGAAAAAAGTCTCACCTTCCCGTTGGTTCTTGCTGGGCAACAATTGATTAATTCCTCGAATAGGTACCTATCTAATATTTTAGGGTGCTTGTTTTACTTTGATTTTCTTTAAATTATAAGGCGGTTGACCTTGAAATCCTAAACATTTTCGCCTGTGGTGTATTTTTTAACACCTCTTGTAGCCTCCTTAAACCAATACCTCACGAACCGCCACTGATATATATATATATATATATATATATATATATATATATATATATATATATATATATATATATATATATATATATATATATATATATATATATATATAGATATATATATATATATATATATATATATATATATAAGATATATATATATATATATATATATATATATATATATATATATATATATATATTATATATATATATATATATATATATATATATATTATATATATTCAAGGTCATTAAAGCTAACACGCTGAACGTTCGCAAATGTGGTCGTTGAATGACGAGACAAAGTGACCTTTCAGACGTCCCAAACGAGGCATATTGTGCAGCTGCCATTTGCGGTCGCAAATTAATTGGACCCAAAATGAAGTGGCCTGCCGCTAAACAATTGCAATTTCCTTGTTTCAAACGCGACTGTGGGAAACTTTGGCACTGGGTGGGTAGGCTCTGGTGGTAGGTACGGTATTATTGAGATAAGCGTAGGTACTGCAGGACTGCAGTAAAATTCAAAGAAGTTATCAACGATAATACAGTTGAATGAAGCATATTATATCAGGTTAAAAATATACGTTACAAAATAAAAAAATTTCTCAACCTTTTAGAATTCGCAGACCAATTTCCCTTCATAATTTCTTCCGCGCTCCCCAACACAATATAATGTGATACTAAAAAAAGGTCTTTGGTTTAGTTTTTGTATGCAGTCAGTTTATCAATATTTTTTTATTAATATTTTCTCTTAGATATGCAACGACCTTTTTTGTGTCATTTGTATGTATACTTTCCTTTCAGTCAGTTTATCAATTTTTTTCGAATAATAGTTTCTGTTGAATATGCTTGTAAACCTTCCACCCCCAAAGTAATTCAGCAGAAGTTGAGGATAGCGATGATGAAGGTAGGTAACTACCAGTATTTGTGAATTTTAGTAAGATACTCTATATAGATATTAGTATAATATCAGTGTATTATTATAAACTACGTATGATTTAAAAAGAAGAATTCATTATTATTTTCAAAAATTATCTACCATCTATTCGTTTAACGATAATCAGGAATCGAAATGAATAATTAAAGGCAGCTAATTTTAAAAAAATTTTTTGTGGATGAATTTGATTTAAGAGTTGAAAATGGTTCGGCAAAATATAAAACCAGATACAAAACACTATCTATAATGCAGTTTTTTGAAGACAATTACATAAAATTGAATTCATTATAATAATTAATGATGAAATTTTCATTAGTTTTTTAAAAAATTACCATTCCTTCATTGATTCATATTTCATTTTTTTGCTCTCAAACGTTTTTTCAGTTAATTACCATCAAACTATATAAATTTATTTCATGGTGCCTGCTTTAAATATATCATATGTTTCCTACGACACCTCTCGTATTTTCAGCTTTTTCCATTTACGTAACGCCAAAAACGGTTTCGCCATATTTCCCCCAAATCTGCTGTAGTTCAGATAGTCTAGTCAACAAGTGCTTTTTTGTTCAACCTTTTTCGGTAGTCTCGGAAAAATATGAGCAAGGTTTCGTTCGATTCGGAATAGAATGAAGATATTTTTTGAAAAAATAAAGTTTCGCTCGTGAAAATTGTAAAAGTTATAAACAATTGACTGAAAGAAAAAATGAGGGGTTTATTATTTTATTTATTTATTTAAAGATTAACGTGCCTCAGCTACTAGGCTATTGGCACAGGTACAGTATTTAGCATAACTATATAAGATGAAACAGTTTTGTGGATTTTAGGAAAGATAAAACATTATAAAGATTCGAATTTGATGAGAGGTTTTCTGTGATTCTGTTTTTCAAATGAAATTCTTGTCGAGCTGCATCAAATTAGTGGCAGTCCTGGAGGATATGTTCGACTGTCAGCCGAACATTACACTTGCTGCATAGAGGTTAAGCTTGATTGCTTGTTAGGTAGCCCTGGGAGAGGTGGGTATGTCCTATTCTTAATCTTCTTATGACAGTTTTGTTTCTTCTATTCATCCGTGGCAAGCTATGAGAGTCTATAGCGGTCTCTATTGACAGCAGTTTTTTGTTAGAGAGGCTCCATAGTTTTTGTCTTTTGTTTTTCATTAGTCTTTTAAACCTATTTCTCAGATCACCTGCCAACTGTAGTTCTCGGATGGTATCTAGTCTGAGTGATTCCTTCGCCATCTTGTCAGCTAGCTCATTTCCTCTTATCCCTACGTGTGAGGGGATCCATATAAGAGTGATGGCATTTTCTTGGGCCGATAAACGTTCCCTTTCCATATGTATATTTTGGACAAGGGGATTTGTAGAGAAGATGTCTTCAATAGATTGGATCGACGAGAGGGAGTCTGTGCACATTGCAATATTTGAGTTAGAGGTACTTATTATCTCCAGTGCAGTGAGGATAGAGAATAATTCTCCTGTGTGAATGCAACAGTGTTTTGAAAGTCGGGTTTTGGAAATTGTCTCGTCTAGAGTACATACCGAGCATCTAACGCTGTAGTCGTCCTTTGAGGCATCTGTGTAGTGGATTATGTCGTAATCTTTGGAGTTTATTATGTTAAGGAATGTCTCTTTAAAAAATAATGGGGGAGTAGAAGATTTGTGATAATTGTTCAAAAATGTGTTAATAGTGATGGGTCTTCTGGTCCAAGGAGGGAATGAGCTTTGGCCGATAGGTTTGGTTTCGTAGAATATAGAGGGATTGCTAACTAGATTCCGCATGAGTTGGGAGAGCGGTTTTCTTTTGCAAGATCGATTAACTGGAAGGGCTGTGGTGCTGGATAATATTTCATAACAGGGATTCTCAGGGTTAGCAGAAACTTTCGAGAAATAGGAAAATAATAGTTGTTGACTTCTCAATGACAGTGGCATTTCGTTTGATTCGAAGAACAGAGACTCGATTGGACTTGATCTTAAAGCACCTAGACAAATTCGAATGGAAGAGTTTTGTATAGAGTTGAGGATCTTCAGATTTGAGACACTAGCAGAGCAGTAGACAATACTTGCATAATCTAGTTTTGATCGAATAAGGGCTCTGTAAATATGTAGTAATTTTTCTTCTTCTGCTCCCCAGTGGAAGTGTGATAAGGATTTCAGAATGTTCATCCGTCCGAAGCATTTCTTGTTAAGTTATTGCAAGTGTTGCTTCCAGGTTAGCTTGTGATCGAAAGTGACCCCTAGGAATTTGTGGTTGGTTACATTTTGAATTATTTCGCCATAGAGGGAGATTGGGAGTGGAACGTAATTATTTCTTCTCGAGAAAGTGATGGCTTTAGTCTTGGATGTGGGGAACTTGAGTTCTATAGAAGAGGGGTTTGGTTTTTTGCAAATATCTGAAAAACAAATTGAGATTTTTGATATCTAAAAAAAGATTCGAAAATAGAAGAAAATTTCTTAAAGAAAGTTCCAACTGCTGGAACTGTAGGATCAATAATTATAATTTTCTTAGAGTGGTAAAAATACGGCTGAAAACGGCTAATCTGGCTTGCGTAAAACACGCCCATTTAGGACACCTTAACAATAAACATTATTTAACCATATTAAATACGAAAATTAACGAATGAAAAAATTCAGACACTAACTGGATAGTTGAATGAACAATAATTCTGTAGCAAAAAATTCTTCTCGCGATTTTTACCAATTAGTTATACAATTGTAAATTTTCATGATATCCTGTAATTTGTTTGTGACTTTTTTGTGAAAGTATAATGAGTCCTTCATCATCCATGCATTCGTTACCAATCCATGTACTGTATGTAGCTTCATTAAATGTTGTCAAGATGACGACCTTCCACTTGGTCTAGGAATTCGTGTGTCAAACATGGTTTCTGTTTCATCATTATGCTCGTATCAAAGAAACTGATAAAGAAATCGATTTACATACTAAATCAATTTATTATTAACAGTTTGAGTTTTTTCAGAAATAACGGCTAAACTATGATAGCATCTGAATGAAAAGAACGGAACATGGATGCATAAAATATATACTCATTTAATATGTCATTTCATTTTAATGTAATTATAATATGCAAGAACTACTACTTCAACTCGTCAATTTACTAAGTTTTTGAAAAATCTAATGGGAAAAATTTTGGAGAAAAGTTGGAATTAAGCGAAGAGGTCTTAACGAGATAAGAAGTAATGAAAGAAGTATGTATATATATATATATATATATATATATATATATATATATATATATATATATATATATATATATATATATATATATATATATATATATATGTATATATATATATATATATATATATATATATATATATATATAGTTTTATATATATTTGAATTATTCCTGCCTGTGTTGTATTGTTACTTATTTATTTATTTTTTTGCAAGCTGAAATTATGATTATTTGTATGTTTGATTAGTGCTATAGTTTCTGTTTTTGCAT